>CM044432.1:29172654-29197220 GCA_024363595.1 Xenopus borealis
GCGACTTTAGCACTAGCGGGCACGAGATAGGAGCAAGACATTCAGGGAGATTTGTCGCCCCAAAGTACAGGCGCTTAGTCGCCAGGCGACAAATCTCGCCTAATCTTCGTGTCTGGATGAGCCCTAAGACCACAACAAGTTGTGTCACATGGAGCATGGAAATTAATGAGTAAAATGTATTAATTAATGTAGCAAATTATAACAGTACACAGGCCCGGATTTGTGGAGAGGCAACCTAGGCATGGGCCAATGGCGGCAGGATTTTAGGGGGCAGCATGCTGCCCAACCACACCAACATTTAAATTTCCTGTGTACCAATTCCCATTGCTCCATCCTGATGATGAAAATTTGAGCAAATAAAAGGGAGGTGACAGGGGCGACAAACGACAGCAGGCCTATGGGCACCAGCTGTGGACAGTACAACATCTGCACCTGGATTACCTGGATTACTGAGCTGTCAGACTCCAAAAGCGAAGGGTGTCTCTAGTAGCTGGTCAACACCACAGCATGGGTTAGACTGAACGCTGGTAGTTTTTTCCTTGTTTTGCGTACAAATTGTAGTCAAATATTGCATGTAGCAGCCATTCAGAATTTAAAACAGGGAATTATTTACAGATGTGTGTTGATTGGCTGGTTCCTTGTTTTTTCACTATAGTGCCTGAGTTAAGGGGAAGTGCACCATGGTCTTATTCCTCATTACATTGTCTATTGGGAGACTTGATTTTAAATGCACTACAAATTTAGAATGCTAATAGATAGTGTAGGAAGGGAATTATTCACAGGTGTATGTTTGCTGGCTGGGGCTTAAGGGCTAAACTCCATGGACGATATCAGTGTGATTCTGTTGGATCTGACGCTCGGCGACAAAACGCACGTGTCTAGTCGGATGCAACAGGAAACAAGGTAAGTAATACAAAAGTCAGATGGTGTTGCAGCGTGTGTCCGACATGATTGTATCTTGTAGTGTTTGCATCCTACAGTCCTGTCAGATGCATGCTGAGACAACATCTGACTTTTATATTACTTACCTTGTTTCCAGTCGCATCCGACTAGACGTGCACACAGAAATTGTCCATGGAGCACAGCCCTAAAAACTCCCTGCTTTCTTACTAGAGCTCCTGAGCTAAGGGTAACTGCACACTGGTCTTACTTCTCTGTCACAATTTGCTGGGGAACTTGATTTTAAATGCACTACAAACTTCAGAATGCTCAGAAATAGTGTAGGACTCACACTGAGCTTACATATTTTGGCGAAAGTGTGGTATTAACATCTCGTTGTTTGTAATAATTATTTTAAATTGAGCTGGAAATTTTTCTTTTTCTCGTTGCGTACAAATATTGGCTTTTTATCATTTATAGCAGCTGGTCAACTTCACCGTGTGGGTTAGATGAGCCCCCAGCCCCACAAACCTTCGATGATCCAGCCATCCGATTCAGATAATAGATCCTCTGTGTTGTTACAAATTAAAACAGGACCGCAGCCTATGGAAGTTATCCCCCAGCCCAGAGTCACTGAAGAAATGCGGAAGATCTGTTATATGTGTCAGAGGGTTAGGTCAACGAAGGGTTGTGGGGCTGGGGGTGACTTTGGGGGGCTTTTAGTTGAAAATATTCTGCATACAGCAGTTCCTAGATATGGACACATTCCTTTGCTTTTTATAGGAATGTGTCGGTATCGCTTTAATTCCCATTTAAAGAACATTTCTGTCCATGGTCTGCACCTTACACCGGGTTTAAAAATCTGGGGTAAGATGTAGACAGTAGCATCAGCCTTCTTGCTTCAAGATACTGCTAAATCAGCCAAAACCATTCAGATTCCTCAGTAATTTGAAGGAAGTTGGGAATTTTCCATTTCACTGCTGCCACTAATCACTTACTGAGAACCACAACAACATTCTGATAGCTTTTTCTATTAGAATTCAAATAGCTTACTTAGTTCATACTTTTTGATTAGAAGTAAATTGATCCATTAAAATCTCACTAAGGGCTTTTGGTTTGTGCAAAACAGCTTCAAGACCCTTAGAAACTTTAATTTCTAAACTTTCTAAATCTACAAAGTCTCTGTTATTAATATTATGCTTATGAACAGTATTCATTTTTGGCTACTGGATTTCATTTTTCCAAAGAATTACCTGGCAACATCATCAGTACTGCTAAGTCAAGGCAACGTTTGTTTCCAAGCAAATTTATCTTAATAAAAAATACCCAAAGTTCATCTTAACATTTCTAAAATGTGGTGTTAAAATAACCTGCCTGGGAGCCATGAAATCTCTCATTAGGTCCTACTTTAGATAAGTTTTATTCATTCTATCATATCAACCACAGAGTTTCATAATACAGATACATTTAGCACCTTTTATATTTTCAACTAATTAGAATGGACCGTTGGCATGCTCTAGGGGGTAGAGTTACTAAGGGTCGAATTTCCAATAAAAAAAAAATCGAAATTCGACCATTTACGATCGAAACACCCGTTTTTGATCGAATTAAAATCGTTTAAAAAAAAAAATCCTTCAAATTCTCAAGACTAAGAAAACAATTCAGGACAGGTTCTAGGTGCTCCCCCATAGGCTAAAATGGCAATTTGGTAGCTTTAAGGTGGAAAATTCAAAGGATTTTAAAGAGACAGTACTTCAAAATTAGAATTTTCAAATTTTTTCAATTCAATTCAATCGAATTTTGGGCTATTCAATGGTCGATGTAGCCCAAAATTACTTCGAAATTCTAATTTTTTTTTTAATTTTCACTTTGACCCTTAGTGAATGTGCCCCTAGGTGTTAAGACCTACACAGACCTTTCTGGAATATAGTCAGGACCAAGTAGGAGGTAGAGTTTCAGGAAAGCAGAAATAGCCCAAAACACAGTATCCAAAAGGCTCAGTCCAATTTCAGGAACAGGTTGGGACATGCAGCAATCAGAATAGTCGGGAACAGGCAAGAGAATCAGAAACCAGAAGACCAATCTCATTTACTCACATGAAAAGTCCTGTAAGCAGGCATTGAGTTCATTTTTTAAATAATCATTTTATTAATAGTTTACAATAAACAAAAACAGTAGGCATTAAGAATAAAATGGGGAAGGGGTAAGAGCATTACAAAATATATATAATAAAATATGCTTTGTACAAAGATTACTGGTAAATATAAAGCTATATAACAGATAGGAAGAAACATTATATAATTATTACATATCAAGGCTATAAAGTGGGGAAATTAGGTTTCCATGGAGCCGTAAATAGGGAATGACACCTGTTTCATTCACCAGTATTGAGAGACTGTAAATACATTTTCCATTTTGAGGTAAATTCCTTATTTTGAATTTGGTGCCAAACCCCCTTGTGGTGATATGACACACCAACACAATGAGGTCACAAAACTGTCACCAAATCCCATGTGGAGACCATCTTGGATGTGACACCAAAGAGAAAGGGAGCTCCAAGGAATGCTGCTCACACTAGGAACCATAAGTGAACCAGTCCAAGTGTAAGAGGTCCAACCCAGGCCACATGGAAAGAAGTAAGGACAAGACTAGCCTGTACTCACAAGTGCTCCATAACAAGTGTGACGTAATAATACGCAATTCACCTCCATGAATACAGCTGACAAATGCAAACTTATGCTGGCAGAGCTATATTCATGGAGGGAGAGCTGGTCTTGAGTGGTGAAAATGTGCAAAAAATGTAAATATGCACCCATCTTTTGAACTTTCACCCTACCACAACTTTGTAGAAGAAGGCCAAGTTCTGCTGCATTATTTTGCATGGCAGCATATTCCACTTAGATCATCTATTTTGAATTTATTGTTTATCCCTAACATATGCTACCAAGAATCATTTTGCACTAAATTTTATCTGAAATAAATATACAGGCATGGGACCGGTAAGACTGGTAGCACGTTATCCAGAAAGCTCTGAATTACAGAAAGTCTGTCTCCTATAGAATCCATTTTATCCAAATAATCCAGATTTTAAAAAATGATTTCTTTTTTTCTCTGTAAAAATAAAACAGCTCCTTATACTTGATCCCAACTAAGAGATAATTAATCCTTATTGGAAGCAAAACCAACCTATTGGGTTTATTTAAGGTTAACATGATTTTCTAGAACAGTTAAGGTAGAATGATGGAAACTAAAAAAAGATCTGTTATCTGGAAAACCCCAAGTGTCAAGCATTATGAATAATAGGTCCCATACATGGGGGGTCATTCTCATCAGTTTTAATGCACCTGTAGCATACAATAAGCTAGGCAGGTTTTAATGCTCTGCAAATATAAAAATAGATGAGAATGGGTTTAATATTTAAAAGACTCATGTATTACAATGAACTTCAAAGACTTGTAAGAATATATAGGCTCTGTTTATTAATAGCAAGGGTGAATGAGTTGTTCCATTTGATAATCAAATTGCAAGGCATCATCTTGGAAAGTAATTGCTCTATGACAAAGAGTAACTTTTATATTCCGACAAGAGGCTGTAGGGTGGGATAGAGAGCAAATCTAACACCTGTAAATTCCAGCATATAACACTCATGCATAAAATTGAAAGTGTATTGTTCCTTGACAGGGTAGCATATAAAATCATATTAGTCTTCAGCAGTTACATGGACTGTAATGACATTGTATGTATGGACAGCAACGGTGTTGACTTCATTATGATACAATTTAAAGCTTGCCATTAATCTAGTCTTTAAAATTATTTCATCTACTGTGCTTGACCTTATGGGATGTACTCAAGAACAATTTGAAGAAAATTGAAACAATAAATCATTAGTGTGAAAAATTTAAACTCGGTGAAAAAGGCAATTAAATTGCATTCATTGGTCTTTGGAGTTGCTGTGGGCAGATGGTGTGTTTCTTTAAGAAGAATACCCATTGATGTCATGGACTGAAAGAAAATAAGAGTTTGTTAGATTTTAGGCATTCATATGGTTTAAGGTAAAGTGTACTGTGTGGTGAAAAGGTGATGCCTATATTGGCTAACTAAGATGATAGTCACAGCAAGTAGTGATGGGCGAATTCCCGCGATTCGCCGCTGGCGAATAAATTCGCGAAACGGCAGGAAAAATTTGCGGGCAAAAATTCGCCGACAAAAACGAGTCGCGCGTCTCTGGAAATTCGCGAATTTTTCGGCGAAGCGAAACGCGGCCGTTTCGCCCATCACTAACAGCAAGCTTTCAGAACAATTCAGGTCCCAGTCGGCTTGAAGAAGGAAATGCATTGTGCTGAAAGTTTGCTATGATTATCTTCTTAGCCAGAAAAGGTATCACCTTTTCCCCAATTTTGTTAAGCTGCATATCAAAAGGAAACCCTAGGAGTTCCACAGACTAAAATTTAACCCAGAACATTAGAATCTGCCTCGCCTGAAATCATGTAACTTTGGTCTCAGCAAAGCAGAGTCTATGGGGCAGATTTACTGAAAGGTGAAGCGTCTAACGCTAACAACTTTTTGCCAGATATCACATCTGCAGGCGCAGATTCGTTTGCAGTGTATCACCAGGCGACTTTTCATTCTGTCGAACATTTGTTACTCCACAAATTCAGTAAAGTTCTATTTTTATTGAACGTTACCTCTTTCACCAGAGTTGACTTCACCAATCTTATGTCAGTTACATCATACCCTGTCTGCCGGAAATGCATTAAATTTGTAAAAACGCTGGCAATATTTCCTTTTTATAAGTCCAAACAAACCTAACAACAGGCCAAAAATTTAACGCAGAGATCTCTTTAAATACTTTTGAACGTTGACGTCATCTCCGAAGGCGCCAACCACTGGGTAAGCCACTGGACCACCAGGGAAACTTAAATTACACGGTCAAAGGTGGGTTGCGGCTGGGTTTGGTGAAATGGGGGAAGAGTAGGGGCCCCTGATACGGAGGCTCGATGGGCCCTGGACCCCTCAGGTCGATGCTGGCTATTAGCCACAGTTCTCCAGTTGATTTTATTTGTGACACAACCCCTTTTCATGCAGATTGCACCTGAGAACATTCAATATTAAAGAAGCAGCTCTGAACATGCAAGATGAGTGCAATCGTGGAAATAATAAATATAATTAGATGCATATAATCAGCTTAGACTGACCTCTTAGTCCAAGGAAAATGTACCCTTTCCAATGTGAAATTTTACAAGTGAATGTGATTATCATAGCCATTTAGGTTCGGACTGGGGGGCACACCAGGGCTTCTGCCTCAGGGCCCCTCTTCCTGACCCAGAGGGCTGCTGCCTCAGGGTCTCCCATCCGGCAACCTGCCCCACCGTGCATGTGTACACTGTAGCATGCATGCGCCGACACAAGTGCACGCACATGTGGGGGGGTTGCTGGATGGGAGCCTCAGGGTCCAGAGGAGGGGTCCTGAGGTAGAAGCCCTTAGGGTCTGACGGGGGCCATGAGGCAATCCAGGTTCTGTATCTGGGCCGGTGGGGCCCACTAGAGCCGGGGGCCCACCAGGTTTTTTCCAGTTGTCCTACTGGCCCAATCCGACCCTGCAGCCATTAGTTTAAGTGGTAGGCTAAATAGTGTTGGAATACAACAGCCAGAGAATGTTCCAGTGCATGTTACATAGTGTGAGAAGGGTCTAATGTTGCTTCAATATGATGTCATGTTTTTCCTCTAACCTTCTTCTGTCAAGGGTGAGTCCTTAAGGCAGGGACTGGCTGTGCACACAACAAACTGAAAAGCAGGACAGGAACAGGGTGAAGAGGACGATGAGCCAGACTGGTACAGGATAGAGTGGGAATAGAACTGGACTGGACTTGACAGTGCAGGGCAGAACAGGCTGGTGTGGCCGTAGAACAGAACTGGACAGGATTGTGTGGCATAGAATGAAACTAGACCAGGAATGGGACTAGACCAGGAACAGGGATGGGGCCAGAGCAGGGATGGGACCAGAGCAGGAACAGGAATGGAGGGCAAGGCAGAGCAAGATTCAGAGCAAGGTAAAAATCAAGGTTCAGTCTAGGTGAGGCAAGATCAAGGCAAGGCAAAATAAACACAGCAAATTACAGGACAAGACAAGATTGTAGACTCAAGACACAAGGTACAAGATACAAGGCTGGGTTCAAGGGAAAAGACTAGAGATCCTGTCGCAGACATAGTTACATAGTTAAATTGGGTTGAAAAAAGACAGAGTCCATCAAGTTCAACCCCTCCAAATTAAAAACCCAGCATACATACACACACACACATACACATCTCCACTCTTTCAAACACAAACCATATACCTGTATGCCCATAGCTATACTAATTGTAGAGTTTAGTATCAAAATAGCCTTTGATATTATGTCTGTCCAAAAAATCATCCAAACCCCTCTTAAAAGCATCAACAGAATGAGCCATCACAACATCACCCGGCAGTGCATTCTACAACTTCACCGTCCTCACTGTGAGAACCACCTACACTGCTTCAAATGAAAGTCCTTTTCTTCTAGTCTGAAGGGGTGGCCTCTGGTGCGCTGATCCTCTTTATGGGTAAAAAGGTCCCTTGATATTTGTCTATAATGTCCTCAAATATATTTGTAAAGTGTAATCATGTCCCCTCGCAAGCGCCTTTTTTCCAGAGAAAACAACCCCAACCTGGACAGTCTCCCCTCATAATTTAAGTCTTCCATCCCCCTAACCAGTTTAGTTGCACATCTCTGCACTCTCTCCAGCTCATTTACATCCCTCCTAAGGACTGGAGTCCAAAACTGCACTGCATACTACAGATGAGGCCTTACTAGGGATCTATAAATAGGTATAATTATGTTTTCATCCCTTGAGTTTATGCCCTTTTTTATGCAAGACAGAACTTTATTTGCTTTAGTAGCTACAGAATGACACTGCCCAGAATTAGACAACTTGTTATCTATAAAAACCCCAAGATCCTTCTCACTTAAGGAAACTCCCAACACACTGCCATTTAGTGTATAACTTGCATGTTATGCTGAAGTGTTTATGCAGAGTTCTATAAAGCAACCCTTTTACTGTTCACACAGAAGTTGGTGTGTCTGTTCTCACTTACAAAGAAGCTACAAATACAGTTCAGATCTCTGCTAACAAATATGTCATTTAAGTTATTCTTTGGTAGAAATACATGTAGCTGCTGCATAAGCTTTATCATCTTCAACATTCCAAACAAGCCAGTAGTATTGGATGGATGGAAAAAGCACCATATGAGAGTGATTGGCTTGTACAACTTGATCAATATATACCAAAAAATATACACATCTGGTGCTGTCTATAAAGTTGTCATTTACCTCCATCTCTCAAGCAAACTAATGGATGGGTAAGATTTCACCTTAAAAATCTACAGTTTGTCATGTGCTATTAGTTATACTACTTTTATTAAATATATTCAGTTATTAAAATCATCTAAAAATAAGAAAATATTTTATTTTATGAATATGTCCAGTTCATTAGAATCCATTTGCACAGTGTTCCTTCCGTTACCAACGCCTACCACGTTTCCTTTGTTGATCAGATGTCATCAAGAATGGAATAAACTACCCTTTAACGTGGCTTTTATTTTAGTCTTTGAAGATTTAGAGTAACTGTTGGATAAATCCCTGTCATATGGAAGGAGTTCCTTGAAAGCAGAAAAACCCACAGATCTGCCAAGCCTCCTTCATTGATGTGTTTTCTAAAGCAGGCTATTTCATCATGAAGAGAGAATTCTAAGAGAAAGTTTGCAGGAAAAAGTATAAAGTAACTAAGATAGAGAAGTGCTCACTGCTCCACAGATTTCTTGCCTTCTCAAGTGAATACAGCTTTGTTAAAGCTCATAAAATATCAATAATCTGTCCAATGTCCTAGAGATCATTTCTGCCAGCAGGGATGAATTCATAAGCATGTATGGGATAATTTTTTTATACATGCAGAGAAAGAATAAGCTACTGCTCTGCTATCTAGAGGCCAATTAGTGCTCCTGGAAATGGAATGTTTCAAAGGGTGAAAATATACAGAGAAATTCAAATTAGGCTCATAATCTGATTATTTTCCTACAGTGAGTTTTCAACATGTCCTGTTACATTTCTGTATATAACAATATACCAGTTTAAAAAGTAACATGCATTTACAAAACCTTGCACTTTCCATTTTGCTAAAATATCAAGTTTAATTAAACATTAATTTTAATTTTGAGTAAAGACTGTATATAAATAACAGTAAATTTACATTTTAGAGTATGAACCTTCTTCTTGTGAGTTCAAGATAAACCAATAATGGTATGATTTTCAACACACGTTTCCTAAATTAATCCAGAGAATCTTTGCAACACCCACTATGAAAAGTCTAGGGACTTCAAGTACCAAACCTCATCACTTCCCAATGGAATAAGGTGAAGGAGGGATTAATTGACTCTTTGAGCCTGAGGGGTTGGATTAATGGTTCCTACGAGCCAATGGCAGACTATCACAGTTTTCTTCTGAGGAATCATTTACAATGTATGTTTGTGTAACGTACATCTATACATGTATGTGTATATATACGTGTGTGTGTGTATATATATATATATATATATATATATATATATATATATATATATATATATATATATATATATATATATATATATACATAGTCACATCACTATCGGCACTCGTGTTGCAAACAGATTCCTAGTGCAACTCCCATCAAATATTAATTGATTCACAAACTTGGATGTGGGGGAATATGTGATAACCCAATAAACTTCTTATTTATGAAGACCTGTGAGTGCCTACAAGTTCCCAAGTACCAAGCAAGGGAAAGTTTTTAAAACCATTAGGTGGGGGTGCAATGAGGCTGTGACCACAAAATACATATAGAAAAATATAAGAGGTCCTCTGCACTCAACCCATTATTGTGTTAGACCCATTTTAGTTGATTAAAACTATGAGCCCTTCTGTTTGTGCTTTATCACCAAAATGTTTCTGTTTGATCAGCAAAACACATCAGAGCTTAGCTTAGTTATGGGGAAAAAAACTTTTGACAAAACTTCAAGCAGTGGTACAATACTTGGTGCGGCTTATGTATGTTTTTAATGGCAGTAGCACTTTTTCTTCCTTTAAAGTGTTTATGAAAGCAAAAAATAAAATTATATATCATATATTTTCATCTTATTTCTAGAATGTATTGCATACATGGATTTTTTTTCTCTAATGAAAAAGAAAAATGTTAATCTGTTCTTATCAGTACTCATCTAACCACAGGGCTGCAGAGACCTTGAAAGTTTTCCAGGAAGAAACAGCTAAATTTGGCTGTAGAAAACAAGATTTTCTTTTTGATGACATGATACAGCATGTCTTGTGATAATGGATATATTTTTTTTCCCTCTCCCTATGCCTTCATGTTGTTGCCTTTGTATGTACTGTTGCCATTAGTATTGAGGGAGCCATTGTTCATTGTAAGAAAATATAAAAGACCATCATTATAAGTTCAGATTTCTACAGTGGCTTTCTAGAAGGGTTTGATCAACATAGAAGTCCTGTCTGAAAAGAGAAACATTTTCGAAGAGAATGCAGTGTACAGAGAAAGAATGCTGTCACACTGGAAGAATCTGTAAAACTACCTACCAGTAAGGCAGACAAGGGGTCCAGGTTGAAGCCATTCCTTTGAAAAAACACTGATTAATGTGAGGTCTTGTTACCTGCAATAATCATTGTTTTGTTATGAGAGAAAGCATTCTACATTCCTAATTTGTTTTAGAAATTGAAAGAGAACAAGCTGATTTTACCTTTTGTAGTAAAATATGAAACCCCTGTTTTAGTCATCCAAATGTTCATATTTCGAATTAAACATAATTGCAGGAAAATATGAGTAATTCACAGGTGGACTTAACAACACAGTATAAATACATTTACTACATTTATATAACATGTAACATTTTGACATTTACATGTAAACTTTTGATATCTAAGGATGCATAATCAATGGAAGCAGCCAGCTCAATTTTTTTTAAAAAGTTCCCCATCTATACAGTATATACCAAGCTGGTCATTTACTACAGTTCTACAGTAGTACTTCAGTTAATTGTAAGCCAATTGATTATATAATGGTCATTAGTTACAATGTAGATGTTCTGCATATTATCCCTCTACATAAAAAATTAGCACCTAATAGACTGATCAGTATAATATTAACTAAAATTACTTTGATTTCAGAAAATCAAAAATTCACATTTTATTTAAAGGGCATGAATAAATAAAAATATTCCATATCATGCTCATTAAAAAACAACAAAAAACTCTGATTTGATTAGATAGTCTTCATTATAAAGTGCTCTTCATATAGTGTTTTCAATCAAACCAATAATTCACCCAATACTACGTATCATAGAAGGGAAATTCATATTTTGATATCCAACAGCATCCATATTTTGATATATTTGATTACCAACAGTAATTAATTCTAGGGATGAATCGAATCCAGGATTCAGTTCGGTATTCGGCCATTTTCAGCAGGATTCGGATTCAGCTGAATCCTTGTGCCTGGACGAAAAGAATCCGAATCCAAAAAATCATGTGACTTTTCATCACAAAACAAAGAAGTAAAAAATGTTTTACCCGCGCAAGCGCTTTTACCCTTTCCTTCGCTGATTTGCATATGCAAATTATGGTTCGGATTCAGCTGAATCTTTCTCAGTGGATTTGGGGGTTCGGCCGAATCCAAAATTGTGGATTCGGTGCATCCCTAATTAATTCCTCCCTTTGCTGATAGTTAATCATGCTCTCTCTAGTCCCGCAATATGTCCTCTTCTCACCAATTTTATATTGAGTTTGTATATGTTTGTAAACATTGATTCTCTGGGGTAGATTCACTAAAGGACAAAGTGGCTAACGCTAGCGACAATTCGCCAGCATTACCATCCGCAGGGACATCACCTATTCAATAACAGGCTCAGAAACAAATTCACTAACCAAAGAGACCGTCGCTAGCACTCTACTGGCAGGCAACGTTTCACTCTGATGAAAGGTTGTTACTCTGCAAATTCAGTAATTTTACTGAACTTTACCTTTTTTGCCAGATTTGGCTTTGCCACCTCAGACCAGGTGAAGTGCTAAAAAGAAGCTAGATCTTCCACTATCTTTTGTCACTTACATCATATCCTGTCTGCCGAAAATGCATTAAAATTCAAAATCCACTGGCGACTTTTCTTTTTTATTAAGCAGGATTGCTTGCAAAAGTCCTAACTTAATTTTTTTTGGAGTAACCTGTTTTCTCCAGACATTTCATAACATTCATTTTATAGTGGGCTCATGTATAAGGGATTATTTTAACTCTTTTGTCTTTATTAAGGTATTGTTTTCACAAAGCACTACGTAATATGTTGGCACTATTGAAATACATGTTAATAATAATGTTAATAAAAGGTTCCCTGGATTTTTGTAATAAAAAGTGGTAACCTCAAGTATTTGCACCAACATTTATAATAAACACCTCCATACAACTTTAAATTACCTGCCCTATGCAAATTGACCTAAACACAAGCTTTCTAGCAAATTTTCGCTAAGCACAAATGAATGCTAGCAGATCTTTGCTATGAAATACTCGCACTGCTGAAGTAACGCTAATGAAAATTCTCCAGCGTTCCTCGCCCAGGACGAAACTTTGCATTTTAATGAATTGGCGTAGTCGTAGCACATTTGCACCTGGAGAAGTGGTGTGAGTTGTGCGAAGCTGACACTGGCCCATTAGTGAATCTACCCCTCTGAGTTTCTCTTTAGTGTGTATCCTCGATTTCAGTTAAATAACTACCTTCCTGGACTAGTACCAGTAGAACATGGTTTACACTGAACTCTCTCACCAAAAGTGGGCCTTCGTGAAGTGGAAGAGGAAGGTGAGGGTGTTGTGCAACTACACATCTCTTGATGCTACAAACATATAAAGACAGAGGGTGCCAGAGGTTCTTGCAAACAACAAGATTTACCAAAGGTTAATTTTAAAATTCTAATTTTCTAATTTCTTTATGATCAAAACTGCCAAATTCAACTATGGAGTTATTCAAATTCGATTTCATTTTTCAAAAAATTCTAATTCAATTTTCCAGATTTATCATACTCACCACCTAAACCTGCCGAATTGCTGTTTGAGAGATCCAGGGATCAATTTGGAGTTGTTTGCAGCCTTCTTGACATTCTAATTGAATTTAATTTGAGTTTTTAGGTAGATTTAATTCATCCAAGTCTTAAAAATTCAATTTTTTTAATACATTTTGAATTTATAGCAGTTTATGGCAGTTTTTAAAACTCGCATGAATTCGAAGTTCGACATTTGATAAAGTTGCCTCAAAGTGTTTATTGAACATCCACAGTATATACACACAGCACAGTTTCTCGAAGGCAAGTGATATAGGCAACATCACATGCAGAGCATAACTACCCTGTGGACAGACTTTGCTTGAATCTCAATTCACCCTATACAACACATCCCATAGTAATTTACACTCCTATAGTGTACTCATGTGCCTCATTCGCAGGCCCTGTATACCGACAATTACTAGGCCCAGGCCCAAAGCAGAAATCCACCCTGTTCCTAAGGGGGAAGTGCAACTCCTTCCCCAGCACTACATCAAAGTGAGGCAAGAAGTGGTCATCCTACCTGCTAGCCAACAGCATCCATATGCAAATGAACTTACTTCTACTTACATTCCGTTCTGCGCAGCAAATAAGGGAACTGAACCTGTAGGGATTTAAAGCCATAGGGGTGATTCTAGAATATCTCTGATCCCACATTTGTGCAGTGTTTAATTTACCTCCTTTCTTGCTTTCTTCTCAAACCCTTCTTTTATCTTCTCAGTGCTGCCTTTAGATTGTCTCTATTGCGTCTTCATTTTCCCTTACTCTTTTTGGCCCTGTTTTTTAATTTCTGAGCTTTTTTCCTTGGCCTCTGCCCCCCTTTCTGTTGAAATAATTCCTTCCCCCTTTCAGTCCCAGTTTGGTCACCCCTTTTTCCCATGTAATAACATGTCATTTTTTTTTGCTCTTCTGTGCTTCCCCTGCTAATTTTTCTGTATTTTGCCTCTATAAATAGTAAGAAAGATACTTGCTACTGTGATCAGGAGGGAAGAAAGACAAAAAAGATAGGAAGGGCAGTATTTTTCAGAAAATATACCTACCTTACCCTTTCCACTTGCTCCTTTTTCGTCTACAATCTCTTCCTCGCTTCCTTTTCTGCTCCCACACCTTTATATTCTGAGATACCAGAATCTTCCATTAATTATGCTCAACCTTAAGTTATTCTCTTTCCATACTAGTTATGTGCATGAAGTGGAAAGTAGAATCTTCAAATATGAACATTTCTTATTTTCGTGCAACTTTTTTTTGTTCCTAAAGAACTTTTAAGTTGCTTCTGCACAGGTTTACATAACAGGCTCATTGGGGAGCTGCATGCCGATGTTTTGTTACTATCATTTAACAAAGGTGAATTTCTTTGGAATGAAAAAATTAGATATAGATCATTTATTAGAAGAATTAGGTAATTCATTCAGTTATTAAATGTAGGTCTCCTCATATGAACATTAAACTGTTCTTCTGGGTTTTTTTCAATTGATTGCTTTATCTATTTTCAGAATTTTTCTAAGGTCCCATTAATAAAATACCCTTTAAATATATCAGTTACTCTCTTGTTGACAGAAGTTGTAACCAAGTTTGTCATCTGCTATTCTTAAGGTGGCCAGCGACAATTGAAAAGATCTTTTGTATGATATTCAGTTTGTGTGTGGTGGGAAACAATGCAACCAATATCAGTAAAAAGCCTTGTCTATCAGTCTTCTCTTCAATCAGGCATGACTGAAAATGTTTATGGTGTCAAAACATTGTAACATTAATGCTGACTCATCTGATAGAGCTAAATAATTATTTCTGTAGTATCTGAAAATAGGTACTCCTGAATTGACAAATACCTACCAATTTCCCCAAAAACTGGCATAGAAATAATGAACACTTACCACTTGCCTTATATTTGAATCCACTGAACTGAGGCTAGGTGACATCTCATAACTGTTATCTGGGCAATATGAATCAGTGGTATTTAAAGATTTTTTTCTAAATAAATGTCCCTACTGTATGACATACTATGTCTCGGTAGCCCAACTTTTCTTATTGTCTCTGTCTTTTGGCATCAGTTTCTCTTTCTCTCTTACAGTTATATATATCTAAGTATTAAAAAAGTAATTAGTATGCTGTATGCTTAAAATGATGCCATAAATGTTTTGATAAAGAGCTTTAAATTGTATAGATCACAAAAAAGAGAAAAAAGTGTACTTTTGCACATTGCACCATTTACATTTCTTAAATGGAGAGCAAAGGGTTGCACCTCAGTCTATATATACAATGTTGCATTCATTCATCAGCATTGCAAACAGAGGGGGTAGGAGGTAAGCAAGACATAGAAAGTCCCCTGGAATATGCCTCTACTTTAGTTCGATCGAATTTTGCAAAAAGTTTCAAATTCGAATTTTCTAATGTTTTTGAAGACCACTTCGACCAGTGAATTTTGAAAATTCTATAAAAATCAAATGATTCGAATAATTCGAATAAAAATCTATTCGAATATTCGACTATTAGACTATTAGACAGTTGAATAACTTCCCCTTTAAATTTTTATTCGACTGCCTAGTTCTCCATATTCAACCTATCGAATAGCGATAAAATCCTTTGAATTTAAATTTGAAGGATTTTAATTCCCATGCTATTCCCATGGTCGAATTCAAATGTTTTTTTTTTTAAATCTGCCCCTAAATCAGATGTCAAAACTAGGAAGCTCAGGCACCACCAGTAACTGGTGAGTTCTTTACTTACCAGATGTCCAAGGCACAAGGTGTAGAGTGCAGTCTGCATTGACCATTGAAAGTCTTCTGGCACTTTAACCCATGGCAAATTTAAAAGAACCCTTATATATTTAGAATTTAGATTGGAGTTGACATGGTGGAAGAAACTTTTATGCAATGGAAAAGTCTGAATAATTCTTCTCATCTGCATTATACTGCATGCCAAGTTGGTAATGACTATTTAATCAAGTACAAAAGAGAGGTACAGGTACAAAGTCAAAGCACCTGAGAGGGTGACAGATGCATAATATTTTGGCATGTCCCATTCACTGTACTTAGTCTAAAGTATGGTGTATTATTAACTCTCATGTTGAACACAGCAAAGCCCCATTATTTTATTTAACCTAGAATTAATGATGCCGCACCAAATGCTATTTTCAGTAGAGACATATTAATATAAGTAATATTGAAAATTTACACAGATATTTAACAGAGTGTTTTTCCTTTTCTTGTATATATAAACAAAAATAAAGAACATTCCTGATGTACAGTCTCAGCGTCCTTATTTTGTAGTGTGTAAATTCTGTTTTAATCTTATCTTGTACTTATATAGGGGGTAAGGGGAAAGAAAACAGGGGAGGGTGGGGTTAAGAAGAGGTGTTTGGTGGTTGAGACACTATACACTTCTATGTAGTAGTCCTTCTCTATATAGCCAAATATTCCACACTTCTTCAAACGTACTTAGCCTATTATTCACTAAAGCAGTAAGTTTCTCCATTTCAATAGTCCACCACAGTTTATTTAGTATTTCCTGCATCCCTGTTTTTGACAACTCAACCTTGAAATTAGAGAAGGAGGTATTGAATTTATTACACCTTTTCATGAGTGCCATGCGGAAACATAACTCTTTATTGAATACAGAAGGAAGTTGTTGAAAGTCAAAATATTTCCTGGAAATTATCAAATTATTTCCAATTTCTGTTCTCAGTGCTTTAAAGTTTTTATTTCTTTCATTTTTTTTCTTTGCTATTATGTAGTTTAATTTTGTTCAGATTTATTTTTTATGATTTTGGATGGATCTTTATTGTTCTAGGTTTGTTCATGAAGTTCATAATTTATTATATTTTTATGCTTTTACATTCAATATTTTTTATATATACAATTTTGTTTATATATTGCTCCATTATTGTCTTGTTTATGAAAAACAATAAACACGTAAAAATTATCAAACTGCCCCTGTTAGAGAATCTGGAATAGTTTTGGAAATGCAAACACACACTATTTATATGTAATCTCATATACTAAGGAGAGGCATTGTGGTGTCAGTGCTGTATAGGTGCAAATATAAAATAAAAGTTACCACATTGACCAGGTTTGCTATTAAAACTTATTATGAAAGTGGACAGGATTAAAGCTGCTGATTAAGAAGATCCTTGGTTGGCGCCTACGTTCCTAACTTGTTCATTGTGGCCAGTGGTATCATTGGCAGTCTGGTAGGTCCTATCAGGGCTGCCATCAGGGGGGCACAGGGGCTACACCTGTACAAGGTACTGTTTTATTATTACAGAGAAAAAAGGAATAATTATATCAAACTGAATTATATGGATAAGATGGAATCTATAGGAGCCATTTCATAATTCGGATTACCTGTATACCTTTATTGGTGGAAACAATCACATTCAAATGCAATGGCATACATTTCTTTTTTTTCTGTTGCAAAGTTCTTTCTATTGGCTCTTTAATGCAAGAACCCTATAGTCAGGTTATTTTCATTTTATTTTTTTTTAACTACAAGACATTGCATAATAGTTTTCTCTTAAACGTTCTCAGCTATTCACATTTCATTATTGTCCCGACCTCAGACATACACAATGTACATGTTGTTGTTCCTACCTTGCTGTTGTTAAACCAAGCTTAAGTAGCTTATTGGCAATATGTAAAACAGAAGAGTAGTGTCAAATGTCCTTTTCTCATGAGGAAACTCAATGCATTCGTCTAACATATCCTCTTACTCTTTGAAATGGTTTATATTTTGTAAATCCCCATGAGTTGGGAAAGATAGTATGAAGGTCTTAAACTCAACAAGGTTTTTCAATGGCCTTTCTACTTGGACCTGCTGGCTGGTCCCACAGCCCACCAACTCTACGTTATTATCGGATTAGCCACTGTTAAACAAGAAAATCACTCTGAACTGCATGGTAACCATAAGACTAAGAATATCTAATCCCTACACAATCTTTCTCACATTTCAAAGAGGAAAACAATGTGCAAAGGCAGAAATGTAACTATATCCGTTAAGGCATTCAGACCAAATGCTATGTGAATTTTCAAATGTCTTTTTTTTTTAATATACTTTCCCATGTTCCCCTTAACCATACAAACAAATTGGTACTTGATGACAAGAGCAGATAATTTTTTTTTCTTTGTTAAAACAAACCCCTTTAGATTTCATAGAGTGATTTGCAATTTGCTGTTAAAGGACAAGAAAAGGCAAAAAATAAAATCCCATTTTTAGTTTCTTTAATGAAAAGGAACTCTATATTCAATATACTTTTAAAAATGTGTACCGTTTTTATAGGAAACCTGACTGTATGCAGTGAAATTTTCCCTTCATTTACTGCAGTGGATAGGAATTGTCATGTTTATGTTTAGTATACAAAATACAGCATTTCTAGCCTTATTCTATTTTAGACTTTCCTTGTCCTTTATATGCAATGTTTACCACATAAGACAGACACAAGGAAAAACATCAGCCTGTTCATTTGTGTTGGTCCCTTTTTATCAATGAATTTCACTAAACTAAGAGTTTGGAAACTCCAAATCCAGAAAGCTCCAATTTACATAATGGTTGTCTCCATAGACTCCATTTTATCCGAATAGTCCAAATTTTTAAAAAATGATTTCCTTTTTCTCTGTAATAATAAAACAGTACATTGTACCAACTAAGATATAATGTATCCTTATTGGAAGCAAACCCAGTCTATTGGGTTCATTTAATATTTAAATGATTTTCTAGCAGACTTATGGCACAACAATCCAAATTATGGAAAGATTCATTATCACGAAAACCCCAGGTGCCAAGAATTTTGGATAACAGGGCCCATATCTGTAATATATAAAGTGTAAACACCAAAGATGCCACCCAGCCCAGCCAGAGCAGCCCCTCTCTCACAATAGCTGCAAGCCAATTGCCAAACACTCAATGGCAGATGAAGCGGGGTGAACCCCTGCACCTGATGAATGGGTCTACCACAGCCCATGAAGCCACTATAACCAACACATACTTTGTACAGTATATTTCAAAAATATATACTAGGAATGTTTATTAATTTCTTGCCAAGCAATACAACAATTTAGCAACTCTGAGGATGCACACGTGTATGCTTGTAAAGGGACGATAAGGTAATATAACCCTATCCCTTTACAGTAAGCATGGGATCTACCACCCATAGTCCCCCGTACCTACCCCAGATGGAACCAGTCACACCCATCCTACAGCGATCGTTTCTTTACCAGGTAAAAGGAATGTTGTTCTCTACTGTATTAAGAATTGTTGAGACTGGGTCAAACTATGACCAGGTCAGGGATCACTATGACAGCTGAGGCGCAAATCGGAGTAGTAAAACAAAACTGAATGAGATCCATCCTTATGTGTGGGTTAGAAGGAGGTTAAATTGGATGCCCGGACAGGCTAATAAATCTTGTTAGTGCCCAGAGGCTGAATGTGATTAGTCTATGACCAGTTGGTTAACATAAGCAACTCCTGAGAGCAAACTAATAATGTCCTTCTAAGTGCTCATTGACCCAGTACTTGCATAAAAGGTATTGCTGCTTTTTGCACCTGGTGGCAGATTACCCTCAGCAAGCGCAGAGTACATTGGTGGCCAGTGTTCCCAACTTGCCATCTGGCGCACAAAAGCCTGCACCCTCAGCAGCTTGCTACACCATGCCCCACCAATTATACGTTCCATTTTGATAAATGCACTCGTGAGCATCTTTATTTGTAAACTAGACATTAAGCCCGTTAAATTAACGGGTGCTAGAACATATGTAGTCAAACATTTATAAAAAAAACAGAATTGTTCTAGGCGAATTTTCGCCTGCGCTACGCAAATTCACTAACGTGCGAATTTACACTCTGGTCGGTGAACGTGAACGTATTTACGTTTTTCAGACTATCACCCACAATGGTAAAACACACCACAGCGTAAGGGTGCGAAGTTGCGCATCTATCTACTTTGCTAGCATAAATTATCACTCAATGGGCTTCCATCGGCTCTATCCTAAGTACTGGTACTGATAGCATTAGCTAGTGATTGGCGACCTCTAGTGGCGAAAACTGGTAAATTCAGTCAGTGCGGCACATGCGCAGTAGCAAATTCCACGGACACAGGGACTGGACGCAGAGACACTTGAACTTTATTATATAGGATAATCTGCATTGTCTCCAAGGGTTATTGTGAAGAGCACATATCCAGCTCTCCACTACTCTTTTGTAACTTATATTTTATTGGATTTTGACATTTTTTTATCACAAATTATATGTTTGCATTTACAGAAAGTTATGATATTAAAGCATCAAGTTACACAATAATAGACAAGCTGAAGTTACAAAAAGAAAACAGTAGAATCATACATCAATATAACAGTTAAATTGACATAGTTTGTCTTCATGTTATGGTCACTGTGTTTTCTTAACACAGTGACCATAACTCTATTGACCTCATGTCCTACATAGTGATGGGCGAATTTATTCGCATGGCACACACGGGGAGCATAGGGCAGGCAGAGAATGGCACACACAGGGAGCATAGGGTAGGCAGACTATGGCACACACAGAGAGCATAGGGCAGGCAGACTATGGCACACACAGGAAGGATATGACAGGCAGAGTGTGACACACACATAGGGAGCATAGGGCAGGCAGAGTATGGCACACACAGGGAGGATAGGACAGGCAGAATATGAAACGCACAGGAAGCATAGGGCAAGCAAAATATGGCACAAATAGGGATCATAGGGCAGTCAGAGTATGGCACACACACACACACAGGAAGCACAGGGAAGGCAGAATACAGCAGGAGACAGAGAAACCTATAAGGACTCTATGATGGACAGTTCATACTATGCTACATACAATAACACAATGATGGCGCCCCTCCAGCAGTTTGTATGAGTGTGAACAGGTGAACAGTCTGGGTCTGAGATTTGAATAGTACAGGACTTTACATGTGTGAACTATGAAGGAGTTTATAGTCTGAATTTGAGGTGTAAACAATAGAGGGGCCAGGCAATCTTGGTACTGATAACTTTAAAATCTTACACAAGGTAAGGAATCACAACAGGCAGACTTTCATGTGGAGAGCCACACAACGGCGGGTCATGGGCCACAGGACCACCAGTCGGACAGCACCAGCATAGACTGAAAAAATTAAGGGCATATTTAATATGCTGTGTAAAACAAAATTTGCTGAAAAAATGTGTAAAAAGCGGTGGAAAATCAGCGGACGTCAATCCAAGAAAAAATTGTGTTGAATTTTCAGCAGTTTTTTATGCTGTTTTTTTACACAGCAAAGCCTGCCAATATGTGGTGTATTATCCCGCTGTTTTTCCACAACATGATAAATTTGCCACACATTATCTTCTCTTCTGCAGATTATTCCTCTTATTTTATAAAAATAATGTATCAATACAGTATCAATACAGTAGTACAAAGTACAAAGTGTTTCCTTGACAATGGGAAAACATATGTACCCAGAAGTACACACTGCTGCCACCTACTAATAAGGAGGACATCCATGCTGCTGCCATCATAGCACAGAGTAGAGGAGGCTAGCCCAACAGATGGAGCAGACTTCAATGGCTGAACAGAAGAAGCCATCTCAGTTAATATCTAGATAAAATGTGTTCCAGCTCTACAAGAAAGCTTTAGAAATGTATATTAAACCACTAGTCACAGTCAGAATATGTGCATTGTAGGTAGCGGATAGGATCCAAACAATACCCCTTATATTGGTTAAAGGGAAGTGCGTTGTTTATTTCTGTTGCTCCAGTTGCAAACAGTACATGAATATTCCTTTGAATATGAAACTGAGTATTATCCAGCCACCTGCTTTCCCACACCAACGTAATTAAAAATACCTCTCATTCTTGACAGATGGATCATCATTTTTTTTTTCCTTCAGGTGCTTTGCGCTAAAGTTTAATCAATAGAAACATATTCATCTTTAATCTGACAATGTATTTATTCTGCATCTGCGATGGGTGAATCACAGAAATTGGTCAGTGCATCACAGAGTCAAAGGCAGCATTGTGTCGCCTCCTCGATAATAACCTTGATTTGTGAGTGATGACAAGAACTCTGATTAGCGAATTCTAAGCTTTGGCTCTCTTGAAGATAAAACACTTACACCCTCTGTATGTGATCCAGCTCCAAATAACCTCCTGATTTCCTACAATCATTTGCAGCTGACCTTTAAACATTGCAGATTGCTTACTTGCCCTTGAAATAGCTTCATTACCTTTACGAACCCTAGTGCTTTATGTAATGAGGTCCTCACCTGATTAATTATAACTTATTATGTACAAGGTACCTATGAATATACTGTATATATCCTTTTATAATACACAAAAGCCGTAAATATCTTGTAAATTATATCCTTATAAACGGTGAGTTCTGATGTCATCAGTTATAAACGGTGAGTTCTGATGTCATTTCTGTCACATGACTCACTGAAACTTGTGTAATATAATAAATAAAGTACCCCCAGTTGCAAAATATGAGGATATTAGAAGTTACCTCGGAGTTCCATGACCTGTATAAAAACACTTGGCCTTCGGCCTCGTGTTTTTATATGGTCATGAAACTCCTCGGTAACTTATAATATCCTTATATTTTACAAGAGGGGGTACTTTATTCACTATATATATTTATATAGTGCAAACATATTTCACAGCTCATTAAAGATTATACATAACTCATATCAGTCCCTGACCCAATTGAGCTTCCAATCCATTTATTTATTTTTTGTTCTTGTTTCATTTTGTGTTACTTATGGAATTGTCTCAGCGCAAAACAATTCCTATTATGGTTTGAGGCTGGAATTCTATATAAAGGAAAATAACAGGCATCTCCCAGGGCTATAACTGATAATGATCATCTGTCAAAAAAGGTGAAGAATTTCCAGTTGACATTAACAAAACTATATGGTGGCACAATGCAGCTCCCTTGCTGGGGTCCTAGGTTTGATTCCAGCCAGAGTACTATGTTTGATGTTCTCCTTGTGTCTGCGTGCGTTTCCTCCAGATACAAGTATGGGATCTGTTATCCAGAAACCTGCTATCTAGAAAGCTCACAATTATGGAAATGTTGTCTCCTATAGACTCCATTTTATCCAAATAATCAATTTTTTTTAAATATCTCCTTTTTCTCTGTAATAATAATCCAAAAAAAAAAAAAATCCAAACTATAATATAATTAATCCCTATTGGTGGCAAAACCAACCTATTGGGTTTATTTAATGTTTAAATTATTTTCTAGTAGACTTAAGGTAGGGAGAGCCAAATTACAGAAATATCCATTATCCAGAAAGCCCCAGGTCCAGAGCATTCTGGATAAAATGTCCCATACCTGTACTCTTTCTCCCAAAACCATAAAGGCAGTTTAAATGACTTATGATAAAAATGACCATAGGGTGAATGTCATAGAGAACTACACTGATGATTTTGATGCGTTTTCAGTCGATCCGACGCGCTACGCCAAAACGCAGGCATCAAGTCAAATGAGACATAAAACAAGGTAAGAAATACGAATGGTGTTGCAGGATTCATCCGATACGACTGTGTCTACATCTGACAGTAGTGGCGAATGAACGCTGCGACACCATCCGACATTGCTATTACTTACCTTGTTTTCCGTTGCATCTGACTTGATGCCTGCTTCTTGGCGCAGTCCAAAGTGTCCCTGTAGTTCTACCCTAAGCAGAGGCAGATTAATGCACAGGCTCCCCTTGGCTATAGTGATAAGGGTCAGTCTATCTTTTTTAATTATTATTTCTATTATCTTTTAAAATATATTTTAATTTGTGTGGGTGTAGTTGCCGCGGGCATGCGCACAAGAGTGGTGACGCCCACATGTGCACGAATGCGGTGCAGCACTTCGGACCCTGCTTGTATATGTGTGTGCGTCTGGTTGTTTGCAGAAACAGTGACTTCACTAGTGCATGTCAAACCCAACCCAAAGTTGAAAATGTGGGTGCATGTGTGCCTGGATCTCATTAATCCACCACTAATCAACTCCACTTGGGAAGGGACCAATGTAAAATATGTATAATCTTTAGCGCTATCTAAATAAAGAATAATAATAATACATTAGCTAAGAAAAGGTCAAGTTCCCTGCTAATGCTTTTAGAGGAATTGCAGGACTTTGAATTACATCTGGGGAAATATGCAAAGTTCATTCCCCCGCACAGGGGAGCAATTAATCTGAATTGTTTTGGGTATATCGTATTCCTTGTCCACTGGGCTTGGCAGATCGGGATGGCATAAACCATCCCCTTTTATAAAAACTGGACCATTGTAAGAAACAGGAAAGTAAAACTCTGATGGTTGTTGTGGAAACAATCAGATCCCTTGTAGAGGTAAATATAAGTTACAAGTTACTCAATTTTATAACAAACACCTGACTCATGTGTAGGAAACACTTGATCCTATGAGACCAGTGATTACACACAGGATGGGAAAGATAAATAAATGCATTGTTACAACACACAGCCTCACCATAAACACACCACTGATTCATAGCCAGAACAGGGTAAATGCAAAAAGGTAAATGATATGTTAAAAGCAG
>CM044432.1:29216230-29226861 GCA_024363595.1 Xenopus borealis
AATTCCACGGACACAGGGAATCTGGACGCAGAGACACTTGAACTTTATTATATAGGATATGATACAAGGGGGCAAATTTATCATTCATAATTCGATAATAATGCAACTATCTAATGCGTATCGAATAGTTTTAGGCTATTTTTTGTTCGATATTCGATTTCTCGAAAAAAATTGTGAATTTTCCTTCTATCGTACGAATGGTATTCGAGCAGGGGATAGCAAAAAAAGCCTATGGGGGGATTCCCATAGCCTTCTATTGCAATCTGGTGAAGTATTTCGATACACACGAATTTTGTGTATTCGATGATTGAAGTGGCCAAATTTGCATATTTGAATGTCCGATAAAATCGCACGATCGGAATTCGATCGAACTTCGAATTATTCACGTGAATTTTGTAAATCTGCCCCAAATTGTTCTTTTACTTACTTTATTGTAACCTACCCCCATATGTAATGAAAGACACTATGTTTGCCGGGGGCAGTAACCAATAGCATACGATTGCTTTAAAACAGGTGACCAGTATATACTACCTGCTGATTGGTTGATATGGGTTACTGCTCCTGGGCAAACTTAGTGCCTTTTATTACATAACCCCCCTAGTGTCTAATAAATAGATAGGGTAGGAACTTTATCATACAAATCTGGCAGTATAGATGGAATATACTTTATAGTAGCAATAAACAGAGACTAATTTATTGAAAATCATACAGGATCCTATTCCTACTATGGTTTTATTTTTCTGATGTAAAACTCTGTATGAGTCAGAAACGCATTCATCAAAAAAATGTAGAGCGTAGATATAAAGTGTAAAACTTTTTGTTACATATATATACATAAAAAAACACAGATTTCACCAACATTTGCTTAGTTTAAAAAAAGTGCATCTAATCTCATTGCATCCTCGATTTTCCATGCTGCTTTTCTAGGCTTGAATTTGGTGTTGTGGTTTGGCTCCGGCCCGCGTTTCATCCACAAACTGTAACACTTGGAGATGACGTCAGCTTTCTTTGAAGCTACAGCAGTTATAAAAAGACAATTCCCAACTCCACACCATCAAGGAGATAATAATCCACTTTGGGGATATATGTGTTTGTGTGGGGTATATTAATGTGGGGTATATTAATCATCACAAAGTTGGAAGGTGCAGTTCAACAAGACTGGAAGGGTGCAGGCTGAACTTTCCTTTTATATATACTGGAAAAAAAATTATACATATACATTTAGATCAATGATAGTGACTGCAATTATACTTGTGGCCGTAAATAACCTATTATATTTGCTATGCAAACTCCTCCCCATGAAGGATTTAGAAGTAATCTTTCAAAACAGTGCTGTATAAAAGAAATAAAACCCTCTCCTTGGATATAATGGCATTTGTCCCCTTCAGGTAGATGAGCACTTTCAACCTTAATAACCCGTGACAGGACAGGTATGGGACCTGTTATCCAGAATGCTTGAGACCAGCAGTTTTCCAGATAACCAAATTCATACCTTAAGCCTACTATAAAATCATGTAAACATTAAATAAACCCAACAGGCTGGTTTTGCTTCCAATAAGGATTAATTATGTTATAGATTTGATAAAGTACAAGGTACTGTTTTATTATAACATAGAAAAAGGAGATATTGTGTAAACATTTGGATTAAATGATTATCATGGGGTCTATGGGAGATGTCCTTTCCATCATTCGGAGCTTTCTGAATTTCCAGGTAACGAATCCCATACCTGTAAAACAAATGTATAGAATATTAGTAACGAGTAAAGCAAACAGGAAAAAATATTGCAAATTCAATCATTTACTTTGAATTATTTGGAATTGCCAGTGTGTCTCTTACATGCAACTATAGTCTGTATGTGGATATATATTAATCAAAAACACATGATAACCAGTTAAACCTAATTCTTTATAACCTTGAACACTCTGGTATAGTTCTAGTATTCGAGTACAATACAATTCTCTGTTTGGCCTGTAGATGTAGCATTTGTATAACTGCAGCACTTTTACTAGGGATGCACTGTGTTCTTATTTTTGGGACTTGGCCAAATCCTGAACCCCAATGTAAACTCTAATGAAAGCATAATGAGAACTATGTAACATTCTCTCGATGTATATATATATATATATATATATATCCTATAAACAATAAAAATTTTTACAGAGTACAATATGTGTGTTTATATATATTTGTTCCACTCAGTGGCACTTGTATAAAAGCACATAAACACTTTATCTGATATGAGCTGACAACCAGAGAAATAGAGAATTCATTATTCTGACTTGGAATAATGATGTCACCAAGTGACCACGCAAAAAATGGTGAGGTCACTACACACAGCCGGATTAGGATTGCCACCATTAGTAACTCCAGGCTGGGGCAGTCTAATGGAGGCGAACTAATTGGGTGTGGGACCTAATGTGCTAATTTGGAAAACCAGCCAGGCAGTTTTGACCCCGACAGCCCTTCAATATACTGGACTGGATAGGTGGCAACCATAAACCGTATTATAAATTGTATTCTATTACATTATTTTTCCCACTGTGGGTAAATTGGGAATGAAACCTAAGAAAATACACACAGTATTCTCTAGCTGAATTAAGTTTTTATTCAGGCTTTGGGTTTGGATTTGGTTCAGCCAGGCACTTGAATTTGGCTGAATCTGAATCCTGCTGAAAAATGCTCAGATTTGGTTCAATAAATATCTTGTTTTGTTCCATTGTATAGAGCTGTACAGCTCATTAAAGTCTACTTGGAAGCATCAAATACATTAGGTACACTTCGTATACCATGGGGCAAATTCACTAAAGTGCGAAGCGTCTAACGCTAGTGCTAATTGGCCAGCGTGACTTCAATTCTCAACTTCATGTACAGTAACATGCATTACGTTATGTCGCAGGCGTTTCTTTGCCAGCATCTTTATCGGCGCATGTGCTAAAGGTTTAAAAGGACGCTGTGAACCTGATCTGACTGCAAAGTGATTGTTGCTTTGGAAGACACTAAGCTTGATATTCCTGTTTGATTCTCCTGTGTTTGACTGGATTCTGTTTTTACTTGCCGCCTTAACTGGCCTGGGCCTGCCTGATTTCTCTTCTGTCTTATCGATTTCCTGGTTACCACGTTTTGGACTTTTCCGACACTCCTGCCACTCCTCCACTGAGGTGCGGTCCTAGTCGTCATACTCAGCGACTGTTCATCCTCAGTGGGAGGTGAAGGAGAGGTCATACTTCTAGAAATCTCTTCCGCCCAGTGGACTTGATAACAAGGTCCAGGAACAATGCTAAGGGCCTTATTTATCAAAATCCTAATTTAAATTAAAAAAATCAGACCAAACTGGAATCCACGATTTGAACTTATCTACTATTAATAAAGCACAATTTAATCAGATTGGGGACAAACTCGATAGAACAAAAATTCGAATTGTAAGATTTGTTCATATTTTTTTTCCTAAATTGCTTGATTTTTCAGGCTTTTTCCCTACAAATATTTGCCCGTAAAACCAGAGATAGTCGGATTTTCGGCCTTAATCCAGTGCAGAAGAGAGAAACTTCCAAATCGGATATGGACCTCTTCCATTGACTTATATAAAACCTCGGCTGGTCTGAGATGCCGGATTTTCTGATTTGAAATTTCTCCATCCTTGGGGTATAATACACAAATAATAATAATAATAATAATTCACAAAAAATGTTTGTCACTCAGACTTTAATAAATAACCTTCAAATTTACCAACACAAGTCAATTAAATGCCTCTTTCTTTTGGAATATTATTAGTGCACGTAACATTAGAAAATTAACATCTGGTTTTGAAAGTGATTTTTTTATGCAGCGATTTAAAGAGGTTATACATCAGTCACTGCCCCAGTTGAACTTACAAACTTAGGTCCCATCCGCCACTAGATGTGGATACTACGTCCCTATCCCATTCATTCACACTAGAGCAGGAGCGCCCATACTAATGCACTGCCTACTTTTAGTGATGATTTCCCATTAGGATCTACATCCATAAATCAATTCTTAGCATTCTGTTCCGTGGTAAAATGACTTAAATATTGATGTATTTAAAAATGTATATTGCTATATTTAAGAAACAACAATTTCTTATGTAACCTTACTGTAGTAAATTTCTCAATGAAAAGCATGAAATAGGGTGATTTAGACAAGTTGTTTGTTGACAGTGTCTTGAGATCTACGAGCTAAAGGTCTACTGGTAGATCCTGATCTATCTTTTGGGCACCCATGCACTAGAGTCAGTTCTACAGTATAAGCAGCCAGTCACACTGATCTGTATGGTTTTGGAGGGCGCAGAAGTAACCCACACAAACACAGGTAGAACATAGAAAAATACTTCCAGTCCCCTGGCTGGAATCCAATTATGACCTGATCGGCGCAAGGCAGCAATCATTGTGCCACCATTCTGCAATCATTGTTCTAGAATATTACTGGTTCAACTAGTGATGCGTGGACTGGGCTGAAACCCTTGGGTGGGGAGGGTTTGAGCCGACTTCCAAATGAGAAGATTCCTGGATTGAAACAGTCTTGGGTTGAGCTCATCCTTCTACAATCCCTGCTCATGACCTTACTTTGCCAGCTTCTGATGAAGGCAGCCTCTATTTATAGGCTACCTGCCTACCAGACAATATTTCGGAAAGAATGCCAAGAAGACCATAGCAGCAGTCAGGTTGTGGATGGTTTATTTCATTATCTTGGAACCCTATGCATTTGTGGATTGTAGGTCGAACTACTATACAAATCTTTCTATGCATAATAAATACAACTGGAAAATCTAGTAAAACCTGGGAACTTCATTGTGGAAAAAAAAACTCACTGCACAAATCCAACCTCATTCTAAATGAAGGAAATCCCCTTCTGTCTAAACATTGAAATAACTTTTATGCTTGCAAGTCACTGATACAAAGCGGCTTTAACCTGACATCCTCCTATATTTTTCCTCTGTTTCTAACATCTGATTCTGCAGACAATTGGCAGGATTAATTGCTTTTCAGCTCTTAACACCACAGTCTTTTCCCACAGAACCCACATCAATGATATTATGTTAAGACTTCGCTGTTGCTCAGTTTAGTGCATTTTTCCTTAATACAGTGGTATTTACTCACTAAACCTTATTTTGAAAAAAAAGAAAGAAAGAAAGGAAAAAGACAACGCCTGCAGCGCATTGCACATTGTTTAGGAATCAACAGAGTGACAGGTTTGAACAGCGCAGGTATCCATATTGTAAAATAAAACAAATATAACCCATTTGGGCTGCAGGTAAACAATATGAGGTGTAAAAGATTACCAGCAAAAACATTCTTTCTACTTCTGGAGCCAGAGTAGAAGTGAAGAAGCGGTCAGGGCAAATTTTATAAGATCCAGCATAAATCATGACTAGGTTCTTCTTGCCCACTAGCATGACTGTGCCATCTGCTACTACTTTTCCAAAAAAAAGTTTTCTGTTCTTTTCTGTTAAAGAAACATGGCAGACAGTGCAGTATTGGGCCATTTACACCGTATCCTTTATAGGATAAGTAGGGAATCCGTTATCTGGACTCCTCCAGTTAGCTCCAGATCATGAGAAAGTCATCTCACATAGACTCCATTTTAATTAAGTTATTCAAAATTTTAAAACATATTCCCGTTTTCTCTGTAATAACGAATAGTACCTTTTACTTGATCCCAACAAAGATATAATAAATACTTATTGGAGGCAAAAAAATCCTATTGCGTTTAATTAGCGTTGCCACCTGCCTGGGTTTTGACCAGGACAGCCTGTTTTTTTAAAGGGCCATTCAGGTCGAAACTGATTGCTTGGTTTTCCCAATTAGGAAAACCGGGGAGGATTTCCTGAGATTGACATGGTAATCGGCCAACCGTTGATTGCCATTACATAACCCCGCCCCCACATCACAGCCCCACCACCACAGAATCCCAACCCCGCCTCCCCCCTGGAGGTGGGAACCCGAAGCTTAATTCATGTTTAAATTATCTTTTTAGGAGATTAAGGGGGTTATTTATTAAAGTCCGAATATAAACAAAATTGAAAAATTCTATTTTTTTACTCTAAAATCTGAATATTTAGGGGCACATTTACTAAGCATTGAAGTGAATATTCGAATAAAATTTGAATTAAAAAAATTCTAATTTCGAAGTAATTTTGGGCTACTTCGACTATCTAATAGCCCAAAATTCGATTCGAATTGAACCAATGTGGGTGTGGCTGGGCAGCATGCCGCCCTCTAAAATCCTGCCCCCCTAGGCCCGGATTTCCATAAATCCGGGCCTACCCTCAATGCTAGATTGTTGAGGGTGGTTTTACAATTCCAATGAGCTCTCTTCCATGATGTGGTTACAGTGCAGGAGAGACAGTTGTAAATCTAAAAATAATGTTGCTCTTTATTTAATAGGATAGTATTTCTACCATTACATTGGCAATGCCCCAAAGATCCTCTGCGCAGTAGAGTAAACTATGTGACTTCAATTTCAGTATCGTACAGCTGGTGGCTCTCTATGGCAGGAACATTACCCTAGGCAGTAAAAAAATTTGTGATGTGATATTCACTGGGGGGGGGGTTTACTTTACTTATTTTTAATATATCAGCCCCTATATTTCATGTGATATGGTATATAATGGTATGAGTAGCCAAGACAAGCAGTGAGTGGTCAGGAGAAGCAGTAGAGACCCAGTCAGATATTGATTTCAGTAAGAATTACATTTGCAAATAATTGTAAAATTATTGAAATGTTTAACATGTGTTGTAAAAATAACATTTCTAGGGACGGTGAGATTTTTTCAACCTTGTTTTGCCAAGGAAATCACACCTATAGACTTGAATGGTGTCCCAGGTCCAAAACACTGGCGCATGTCAATATAAATTCGCCTATAGACTTAAATGGGCGTCAGTGAATTTTTGCAGCGAAGCAAAACAGGTCAAATTCACCAATTGCTAAACATATCTATCATTAGGCTACATCCCGTTTAATTAATGACTGAGCTTTGATCATTTTGCCTGACTTATTAGTTGCTGACTAATAAATGGCCATCTGATAATAATCCTTGCGATTTTGTTGTTCTTGGAAGTTTCTGTCAGTGTGACTATGACCAAGACATGATACATTTGAGTAGCGTGTGAATATATTAGAAATAAGCAGTTCAACATTTAAGGCTATTTGCTATATAAGGGAAAGGACCCATGTGACATTTAATTGAATTGTAATGAATCTTGCCAAAATTCGCTCTCCTACTGTTTCTCCACCTGTTTCAGGTGCTTTTTTTTTAAATTCCAGGCTTGGAAGCAAGTTTTAATTTAAGTTTAGTGCCAAGTAGAGCCTTCCGTCAGTCCAAATAGCCAACTGCAGCCCTTAGTTGGCACCCTAAGTATTTTTTCATGCTTGCTTTGCTCCCCAACTCTTTTTATATTTGAATGTGACTCACGGGTAAAAAAAAGGTTGGGTACCCCTGATATACAGTAATGTAACTAGGTGGGGCAGGCCCTAGTGCGGGCCCTGCAGCCAATTCCCCCCCACCACCCCCTCCGTGTCGATTTTCTTTGCGGCTGCAACAGGGTTGCATGCCCTGGCCCAATTGCACCTCCTGCTCCCCAGGTAGTTACACCACTGTTGGTATAAGAGGTAGCTTTCCCACAGAGTTAAGCCTCTGCATTTCAATTAAATACATTAGCAATAACCCCACTCTGTTTTATTATAATAATTCTTACTTAATTGATTTTATACTGAGGATTGGTAAGCGTTAGAAGATGGAACATAAACTATTGCAAGGCAGGGGTTACCTTCCATGTGTTTTCATACTTTTGGTACAAAGGGACAGTGGTTTGTGTGCAGTGCAATGCATTTGCTATATGGTTATCCCTGTCTATGTTTACATATGTACAGAGAAAGGATTACTGTTGCCTTGGATTAGCTCAGCAGTGTAAAACAATAAGGCTGCGCTTATTATTACATGTAACACCCTATGACACAGCATGGCTGCTTAAATCACTCAAACCCATTCTGGCAAATAGACACATTCAACAAAGTAAATACTTTAATAAGTATGTCAAATCATATTCTAACTGTCAGGAATCCCACTAGATTTTCCCAATCTAAGCCCCAGGTTTTGCTATTCCTTTAGGGCAGGGTTTATTGACAGTAGCTTCAAAACATAACATTGTTGTTATGCTTTTCACAAGAAAATGTGTCTGCTCCACTATGTATTGGATGGCAGAACACTGGGAAAAAAACTTGTGGGCCGGGCCAAGGGGTAGGCAGAGTAGGCAGAACAGGCATGTGCCTAGGGCGCAAATCCTGGGGGGCGCCAGGCAAAAAAAACCCAGAATTGTATGAATCTTTCTAATTGTTGTAAAAAAGGGTGACTTTTTTGGATACGACGCTTGATGTCTCCCGCTTTTTCAGATTTGACGCCCGAAAACTACAAAGCCTTCAGATTATTGAACGAAACCCAGTATAACTGCACCCTGTCCTATCGTCCTGGCCCTTGTGGACCGGTGCAAAAAGGTGAGATCACAGGGGAGGGGGGCAGCAGCAAGAGCAAGCTGCCTCAGGCAGTGGAGGGGCCAAGATTGCCCACAATACAAAAAAAAACAAAAAACATAGAAGTAGAACTTCTTCAAGTTACATAGAACTGCTTCAAACATAGAACTGCTTCAAGTCACAATTTAATAGGACAATCCTCACTATAAAACCCCCAAATGCTTCTTTCCAGCAGGCTGAATAGCGGTATATTTGACGTGTAATGGTCATTATTATATGGGGTAACACACTCCTTTTTGCATTCCATGACCCAAAATAAACCCACAGATTGTCATTAAATCAGCAGAAGCCTCATAGTCAGCAATACAATAATTCTCTATACCAGGAGTCCTTAACCATGTTTACCCATAAGCCACATTCAAATGTAATGATGGGGAGCAACACAAGAATGAAAAAAAGACCAAGGGGGTGCCAAATAAGGGCTCTGATTGGCTGCTTGCTGTCCCCTATGTGAACTGGCAGCCTACGGGAGGCTCTGTTTGGCAGGACACTTGGTTTTTATGCAACAAACAGGCCTTCAGGGCACAAATTCAAAAATAAACTCCTGCTTTGAGGCCACTGGGAGTAACATCCAAGGGGTTGGTGAGCACCATGTTGCTCATGAACCACTGGTTGAAGATCACTACTCTAGACAGTGCAAATGTCTATGCTGCTGCAGGTTGGACAGTAACATAACTAGAGGGGGTCGGGCCCTGGCGCGGGACGTGCAGCAGGACCCCCCTCCGCATGAAATTATCGGCACAGATTCAGTGGCATGTAAGCTGCCCTGATCGGGTGTAGACCCTGGTCAAATCGCCCCCCCCTTCACCCCTGGTAGTTCCACAATTGTATGAGCCCTACTGATTTCCATCTTATAGAAATGCAGCAGAATTGCCTAAGTGGATATACAGGTATATGATGAAATTGTGTGTAGCCCCTGCAGATAGATAACTGCTTATAATAATCTGCTTGAGAAAAGGAATTATAAATTATATTATACCAAACAAGATGCCAGCGAATTTTTGCCAGGCGAGTTTCTCGTGTCGTTTCGCAGATTTATTCGCTGGCGGCAAATCACAGGAATTTTCCGTGACTTCGCCCATCACTTGTGACAATCCATCGTGCGGCGCTCGATTTTTCCTCCCTGCCTTCCAGAAGAGATAGCCAGGGAGGAAAAATCAAGCACCACACTATGGATCGTCGACGGATCAGTTTTTCTGAAAAGGAGCGGAAGCGCAGCATCAGTTATTTCTTAATAAAGACTTTGCAAATTTAACTCTTAAAGTGATACTGACACCAAAAAATGATTATTCAAAATATGAATGTACAGCAAAAGTTATGCCCGTGTCCAAAACGAGACGCCAGTGACATTTTGCTAATTTTTCAATTTCCTGAGAAATTTACAAAAAATTCAGCAAAGCCAAACGCCCCAGATTCGCCCATCACTAATTGTCACAGGATCGCCTTTTCTGAAGAGGAGCGCATTATCGGTAAGTTATTTCTTAAAAAAAGACAAATTAGATTGGCAAAACGGCCAGGCGGATGGCGGAAGTGACGTCATCACAGGTTGCGGTGAAAGCCACGAGGAGAAAGGAAGGAGAATTTAATTTGCTGGCAATACCATCACTCTCCCTACTCTTTATGCTAAACCTGCTAAAGGAATTGTGATTAGACGTGTCTAAACCCTCAATGCAAATGTGAGTGCTAAACTTTTATAATATGAAATGTTTTATGTTTTCTCTCCGGAACTGAGGACCCATTTTAAAGATGATACACACCGGGGAAATACTAATATATGCGTCACCCAAAGATTGGGTCTTGTAAGTAGACATTGCTGCCAAATTGGTGATGGCTGCTGGAGTATAGCGGTTTATAAATCGTTTATCTCTCTGCACAAATAGGAACTATATCCACAGGGTGTTAAGTAACCTTATTGCAATATACTAGACCATATTGCACTTCTGGCATCTCTGTTGCTCTAGGCGCTGATCCATACTTTTGAGCCTAATTTTCTAGCAACATGTAACTTTATGGGACAGATGGAATCCAACCTTAAAGACCTGGAACACTTAGAGGCCGATTTACGAAATTCACGTGAAATGATCGA
>CM044432.1:29257844-29296116 GCA_024363595.1 Xenopus borealis
TTAGGATGCCTTCAGTATAGCTGATAATAGCAGTAAGGTTTTGCCTTGTGAAGGTGTTAATTCCCATGTTCTCTTGTACTATTGAATGCAAATCTGCCCTTATCTTCAGAGGCTCCCAGTAGCAATGACGTTATACATGTAAATCTAATCAATGTATTCAAGCCATATGCAGTAACAGGCAGTTAGTAGGTTAATACACATAGGGGACAATACAGTCTGGTTGCAGTGACTTTGCAAATTATACTACAGCTATAGAGTTCCATGACCTGCTTTTTGACCCTGTGGGTTTCTTTGCTCATGGAACTCCTCGGTGACTTATAATATCCTTATATTTTACAATAGGAGGTACTTTATTCAGGGGGTACTCTATTTTCAGAGAAAATATCCAGACATATATAGTGTTGTAAAATATAAGGATATTATAAGTTACAGAGGAGTTTCATGACCATATAAAAACATGAGGCCGAAGGCTGAGTGGTTTTATACAGGTCATGGAACTCTGAGGTAACTTCTAATATCCTCATATTTTGCAACTGGGGGTACTTTCAAAGTTAAACTCCCAAACTTGGTTGCTCTTTTATTAGACACCAGTGGGATCACCTGACTATAACTGGGAAGGGGTGGGAGCTACAACAGGGAGCTGGTGTGTGTGTATATATATATATATATATATATAATACACAAAAGCTGTAAATATCTTGTAAATTATATCCTTATAAACGGTGAGTTCTGATGTCATCAGTTATAAACGGTGAGTTCTGAAGTAATTTCTGTCACATGACTCACTCAAACGTGTGTATTATAATAAATAAAATTCCCACAGTTGCAAAATATGAGGATATTAGAAGTTACCTCGGAGTTCCCTGACCTGTATAAAAACACTCGGCCTTCGGAAACTCCTCGTTAACTTATAATATCCTTTTGTTTTACAAGAGGGGGTACTTTATTCACATTATATATATATATATATATATATAGAGAGAGAGAGAGAGAGAGAGAGAGAGAGAGAGAGAGAGAGAGAATATCATGTAAAGCAAGGCTCTCACAGGACTTAAAATATGGTGAAAAAAAAGTTCATTTATTATTCTAACGTATATATATATATATATACACAAATGAAAAAATGAAGAAAAGAAGCACTCACATCCCAAGCATACTGTCTGTTATGTTTGGATGTCTTGAAAAAGGTCCTTTTAGCAGGACCAAAACATCCCAAAACTTATTCAAAAGTGCCTCTTTTTTTCTTATGGATATTCATTTATCTTGGATGTACCTGAAGTTGCCAATTCTTGTTGTCTCCAAGTAATCTGCAGAGGTGCAAGGTCCAATAAAAATGTATATGCTAAGGACCAACATTCTCTTGCACTGCATTAAAGATAGCAAAATCCCTTTATTTCTCATACCACTTGTTTCAAATGTTTGGTCCACATTGAGACCTTTCTCTTTGATACAATTTCTGACCCTGAGAATTTTAGATCCCTATAGACACAGCAGTTTTTTTATGTCACTTGGTCATTGCCAGTAGCTTTATGATCTGTTAGAATAATGTCCTGCTGTGTTTAACAATAGATTACAATAGGGACCTGGATCAGCTTCCTGCTTCTCTGAGACTGATAATTTTACTACCCTGGGTTTATTGCTTTTTCCTAAACATGATATAGCCATTTTAGTTTCAAGTGCAGGATATCTTGAGTTGTGTTGCATTTTTTGGTGAACTATAGCTTAATAGACTAATTTACATTATACAGGTCTGGAACCTGTTACCTAGAATGCATGGAACCTGGGGTATTCTGCAGAAGAGATATTTTCAAAATTCTGGTCTCCATACCCTGTGTCGACCTAATAATCATTTAAAAAACATTGAGGGGCAAATTTACTATTATGCCCCATAATTAGCTCGACCAAATTCGCAATTCGTTAAGTATTCGACCATCGAATGCTTATCGAATTGTTTTAGGCTATCATTTTGCTCGTTCTCCGATTTCTCGATGAATTTGTACGATCGGATACCGATCATTTGATTTCACGAAAAAATTGTGAAATTTCCTTCGAGAGTCCGAAAAATTCGTACGAATCAAACGATCCGATCGTACGAATGGTATTAGAGCAGGACTTAGTCTCAGAAGCCTATGGGGAGCTTCCCATAGGCTTCTATTACAATTCAGTAGGTTCAATCTGACGAAGTAGGCAGTCGAATAACTTTAAAATTTTAAATCCTTCGATCATCGAATGATCGAATTATCGAATATCCGATCATTCGATTGGTATTCGATCGAATTTGATCGAACTTCGATCATTTCATGTGAATTTCGTAAATCGGCTCCTTAATGTTATCCAGGAACCCATGATCCAGAAAGCTCTGAAATACTGAAAGGTCATCTCCCATAGACTACATTATAATCAAATAATGAATTTTTTTCTTTTTCTCTGTAATAGTAAAACAGTAGCTTGTACTTGATCCCAACTAAGATATAATTAATCCTTATTGGAAGCAAAATCAGCCTATTGGATTTATTTAATGTTTACATGATTTTCTAGTAGACTTAAGGTATGAAGATCCAAATTAAAGGAAGATCTATTATCCGGAAAATCCTAGGTCCCGAGCATTCTGGATAACAGGTACATACCTGTATGTATATTTGTGTGTAACCAAGGCAGGTGGCAGTGCAAGAAATGGCTCAATCTAATTATCTGACACATATTATGGGCTATTCAAGGACTGTTTGATATTTACATGAATTTGTTGTGTATGCAGATTAACAGTGCTTGTTTTATTTTTCACAAAGCAGGCGAGTGTCCACTTCAGTGAAGGGTCAGTTGAATAGGCCATCCATATAATTGGTTACATTTTGTGTATTGACCTTAGAAAAGCAGACTTAGAAGTCCCTGTATTGTGCACGCCCTTAAGGAGTCTATTTGGAGTTGGTGAAACTGTCGCACACACAATGCTTTCTGCACTAAGCACTTTGGAACACTATTCCCACCAAATGAGAGAGCATGCTGCTTTAATTCGGGGATGTCTTTACAGAATCACTTATCACACAAGCAGCTAGAAACCAATCACTAGCATGCATTCGGTAAGAACAAACATTCGTTTGGCTGCTGGAATGTCTTTGTATTTGCTAATGTTGAGTCAGTACAACCACTTATTCATTATTTTCCTTTTGCAAATGTTCCGTTAGATGCAAATTACAATTGACTGTGCATGCGCTAAGTGGAAATCTTACAGGTAGTAGTAACAAGTCAATTTCTTTTACATATCTAAGCTGGTACAGGTATGGGATCCGTTATCTGGAAACCATTATCCAGAAAGCTGTGAATTAGAGGAAGGCTATCTCCCATCAAATCATTCACATTTTTAAAAATGATTTCCTTTTTCTTGGTAATAATAAAAGAAATAATTTAACTTGATCCCAACTAAGGTATAATAAAACCTTATTGGAGGCCCCTCCACACCATCCTCCGCCCCCCAGCCATGAACTCATCTGTGCCGCAAACACATCTGTGCCGCAAACACATCTGTGCCGCAAACTCATCTGTGCCGCAAACTCATCTGTGCCGCAAACTCATCTGTGCCGCAAACTCATCTGTGCCGGCTCGACCTCCCCCACCCCCGTGCGCGCATGCTTACATTGTTTTGGAGGTACCGTCAGGGGCGATCCAAGCCACTTTGCTGCCTAAGGCAGCCTTGAATTTGCCGCCCCCACAGCGCTTCCCCACGGCACTCATTTTTTCAGCACCGGACAGTGTAGGGGGGTCCACTGTGCACTAGAAGAGCCGAATTTCTGAAAACTGGAAATTCTGCTCTTAGTTACCAGGAGCAGCATTTTTATCGCCCATGGTAACCAGGTGGGGGGGCGCTGCTTCCATGAGGCGAGTGCCTCAACCTGCCTTATTGGCGGAGCTCCCCTGGGTACCATTGTCAAGAAAGAGAGGGAGTGCAGGAGTGGGTCTTGGCTAGAGGAGCCCAAAACAGGCGGCCCACCGGGTTTTTTCCAGGTTTCCCACTTGCCCAGTCTGACCCTGGAATTAATTTATGTTTAAATCATTTTTGAAGTAGAATTAAGGTATGGAAAATCAAATTATGGGAAGACCCCCCCCCTTATTTGGAAAATGTCAAGTCCTAAGCATGAAGTTCAAAAAATGTTCCTGTATAAAGTATCACTAAGTAGCAACTGCTTTTCTTTCAAGAGCACTATGGCAATTAATACTCTGCACTACATCGAAATCTCTGAAACTCAGCAGGACACGAAAACCAGCCTAAGCCCAATCGCTTGGCTGATGAGAGAAGAAAGCTTCTACTGTTCAAGGTTAGCCAGAATGCCAAGCTAAGATGGATACAGTAACTTTAAACTAATTCTACCTAAGTATTCTACTGCCTGCAACGTAGGAAGTAATTGTCGTTTTAATCCCACAATTCCGTACTTTACAATAATGTATTATTATCCAACTGACTTGGAATATGTCGCTTTATTACAGGAAATGCAGCGGTTACATTTCCAGCTGATGCTAGCAGCTAGAATTTACAGAAAGATAAAAATTGATCATATAGAGAAAACAACTCAGCCCAATGATGTTTTTCTTTAGGGAAGAGAAACTCTGGCATGGAGACAAATGTTAGCGACAAGTGGCTGTCAGGGGGTGCCATACAAATATTTCAGTTGTAACATTCTCTAACCTGTCCTCAGGCTTCTCCAGCAGCCCACGACTTTTCAACCAGCTTGATCCATATAAACGCATGTGTAGATATCCAGGAGGGTTTGAGAACCACAAATGCTATGACCTCATACCGAAAAATGTTTTGAATCATGTCTTCTTAATCCTTGTTAACTTTCTTAATCCTTCTTAAACATGTTTTTCTGGATACCCACACAGCAACAAAAGTGGTTCAAAAACAGATATTGTGCTTCTGTGTAGAGATCCTAAAAACCTGCTCTACTGAAGAGGCCTGAGGACAGTTTTGAGAACCTTTGATATAAATGGGTGTTGCTATCTGTTTAAACCATATGCTGCATTTAGTGAATTGGAGAGTTGGTGGCTTGATTCTATGGTTGAGTCAGGCAAAAAGTTGCAAAAATTATACTAATCCCACTGCCCAGAACAGAACCATGGGAGCTCTGGCTGGTGCAATAAATACAACAGGCTAGGACATAAAATATTTACCCATACAATACATACTTATAGCAGCTTGGAGGATGTACAACTGAGTTGGTCAAATTTTTAGAATCTGAGCACTCCCTAACTATACTTTGTAATGCACAAACTTCCCAGTGGTGCTGCCTCCTGTGTGGAATTTCAGCCAACTGGAGGGTCTGTTTGGCAATACAAGTGTTTTTTATGCAACTAAAGCTTTCCTTTAAACCAGGAATTCTGCTTGAGGCCACTAGGAGCAACATTCAAGGGGTCGGAAAGCAAATAAATTCGCGAAACGCCAGCGAAAATTTCCCAAAAAAAAATGACGCGACGCAAGGGAGTGCAGTACTGGCCAGACCAGAGGTCAATGTTCCCTCTAATTCCTTCATGGTTATGTGCTCAATAAAATTATATTGTGCGCACATTTTACATGTGTGGTGCATATATATTTAAATTATGTTCTCACGTCTCTATGAACACAAAATGTTGTGTTTTCAAACAAAAATTTTAGTGTGCTCCACAATGTGTTGTGAGCACTGACCTAAAAATTTGTGTGTGTGCAGCAGTATACAGGTTAGAGGGAATATTGCTAGGGATGACCTGAATATATTACAAGATATGGACAAACAATTCCTGTTTTGCCTAAAGGGGATAACTAGTGATGGGCGAATCTATCCCGTTTCAATTCGCCTAAAAATTTGCGAATTTCCAGCGAAATTTGCAAATTGGCGAAAAATTCACGAAATGAGTCGCGGCGCGTTTTTGATGTGTGTCGCTGTGTTTACGACGCGCGTCACGTCATTCTCGACACATCACGGCGTTGCATCGTTTTCACTGCGCATTGCATCATTTTCGCTGTGCGACACGTTTTTTTTTTTTATGCCAACAGCAGGCGAATTTTCGATGTCGTTTCGCAAATTTATTCGCGGGAATTTGCTGTGAATTTGCACCTGCCGAATAAATTCGCCCATCACTAGGGATAACATTTTTTAGTAACAATGCACAGAAAGTCCCAGATTTGTACTGATAAACCCAGAGTTTCTCTGCTGCACTGAACAACCAGATAAAGATACTAAGTTTCTAACTTAATTGGCTTTGCCAGAGAGCCCAGAATATATACTTAAGATACTTTTGTAACAGTTTTAGACAAGATAAGAAGTCAGACTCACAGTTTAAAGGGTAATTCACCTTATTAGGAAAAATGTAATAATACATAAAAACTACAGAAATGTGTTCAAACTTTCTTAACCTGCCAAATTTTGTAAAATTGACATGGTAATCAAGGGGTGTGGCCACAAAAATGGGCATGGTCAATAAAATGTTGCCGGGCTTAGACCGAGAAATCTTCTTGTCCCTCTTTTGTTGCCAAACGTTGAGAGGTACAGTATGGGGCAGATTTACTAAGGGTTGAATTTTGATCGATTTTAACCCTTCGTTTTCGAATATCGAATTCGAAGGGTTTTAACGCAATTTGATCAATCGAACGATCAAATTCAAAAATTGGATCGAACGATTTTAACCATTCGATCACATTTTTAAAATTCACACGAATGTAGTAAATCTGCCCCTATGTGTCTGGGCTGCTTTGACAGGTGATTAAGCTCATGTTTATTTTAAATGATAAAGGCATCCATGCTGGTGTTTATATTGGGATATACTGAAATTATTATGACTGTTGTTATTATTATTATGGTGATTGTATCCAGAAGTACGGACAACATACATTAAAGGAACAGTTCAGTGTAACCCCAGCCTTTATACATTACATTTTTGGATAACTAACTATATTGAAAACATTTTTATTTGGCACAGCCTATTTACCCAGTTTTTATTTTTATACTGAACAACTCCTTTAAAAATAAAATAACTATGGTTGTGTCAACATTATAGTACTTTTAATAGCATTAGTAAGCTGAACATAATATGTAGTGAGAAATCACATAGCGCATGCATCCATACTTACAGCAGCTGAATTACGATGTTGTAAAAATATTTTTTTTTGGTAATTTCCCACAAATAGTGAATCACATTAATTGTATAAGGAAGGAGAGAGGTGCATAGAGTAAATATGTCTTGCCAAAGCAATCCTTTATCAGACAAAAAGATCAATATTGTATAGGTATGGGACCTGTTATGCGGAATGCTTGGGACCCGGGGCTTTCTGGATAACAGATATTTCTGTAATTTGGGTCTTCATACCTAAAGTCTACTAGAAACTCATATAAAAATGTAATAGCTCCAATAGGCTGGTTCTGCTTCCAATAAGAATTACATGCATCTTAGTTGGGGTAAAGTACAAGGTACTGTTTTATTATGACCGAGAAAAAGGATATTTTTTGTAAAAATGTGGAATATTTGGATAAAATGGAGTCTATGGAAGCCTTTCTATAATTCTGAGCTTTCTAGATAATGACTTTCCAGATAACGTATCCCATTCCTGTACCCTAAAAAGAATAGATCTAAATAAATATAAATATATATATATATATATATATATAATCATGTGACTACAACTCTTGGAATTGGAATTTGTTAGATTTATCTCTAATTTTGATAATTAGGATTAAAGGGGTTGTTCACCTTCCAAACACTGTTTTCAGTTCAGTTGTTTTCAGATTGTTCCCCAGAAATAAAGACTTTTTGTTTTCGATTACTTTCCATTATTTATTTTTTACTGGTTTTCCATAATCTAAATTTAAAGATTAAGGTCTCTGGCGTTTGAGTCTGGCAGCTCAGAAATTCAGGTGCAACCTGTTACAAATTTGCAGCATTTAGTTGACACATTTCTTAGCAGCAACTCTGGAGTATTATAACAATTTACAAACTGCTTTAGAGGGTGAAAAATGACACTTTATACTACAATAGTAGAAAAACAGTCACACATAGAAAATAGAAAGTAATTTGAAAAAGTCATTATTTCTGGTGAACTATCGGAAAACAACCAGTTGTCTGATAGTGACCAACTCCTTTAAGACTAAGATTTTTATTACAACATTTGTAAATCAATTTGGCATATGGTAAAGATACATGCATGCTTAAAGTACAGCTATGGAGTTTGAACTCCCAACTTTCCCACCTTACCTAGGTGATGCTGAAAGGCAATGTATTGTTCACGGGATAGATAACGGCTATAGTTGTTTCAGTTTACCTGTTTAGATATTATCAGCTTGTAGTCACTGGTATCCCCTGTCAGGCAGTGAATCCCTTATCTGCCATTTAATCTTGTCTGTATGGGAAAACCAAATATTTTGCCCGCTGGGTGAAACATTTGAATTACTGACCCGAATGTAATGTGAGACAATGCCTTGGCAGTGAACCTTTTCTCTTCTTACCTATAGGATAATGAAGAAACATAACCATTGAAGGCCTAACATCAGGTAGATGGATTTGCCCTATTGCGTTTGCCTTGCATCTCAGTTTGTAAAACAACGCTAAGGGTTTTCTACTAAGATTAACTTCTGATGTGTGAATTGAAAATGTATGCATGTTGTAATGTGCATTTTTTATGTCCAAGATTAGTTTTAAGGGACAAAGAACGTTAAACTAAAGAAGTAGCTAGAAATGTTGTACATGATGTTTGTGCTTGTGTACCAGCCCAAGGCAACCACAGCCCTTTAGCAGTAAAGATCTGTGTCTCCCCAGTAGATGCCCCAGTAGCTCCCCATCTTCTTTTCTGCTGATTCACTGATTCACATGCTCTGTGCTGCTGTCACTTACTGAGCTTAGGGACCCACTCACAATATACAGTACACATAGAATAGAAATATAGTCACAATATAAGGCTGATTAGTCATTAATACAGATAATTTCTACATGGCAGCACAGAAACCAGTGCAATTAATTAATATTAATTATTAATTAATAATATCAATGAATGAATGAATTATTATTATTATTATTATTATTATTAACTATAGTATTATAGTATTATTGTAATTATTATTTGCTTAGAATGTACCCTATGGGGGGTAACCTGCTTGTAATTTGGAGATCTCTGGTAAGAAATTTAGATTGATGCAAATTGCAGACTGCTTGGGAGGCATCATTTTTGTGCATTTACTTTAATCTCTAATCAGCTTTAATTCTCCTATAAGACATTCATACACTGCGGAAGAGTAAACAGATATCTCAGGTGTGATACTTTTATGTACTGAACCAACATTTTTATCTGCATGCAGCTTTATAATTCATTAGAATATAAACCAAGACAGCAAGTTACTTTTACCATCTTATAGATCAACATAGTTAAAGGGCAAGGAAAGTCTAAAATAGAATAAGACTAGAAATGCTGTATTTTATATACTAAACATAAACATGAACTTACTGCACCACAAGCCTAATCAAACAAATGATTTATGCTTTCAAAGTTAGACACAGGGGGCTGTCATCTTGTAATGTTATTAAATATCTCTGCAAGACCAAGACCCTGCACATGCTCAGTGTGATCTGGGCTGCTTACGAATCGTCATAAATTATCAAAGCATCACAAGTCAAATAATATCTGCCAGAAGCCGATACTTACAGACTGCACTGGGACCTGTGTTGTCATCTAACCTAATGGATTGTATAGTTTTTGTATTGTTAAATACAAACTTTCTCCAACTCTGCAGAACCAGTGGCTGCAGCAAAACATCCTCCAAATAGAATCCCAGTTTATCTGTTTAAATCTGGCTCCATGATCTTTGACCCTGCAGCTGGAAACAGTAAAGGGGATGTAAAGGCTAAAATAAAATCCAATACAAATCTCGGCGACTGCTCTACAGGGAAACAAAGCTGCTGGAGTTCTGAAAGGCAATTAAGGAAGTAAGGCGGGACTCCCCCTGCTGTATAAGGTAGTTGCTTTCACCTTTTTACTTCAGTTGCATTCTGGATATTGTAGTTTCTCATTAACCTTGGCTTTAGGCATTTGCTAAATAAAAACTATATTACCCAACATGCACTGGGATGATACACTGGAGGGAAAAACTTTGGCTAGTTTTTAAAGTATAAACCCACCAAGGCTCAAACCCTACCGGGCTTAAAATTAGTAGCCCAAATTGGAGGAAAAACCATAAACCTGACAACCATGAACAGAACATTACTTCCTGCTTTGAAGCTCTTTTGGTTTGACTTGAGTGGGGGCCATGTGGGTCATACCTATTTTCTTTTGAATCTGAGCTGAATGTTGAGGATCAATTGCAAACTCACTGAACAGTTATGTCCCATGTGGTCAGAGAGCTGAAATCAGGAAGTTGGTTCTGTTCTAAATTCAGTCACTCAATAGTGTGACACTTAGGGGCAAATTTACTATTATTCCCCAAAATTAGTTTGACCAAATTCGATATTCGATTAGCATTCGATCGTCGTTTTAGGCTGCCTTTTATTCGATATTCGATCATTCGACGATCGAATACAAATTTATTAGATCAGTCGAATAATTTATTCAATCAGCCGAATAAATCATTCAATCATTGAAATTATTCGTACGATTCGAATGATCGAAGACTTCAATCGTACAAATCCTATTCGATCAGGACTTAGCCTCAGAAGCCTATGGGAGTGCTCCCACAGGCTTCTATTGCAATTCGGTAAGTCCAATCTGCCGAAGTAGGCAATCGAAAAAACGTAAAAAATTAAATCCTTCGCTGATCGAATGATCGTATGATCGAATATTCGTTCATTCGACTCTATTCGAATGTATTCGATCATTCGACCATTCACTATTCGATGATTAAATATGCCAAAATTTGCATATTCGACCATACAAATAAATCCTACGTTCGAAATTCGATCAACTTCGATCTATTCACGTGAATTTAGTACATCGGCCTCATAGATTCAATTTTGGCTAATTAACTATATTAGAAACATTTTTTATTTTGCACCTCCTATTTACCCAGATTTTATTTTTACAATGAACTGTTTCTTTAAAGGGGGATTCAACCCCCTCGGCACTAACCCCCTCCCCCCTGTAGGCCCCCCGGCCTACCTCTCCCCCCGGGCTATTGCCCCTGTGCAGATCCCCTCTAGCGTAGTTCACAGGGGCCATCTTCTCATACAATGGCTTCTTCCTGGACCATCTTCTCTTGCAATGGCTTCTTCCTGGATCCGGCTCCATCAGCGGCGCATGCACAGTAGGACGCTGGTACTACTGCGCTTGTGCACAAAGTTCACAAAGTTCAATCAGCAAACTTTTTGAACTTTGTGTACATGTGCAGTAGTACCTACGAAGCCGTTGCAAGAGAAGATGGCCCCAGTGAAATTTGCTGGAGGGGTAAGTAGCGACTTAGGGGCATTAGCCCAGGGGTGAGAAGTAGGATGGTGGGGAGGAGGGAGGGGGATCTACAGGGGGTGGGGGTTAGCGCCGGGGGGTTGAATTCCCTTTAAACATTGGATCGAGAGCACAGAATTTCTTTATAAAATGTTCTTCCTTGCTGGTGATTTTAGCACTCATGCCATACATACAAAGTAAATAGCATGCATGTTTTGTTATCTATGCAAATTCAGTATTTTCAGGAAATGCCATCTATTGAGACAGAAACTACACTTTCCCACAAATGATTGTTTAGAATTCACAGTGTATGTGTCACAATAGTGGTTTTATAACCTTGTAAACTCAATACCATAAGGTCTGAAATGTTGTAGTTGCAGTTATTAGAAATCAACATACGTTGTAAACTCCAGGGCAATTTTAACAAATCCCCTCCCATGTTCAGAATGACACATCTTTTACAGTAAAAGGCAACCCATTCTGTAATTATAGTACAGAAACCTATTTAGCTTACTCCTCTTTAAAGGGAAAACGCATCAGTTAATAGTGCTGGTCCAGCAGACTTCTGCACTGAAATCCATTTCTCAAAAGAGCAAACAGATTTTTTTGATATTCAGTTTTGAAATCTGAAATGGGGCTAAACATTTTGTCAATTTCTCAGCTGCCCCTGGTCATGTGACTTGTGCCAGCACTTTAGCACTTTCTGGCAGGCTGTTGTTTATCCTTCTCAATGTAACTGAATAGTACGCAGTGGGACATGGGTTTTTACTATAGAGTGCTGTTCTTAGATCTACCAGGCAGCTGCTATCTTGTGTTAGGGAGCTGTTATCTGGTTACCTTCCCATTGTTCTGTTGTTAGGCTGCGGGGGGGAGTGGTGATATCACTCCAAATTGCAGTACAGCAGTAAAGAGTGATTGAAGTTTGCATTTTGAAAAAAAAAATTTTTCCATGACACTATCCCTTTAAAGAGGAGTAAGCTAAATAGGTTTCTGTACTATAACTACAAAATGGGCTGCCTTTTACTGGATAACTAGATAATAATCCAAAATCTATATTTGAACATTGTTTTGATTTAAAAAAATGTTTACTTATTGGTTTCTCTTTTACAAACAATATTGTGAATCCATGAACCGTAAACAGTGCGGCTGCACTAGCCCAAAGGTATAGCAGCACTTCATATTTATACCTTTGACACTTGACTGAAGCAAAAAGCAGTATGTGAAGAAATCTTTGAACTTTAAATGTTAAACCTCTTGCTAAGACATTCAAATAAGAAGTAGGCAACTCTAGAGATATTGGATGAGGGAAATGTAAACATTTCTTATAGGAACAAACCCAGATGCTGTTTGACACACCACCTGTTTGGAAAGGCACATCAAGTTGTTATCGAACGTTTGGGGCAGATATATCAAGGCTCGAATTTCGCAGTAATGTGAGTTTTTTTTAACTCCCATAACTCCAAAATTCTAATAAAAAAGACCAATCAAAATTTATTATAAAAATAGAATTTTAGAATGGAGGGTGAATAGTCCGTATTAGAATCAACTGATTTTTATCGTATTTGATTGAATTCGAATCAAATGATTGGCCCCAAAAAAATTTGATTTTTCAAGGTCCACCAAATGACTCCATATAGGGTGTAGGAGGTCCCCCATAGTACAAGATATATTTCAAAATTTGATTAGTCCAATTTTTTACAATTCAAATCGAATTTTAGACTATTCTCTAGTCGAAGTACATTAAAAATAACTCGAAATTTGAATTTAAATATTCAAATTTTCAATTTGACCCTTGATAAATCTGACCATAAGTGATAAAGGTAAACTTTTTTTAATTGTTGTCAACATTTGTATTGATGATGTTTATTGAAAGGAAATGTTCACCTTGTTGAGTAGCACACTTCTATTCTTCTCTCTTCTTCTCAATTACAATAAGGGGTTTAATTATTTAAGTCAGAATTTATTATACCCCAAGAATGAAAAAAAGTCCCAAAATCCGGCATCTCAGACCTGCCGAGGCTGTATATAAGTCAATGTGAGAAGTTCCAAAGATATCCTGCTCTGCGCTGGGTTTTGTGCAAAAACTGGAATTTGTCAGGGAAATGTATTGATAAATAACAGTAAATAACCCGTTACAAAAAGTAATATCAGTTTGTCTTAGAATACAGTAGCCTCTATTAGGCATGGACAGTCTAATCTTCTCAGCAACTCTCACTTACCCAAAGAAAAGATCAATGTAATGCCATTCCAACGTGGAATAAAAATGACAGCAATTACATGAACCGTTTCTGAAAGCTTTTGGCACACTCCTTTGTTCCTGGCAGGCCTTACCCTGGAGATTTGATAAGACGCAGTTTTGTTTCTAATCTGTCAGTGATTGGCAGCGCTATAAGGACCTCAATTTACAGTATTAGAAAAGAGGTCTTTTTTAGACAAACATCTCTGATCTGACATGTGGCCTTTCATTCAGAGCAGAAGTTTGACCTTATTATGTTATTTGAAGATTCATTTTATTTCTTTGAAATCAAATTCTGCAACACAGGCCAATTATATTCTGGTATTTTGTCTTGGGTCAACCGGGCAACTTTGGTGCTGTGGTTTTGCCACCACATCTGCTTTAACTTGCTACTGGTGACTTTTTAATCAGACACATTTGGAATGCAACATTCAATATGTCCTAGTGGCAAGGTTATGCTGGTGAGTTTTTTGTAGAATAAGTTCTAGTGCCCTCATGGATGATGGAGAAGGAATCAGCTTGCGTTAGTTATTTCGCAACCATTAGTCACTTTCTCAGCCCTTCAATGGCAGCCTACAGACCAGGTAACAAAGGGGCTGGGGGAACCCAGGGCAATCATATCAAACAACAACTATTTTCCTAGTCTCTTGGAAAACAACTCTATGTAGTATGGAATTAAGTTTTATGTAATGTTGACTTAGTCCCTCTTCGCAAGACAAACCTAACCATTACTCTCTACGCTGATGGAGCATTCTCCATTGATTATAAATCCAGGGGTGACTCCTTCAGTACTTTTTAAACAAGGTAAACAAGTACACAGTATTTAATAAAGTCATCTTTTCTTCAGTATGATATCATAGAAAATCTATGTGAAGGTGAGTAGCTACCCCTTCAGTTAATGCATATACTGTATCAACTCTTTTTATTAAGCTAAAAGTAGACAAGACCATTTGTACTGTAGTCTTAAACCCTTTCTGTAAAATGATTTAATAAATTGTATTATATTATAACGGTTTTTTTCCTAAACCTGCAGGTTCTAAATATAGATCTACTAGCAGCATAGACGAATTAAGGTAATGTTAAGCCATTTTTTAAACTAGACAGTTGAGACAGGATAAGTCCAGTGGGTTAAAAATAGTTTCGGTCCACAGTGGGCACTAATATACAGTATGTGTCTGTACTAACTAAGCCAATTGCTTAGTATTTTTGTAACAATAACAATTCTGTATTGGCTACAAAATGTAAACAAATTAGTTTTTAATTACTTTTTGATATATTATTGCCTATAATAAAATGTTTTATCTGTTGTAAATTTTGTGTATATATAAAGAACCTTGTATGAAGTTTTTAATGTTTTAAAAACACTAGTGGTGGTGGTAATGTTAATATTACTGTTTTAGGTACAATGTAATTGTTTACCCATTAGTCAGGAGTCAACTTATTTTAGAGGGATACTGTCATGGGAATTTATTTTTTTATATTTAATTTTGAAAGCTGACATGGAGCTAGAAATATTGTCAGTTTCCCAGCTGCCCCAGTCATGTGACTTGTGCTCTGATAAACTTCAGTCGCTCTTTAGGGCAGGGGCACATGGGTAGATTCAGGGAGATTTAAAATGCTAAAATAAAAAATCACCTGCAGCAATGCACTTGCAGCACTTCAATTTCCAAAGTCGCCCAAAGTTCCCTCGTGAGGCGCTGCAAGTGCCATTGCACTGGAGATTGTCACCCCAAAGAAGAGGCAATTAGTCAGGTGATTAAATCTCCCCAAATTTGCCCCTGTGCCCCTGAACTTACTGCTGTACTGCAAGTTGGAGTGATATCACCCCCTCTCCCCCCCTGCAGTGTAAAAAGTGTAACTTAGAAATAAAAACTACATCATAAAAATCATGACAGAATCCCTTCAAAAATGTTCAAAAGCCTAAGCAAATATACAATCTGCCTTCTGCACAGGCTGGATTTTAGTTACTTGAGATACAGTTCTAAAGCAGATGTACAAGGTACAAATACACCATAATTTGCCTGTATCAGGAATAGAACCTCTAACACTACTTGATCACAATTTACAATAATACTTTGTGACTTACCCTCTTCCAAAAATTTTTAAAAATTTTAGTACTTGTTACTGCAGTTGGCCACGAAAGAGTTAAAAGACCTTACCATCATATCATGAGTTGTAGTCATCCTAACAAAGCCATAGTAATGTAGATCAGAGAAATATTTCCCCTGTTTTTCTGTCTGTGATATCATCCAGCCCAGTTACAGGCTGGAGAGCAACCCGATTGGCTGGGCACCTCAGTGCATCCTGGGGAGCAGTGTTGGACTGGCCCACCAGGATACCAGGAAAAGTCCCAGTGGGCACAGGTGTCAGTGGGCCCTCATGCTGCTAATTTGGCCTAGTTCATGGCCATTCCCTATTTCTAAAGGCTAAATAGATGTAATACTACATTACAGTATGTAAAGAAAATACACTAGGAGAATAGAGGTTGAATGAGTAGAGGAAGAATAATAGTACTGAGAGCGGGCCCCTGTCTAAAAAATTTTGCTGGGCCTCTAGTGTAAGGTTTTTTGGGTGGGCCCCTGATGTCCCAGTCCGAACCTGCTGGGGAGAGAGGGTGTGCCTGACTTTGGAGCTTTTTGTACAGGGCCTCTGACAGAGTTTAGAAAAGGCTGTGTAGTGAAAGATCCAGCAAGAATCAAGTCCTGTAGAATGGCCCACGCTGTTGCATCTGTAGAAGTAAAGAAAGAGGAAATCCTGTTCCCTGCCAAGCTGCTCCATACTCAGAAGGAGAAAGGTGCCACTGGTGAGATTGATCCTGCTGCAGAGCTGCCTGTAATCTCCAGAGTGTCTGCTTCTGAGAGCAACCCGGTGAGTGAGCCACCCAAGGGAGGATGCTGGCAAGGATACAAGCGTGGGGCCCCAAACTGAAGACAGGTCTTGTGTATTTACCTGCTACATGGAAGCTGCTGCTAAAGTCCAAAAGGAGAGGTACTTTTGGGAAGGGTAGTGCTACCTGGGGATAAGAGCTCTGGGGAAGGCACATTCCATTTGAACTGCATGGTTATTAACTCCTTCCAGAGGAGTGGGACTTTGATTATAAAGAGGACTGTGTTGGAGAAACAAGTCAAGGTGCCTAATCGTGATTTAGGTAGTGTCACACGTGTCCCCAGTGTAGGAGTGAATTGTGTATTAGATTGCCCAAGTTATTTATTACTGTTTTATATAAAGGGCATATTTGTTTCATCTGCAAACTGTGTGTTTTATTATTCCTAGTGGAATCCCTCTGAGGTGCGCTCCTCAGTGTTCCTTAGGTGGAGGCACTGCACTCTAATTCCCAGTTCCCAGTACTTTTCATACTCAAAAGATTGCCAAGGGTAAATTGCTACTTAAAGAGACAGTAACCAAATTATGGTTATAGTACTATTACAAAATTTACTTCAAACACAACAATTTGCTTACCATGCAGTGCGAGTGATTAACATGCTTTACTTTTTCTGTTTAGTGTAGCCCATTCCTCTCATTTCAGATCTTTGAAGATGCAAAGCCCATTTTCTAAGTATTAAGGCGGTAGGCATTTTTCTGTACTCTGGCCAAATATCTGTGCTGGGATGAAATTTGTTAATCCTGGTTTTGAGTTTCAAACCAAAGCAAGTCTTCACAAAATAGCAAAGAAGTCTCCCCAAAACAAAGCAAAAAACACATTTCCCCTTATTATTAGACAGCTTTAAGTCAAAGAATAGAATTGTGTTTCATGCTACAAAAACTTTTTTTTTCTGGACTTTTAAGCCTAACCACATTCATCAAAGCTTTATACACTGTCACTTCTGAGCAATACACTGGTTTTCAGTTGGTTTTCAATTGCTGATGATGCTTCAAAAGCCACACCATTACTACTTGCTTTCAGCTACTAATCACACTTCTGGATAAGCCAACTAGATGGTTTCAGTCATACTAAATACTAATATGCTCTCATAAGTCAGTTGAGCAGGGGACACTTGCCGAGAATACTTTGTGTCTAGTAGCAATAGACGACATGTTATGGTCTGTTAGGGAGCACATTTTATTAGAACAATTCCATATTGGTTTTAAACAATTGACATTTCTGTATGTCATTTGCATTTAAAAATATTCATGTTTATGCAGTTTTTCTCCAGTTTCATATGTGATGTACAACAGTTTTGTATCCGATTTGCCTCAAACAACTGCTATGATATAAACCAGTGATCTCCAACCAGTAGCTCATGAGCAACATGTTGCTCTCCAACCCCTTGAATGTTGGTCCCAGTGGCCTCAAAGCAGGTGCTTATTTTTGAATTCCAGGCTTGGAGGAAAGTTTTGATTGCATAAAAACCAGGTGTACTGACAAACAGAGCCTCCTATAGGCTGCCAGTCCACATAGGGGCCACCAAATAGCCAAATTACAGCACTTATTTGGTAGCCCATGAAGTTTTTGTATGCCAGTGTTGCTCCCCAACTCTTATTTTTGTATGTGGCTCACGGGTAAAAAAAGGTTGGGGACCCCTAATATAGACAATGTGTTAAAATAATAGTTTAGCTTATTATTTAACAAGAGCAATTATGGTTCTATGTTGTAGATGGGGAATCCAAGATTTGGTTATTGTTGTCAGGGGGGCCTGCGGCTCCCACGGGGGAGGTAGTCAGGATCAAGGAGGAAGCCCTTCAGAGTGCCCAATACGCGGTACAAAGGGATGATCCAGAGAGTAGTCAAAAGTCCAGGCAATGGTTCTCATAGGCAGGCAGCAAAGGTTCAGCAACAGGATACAGGAGGGAGTCAATAACAGAATCAGACAATATAGTAAAAACACCCAGGAACACCAGACAGGATGACCTATACTTGGGCGCCAAAATGGCATCCTGGGCGTCCTTTTAAACTGGTTTTGGCGCCAAGACCGGCGTGGTCAACGTGATGTGACACACTGTGTGTCCATCACACAATCAATTTCTGCGATTATTAGGAATTATTTTGTTCAACAGAAGAGATTGCCTTTTTAGCATTGGCTCATGAACAAGGCAATGTTTGTGTATAATGAAAGCTCTCTCAAACATATGGAGCCGAGAATTTGCTCCGGGATTAAAGCAGCTCTTCTGGGCACACCGAATTGTTCTAAATCAGCCCAAAGAAATCATTCACAGTGATACACTATATATTTGCTGAACATTGATTCACCCCTTGTGACCTCTCTATCGAGCTCTTGCTTGCTTTACCTTAGCCATTCTACTGCCTTTCTCCCATAACACTTAAGGAAGCCAACCAGAACTATCTTACTCCTAGGTCCATCATCTAAGGCTGTAAACAAAATGCTTTCATGGCCTCCTAGATATCTACCTTCACTTTGGCTGACACAATGCCTGACAGTTGCTCAGCCTCTCCTTGTTTCACAACAAAGACAGCATCATCAAACAAAGAGCCCTAATATAAAATCAAGAGGTTTAGCATATTCTTACGTTTGGCTTACTCCACTTTATCAAGTGTCTGGAAAAGTGTCTCACAAGGTTTTTTTAATTTGTTTTTAAATACTTAGCAGGTCAGTTATATGGCTAAAACCTTGTTGCTGTAAGGTGATACACAAAAAGCAAAAGGGTCTATAGCAGAGTGTGTGTTAGTGTTTGTTATTAAACAGTCTTTCCTTTTAAGGTGTAAACCATTTGTAAGATCAGTGTTTTAATGCCACTGCTGAGTGAGTGATTGATCCTTTCTGACAAAATAAATATAAAATGTTATTCACTATACAGGTATGGGACCTGTTATCCAGAATGCTAAGGACCTGTGGGTTTCTGGATAATGGATCTTTCAGTAATTTGGATCTTCATACCTAAAGTCTACTAGAAAATCATCTAGCCCAATAAACTAGTTTTGCTTCCAATGAGGATTAACTGTATCTTAGTTGGGATCAAGTACAAGGTACTTGTTTTATTATTACAGAGGAAAAGGAAATTATTTTCAAAAATTACCTGGATAAAATGGAGTCTAAGGCTTTCTGGATAATGGATTTCTGGATAACAGATCCCCAACCTGTACTGTTGTATTATTGCCCTCTATATCCAACATGATGTACTATAAAGTCATTAGCAAAAAGATACAAAGCAAAAGTTTTCTCCTAATCTTTTCATCTTTTTAAAATTTAAGCTGTTAAAAATATAGCTTCATTCACTAAGACTAAAATCCGAGAAAAAGTCTTTTTTTCCCTGCAGTGGGGTACCTACTACAATGTAGCACAGAATATAATTCAAATAATTAATTCCATAGAATGAAACACATCAACACTGGGCAAATTTGCCTGTGCCAACCAAATTTTTGCATTCAGTGTTCTACCTCCAGCCTTCTAAAAAGAGAACTAATTACAGGTATGGGAAGTTACCCAGAATGCTCAAGACCTTTTTTTTCCGGATAACTGATATTTCAATAATTTGGATCTTTATACCTTAAAGGAGAATTCAACCCTAATGTTAGAAATCCCCTACCCCAACATCCCCACCAAGACCCCTCTCCCTTCTCCCACCAGCCTGGGAGTGTTAGTGTTATCCTGGGCAAATGCGCCTAACCTTTTATTTACTCGGTGTAGATTCAGGCATTGGAGTCCGAAGGCACCATTTTCAGCCACTTTGGTAATCTTCTAAATGAGACCAGCGAACGGCAGTTTTTGTGAGTTTTGGCGCATGCACGGTTGTCGTGAAACCGTAAATTGCTCTAACTGCGCATGCGCCAATACTCCAGTTTCATTCTGAAGATTTCCGAAGAGAAGATGATCACACAGTGAACTCCGATGCCTAAATTTATACCAAAGGAGTAAGTAAAACATTAGGGGCAATTGGTCTTGGTCTTGGTGGGGATGGGGGGTAGGGTTTTTTTTTTTATATTAGGGTTGAATTTTCCTTTAAGTCTACTAGAAAATCATGTAAACGTGAATTAAACCCAATAGGCTGGTTTTGCTTCCAATTAGAACAAGTTATAACGTAATTTAGATCAAGCACAAGGCATTGTTTCATTATTACAGTAAAACAGGAAATCCTTTTTAAAAATTTGGATTATTTGGATAATAAAATTGAGTCTATGGGAGATGGCCTGTCCATAATTCAGAGCTTTCTGAATAACAGATCCCATACTTGTACTAATTAGTCACTATGGATTACTGGCAAGCTGCAAATTTGCCCAGTGTTGATAAAAGACCCCCAGCATGTTTCTGCTAGTTATTAAATAGTGATGGGCGAATGGGCAGCGTTTCGCTGAATTTTTTGCGAATTTTGAAACGGTAAAAAAATCGTGAACCGCCGCCGTGTTTCGTTTTTGACACATGCGTCAATTTTCTGGATGCTGGCATTGGCCGCCGGCGTCCAAAAACGACACCCATGTCAAAAACGAGACACCGGCGAATTTTCACCAGGCGAAATTTCGTCAGCGTTTCCCGAATTTATTCACCTGTGGCGAATCGCAGGAATTTGCTGCAAATTCATCACAGGCCAATAAATTCACCCATCACTATTAGTAAATCATACTTAGTTGTTGCCATTTCAAAATAGGTAGGTGCAGGAGGACCGTGTATATATTGTATGGTCCTCATTTGCACATCAGCAACATTTCTGTATCTGCAATGCTCAGAGGAAGCTCTATGCTTTCTCTCTCTATGACTTGCACTTGCCATTTATATTAATAGGTGACACCAAGGAATTTTGGGTAAGTTATGTTGAAAAAAGACATACCATATCAAGTTCAACCTTTAACGTCTATATATAGCCTGCCTACAGCTAGTTGGGCACAATAATCATTCAGATGGCTTTTTAATCATTTCTGTAATTTGGAACTTTCTGGATAACAGGTTTCCGGATAATGGATCCCATATCTGTATATGGACCAGAACACTACTTCCTGCTTTTCAGCTCTCTTGCCTTCCACTGATTGGTTAACAGCAATCTTATGAAATGTCCAACAAAGCTGGTGGCAGTCTCCCACTTAAAATCATTAGATTTCATGCATGCAGAGATATGATTGTCAGCCAGCAGAAAATCTTCTAACCTGTCCGATCGACTGAACGACCGAAGACTACCGAAGCGACAGAAGAAGATGCACTTGAGATCTACTGCGCTGAGCTGACTCTGCATTGAGGGGTAATTAAAGACTTAGGGGCATTTACAGGTATTAGTGCCTGTGCTGGGGGGGCACAGGGAGGGGGGCTATGGAGGGTAGGGGGTTTTCATTTGTTGGGAGGGGTCATTTCTCCTTTAAGTTAAACAAAGGATGGAACTGCCAGTGTTAACAAAATCAATCAACCAATAAATGAGTTATAAATTATTATTTTCTTGCCTTAATATTCGGAAAGGGTTTTCACAGCGAGAGCTATGGAACGGAATCTTTCATTTAGACATAAAAAGTTGAACTCAAGTGACGTGTTTATGTATGTTATTTTACTTAGATGCAACATATCTCGGCTACAATTATTTGATAATTGATCATGTAACTTAAAGCTTTCTGGACATACAGAAGACCTGCAAACAGATTTTGGAAAGTTATGTATTGTACCTAAGAAGGCCTCTGCAGAATATATTCAAAAATATTTTCCTTTACACAACACAAGCAGCTTATCAGAATTTCAGTGGCACAAGATGGCAACACAATCTTCCCCATGGCATCATTTTGGACATTGTTATGAAAGTACAGGGTCAGACCATATGGCAAAAGAGGAATCGGTAATTCTTTTTCTTAAGGGATACACTCCTTTATGCTTGATGTTGGTGATGGCTGGTGTAGCAGTGCGTGACTGAAGAATCAAGACTTTACAGTATAGTTCATAACAGGAAACTACAGCATATTTCATCCTACTTCAGACCTACAGTAAGATCCAAAATGAGTGCAAATATTAGCCTCTAATTTGACCATACACAGAGATACAATGTGACACAGTGTGTGTGATTTCTGGAAACATAGCCTTACAAGTGTTTTATGTGAGGTTTCCATGGGTGGTAGTTTAGCCTCTGTTACTATTTCAGTTATAAATACAGTACAAAATGTAAATGTTTGATGCAGATTGGAATTTTACCCACAATGCAAACATTTTTCCCCAGTGTGTCTGTGGAGCATGCTAAAGGGATACATTGGCATTTTCCTTAAAGGGATTCTGTCATGATTTGTATAGTGTAGTTTTTATTTCTAAATTACACTGTTTACACTGCAGTTAATTCACTCTACAATATAAAATTTATAAACCAACAAGTGTATTTTCTTTAGTTGTAATATTGGTGTGTGGGCAGCCATCTCAGGTTATTTTGCCTGGTAATGTGCTTTAAGAAAGAGCCAGCACTTTAGGATGGAATTGCTTTCTGTCAGGCTGTTGTTTCTCATACTCAATGTAACTGAATGTGTCACAGTGAGACCTGGATTTTACTATTGAGTGCCGCTCTTAGATCTACCAGGCAGCTGTTCTCTTGTGTTAGGGAGCTGTTTTCTGGTTACCTTCCCATTGTTCTGTTGTTAGGCTTCTGGGGGGCGGGAAGGGGGGGTGATATAACTTCAACTTGCAGTACAGCAGTAAAAAGCAACTGAAGTTTATCAGAGTACAAGTCCCATGACTGGGGGCAGCTGGGAAACTGACAATATTTCTAGCCCCATGTCAGATTTCAAAGTTAAATATAAAAAAAATCGTTTTGCTCTTTTGAGAAATGGATTTCAGTGCAGAATTCTACTGGAACAGCACTAATAACTGTTGCATTTTGAAAAAAAAAACATTTTTACACCATGACAGTACCCCTTTAATGAATAGTGCACAGTTCACTTGCATTCATAAATGAGTCAGTCTACCTTTATCTGCATAGTGTGGCTGTACATAGGAATTCACACTGCAGCCCTTACAACCAGATAAAAATGCAAGTAAAATACAGTATTTTTGCAGCTTTAAGGTAACTAATATGGCAATTACTATTCAGATGTATACATATATATATTACACATCATATCATTCACAATATAGGGTTCTCCTATTATACCAAACTGTTATGGTCCAAGCTTAATGCATTCAATTGATATTTAAAAAATGTGCATGCTTCGGTGAAACTAAATTCTCTACATCTAAATCAGGCGGTGCTGACCAAATCCTCTTAGTGGTGTCTGCCTTTAAAACAAACCTTACAACACTAAAGCGAGGGCGTTCCCTTGCAAGAATACTCTGATGGAAGCTGACACCATGAACATGCTCTGTGGTAGTTAATGAACTCTGCCAAAGGAAAATAAAGGGATCATTGGTTTGGGACTGATGGATAACAATGTTGCATGGAATGTGAAAAAGAAACATCCTTGATGGATTCAAGTAGGATTTCAATTCAGAGAAGGGTGACTAAGACAATCACTTTACAAAGAGCTAGCAGAAGTATAAGTGATCAAATTCCAGACCTGCGTCTTAGATGTTCCAAAAAATTTAAATGGAGTAATAAGAAAAAAACATCACTAAAGCAACAAGGTGCTCCTACTTCTGAAAGAGGATCGCTTAGGCTGGTGTCTGGAATCAGGCAGTGGTCAGATAGAAAGCCCTGTTACTTGCCGTAACGTTAATATGTTAATCCAGGGCCGCCATCAGGGGGACACAGTGGGGAAACCGGGGCCTAGTTCTTCCAGGTTCTTTAAGATCTAAAGTGGCAAATGAAGCCGCTTGCTTTCAGGCAGACACTGCGCTTGCGCACACACCCTAACTGCTTCACGGATTCGTTGCACATAAGGTAAGTTCCACTGTACTCCAAAGTTTTTTTTTTTTCATTAAACCCCTGCCACCAATGTTTCTTAAATTTTATAAGGAGCCACTGACCACCAATGTTTGCTTTTTTTTCTATGGGGGCACTTGACCACCAATAGCATTTTTAACTTCTAAAGGGGGCCCCTGACCACCAATTTATTTTTAAATTTTTCTATGGGGCCCTGACCACCAATTTTTTTTAAAAACTTTTACGGGGGGCCCTGGTCACAATGTTTGTTTTAACTTATGGGGTTTTTAACTTATTAGGCAAGCAAGAAATTTCAACTGAACATGTGCGAGATTTCAGAGCTGCAGTTCGCTATGAAGATATAGGTAGGAGGAGCCAGTGAAATCCAAGATGCCTGTCTCAGCTAGAACTGCAGTGGAGATAGGGGAGATTTTGTAGAAGGTATAGTGAGCTGAGGATTTACATTATACAGACAATTCTGTTTTAAAAATCGGATTTCTTGAACTTTCACTTAGGGGCAATTTACAAAATTCACGTGAATGGATCGAAGTTCGATTGAATATGATCGAATTCCAATCGTACGATTTATTTTCGGATATTCGAATATGCAAAATTTGGCCTCTTCGATCATCAAATACCAAATTATCCAATAGATTGAATGATCAGATATTCGATAATTCGATCATTCGATGATCGAAGGATTTAAAATTTTAAAAACCTTCAAATGCCTACTTCGCCAGATTGAACCTACCGAATACCAATAGAAGCCTATGGGAAACCCCCCATAGGCTTCTTTTGCTAAGCTCGAATACCATTCGTACGATCGAACTCCTTGATCATTCGAATCATACAAATTTTTCGGAGGCTCAAAGGTAAAAGTACAAATTTTTTCGTGAAATCGAACGATCGGTATCTGATCGTACAAATTCATTGAGAAATCCAATATCAAGCAAAATGATAGTCGAATAGTCGAATGCTTATCGAACTTAAAAGTAATTTGTGGAGAAAAAAATGCTGAAAATCAATTTCACAAATTCTCCATGCACCACTTACAATGAATGTTGCCTATGGTGCTTGCAGTTATTTTTTGCACTTTGCACCCTGCCCCATTTTTTATAAAATGTATTCATGATCCATAATGACATAGATAAATAGTATAATGCTGTATGTGTTGTGTTTATGGTGTTTAAAAACACCACCAGCAGCTTCAGAGCATTGGAATATATTTCCATGCAATCAAAATATACTTTTAAATGCCCTGGCTTGATTTTGTTTGTAGATGCGGTAAATGTTTTCTTAGCAGCTGTAAATACCTCTCAAGAATCTCACACATAAATAATAATGTAAGTATTTAATTGAATGGTGCTGACAGTATGTAATGGGATCTATCTGTATGGCCATGGTGAATTTATAGCAGACAAATGAACCGGTGTGGAGAGATGATATTTCAGAATGAGTGAATCTCTGCTCTCTGTACAAGATTAACTAATGATTTAAATAATGAGGAAACTACTTGTACAGCTACTAAGGTGCAAATTTACTATTATTCCCGGAAAATCCTTTAAATGTTCAGTACCATTTGTATACACTGTGGATCATTGTTATTCAGGCTCACTTTTCATTATAAGCTATAATTACAGTAAATGATACTTTTAAGATGATGGAGTATCTGCTGTTTCTCTACCTATCGTAATTAACATTCAAAAATAGTTTTTTGCACCAAGAAAAACTTTTAGAAACTGTTATTCTAAGTAAACACTTCAGCGTACACTAATTTAAAATGCTAACAGTTTTAGAGTTACTTGTGCAAGTAATTGCTATGGAAAGCAGTGTTTGTCTATTTCCGTTCTCTGCACTGCAGCTTCTGACTAAAACAATGTAGCAGGATCCAGTTGATACGTTTAAGGGCAGATTTACTATTGGTCGAATTTGACGGTTAAAAAAACCCTTGAATTCAACCATGTGAATAGCTGGGAATTGTTGGGGAATAAAAATCCTTCGAATTCAAATAACGAATTTGAATTTGGATTTTACCAATTGATTCGAAAGATTTTAACCATTCGATCAAATATTCTTATTCGATCAAAAATAATTAAACCCAATTCGGTAGCTTTGATCTTGCAAACTAGGCAATGGAATAATAATTTAAAGGGGAAGTACTTCGACAGTCGAATATTCAAATAGATTTTTATTCGAATCATTCGATTTGATGGAATTTTCAAAATTCCCTGGTCGAAGTGGTCTTCAAAAACATTTCAAAAATTCTAATCTTTTTGAAAATTCCATCGAACTTGGAATCCTTCATGTCAATTTAGTAAATCTGCCCCTTAGTCTTGCTGGCTGCTGCATTGTTTCATGGGTCTGTACCAGCAGTGCAGAAAAAAAAGATAGCAATACAAAGTAGCAATAACAATAAAATAGTGAAGCCTATAGTTTTTTTAGGCTGCCAGGGTCAGTGACCCCCATTTGAAAGTAGAAGTGAGAAGATGGAGACACATAATTTTAAAGAAAACAATAAAAAATAAAGAAGGAAGACCAATTGCAACATTTCATTGATCTTGAATTCTCCCTTCTCTTTGTTTTCATGATGGTGTGTGTGTATTTATGAGAGAAGAGCACTATTAAAATTAAATGCTCGTTAACAGATATCTTAATTTGTAATGTCTGTATCGATTTAATTTTTTTCTAGGTTGTCATCGTTCATCTAAATCAGAACCCTACAATACTGTGATTTGTTTTACAGTTACAAGAAATCTTCAGAAAGAAGAATGAGAAGAAGGAAAGGAAAGGAAAGGAGAAGAGGAGAAATGTCCACAACTGGTTAGAATTATTTTTCTTTTTACTACCATAATGCATTGGGATATGGTTGCAAAATGTGGAGTATGGTGCCATACAGCATAATGTACATTAGAATGTTAGCGTACTAAGGGGTAATACATAGTTCACTTATTTTTCAGTCAATGAAGACTTGGGGCATGATGAATTACATTCACAATACAATACAGCTTAGCTCAATTTTAGCCAGGCAATTCAGGTTTTCTTAGGTGTCTGTAGGGTACCAATGGACTGAAGGAAAGTCAATGCAATTTAAATGTTTATAAAAGGTTTATGACCTGTAAATTTCACTTATGTTGTTGTCATGGTCAGCACCCAACACCAGAACCAGTACCAAGCACCCTGGTCCAGGCTCGTGCTTCACCAGTTAAGTGACTGCCTTTGGCTTTGGGTGGAGCCCTCAGCTACTCAGATGCCACCTGGACTTAAACGAGAGGTGCAAGGGAAAGGTTCTGGATAGGCAGAGGGGCACGACTGTTTGTTAGAGTCAGTAAGTCCAAAGGTCACGGTAATAGTAAGTTAGGCCGAAAAAAGACTCACGTCCAAGTTCAACCTTCAAACTGGGGAGATTCGCCCATCACTACTGGTGAATAAAGCATTAGAGATATTATTATATGACCCCCTTATATATTTATACACAGTTATCATATCACCCCTTAAGCACCTCTTCTCCAGCGTGAACATCCCCAATTTGGCCAGACTTTCCTCACCTTTTAGCAGCTTAACTGCCCTTCTCTGTACCCTCTCTAATACAATAATGTCCTGTTTGAGTGAGGGAGACCAAAATTGTATGGCATATTCTAGATGTGGCCTTACAAGTGCTCTATAAAGTGGAAGAATGACCAACTACATGCAGGAGTAGGCAGATTCATGGTCAGACAGGCTGGATCGAGGCAGGCAGATAGCTAGGATCGTCAGGCAGGCAAATGGTCAAAACCGGGTAATCAATAGGATGGGTTGAGGCAGAATGGGAGTCGAATAACCGGCAAAGGTCAGCTTTTTCAGAGATCAGAATAGTCAAAAGCCAGGCAGGTTCAAACACAGGGAATCAGGATCAATAACAGGGTCAGGAACAAACTGGAAACAAGCTCAGAGCACCAGGTATTAGAACCTATCACGGGCAATGTATAAAACAGAAAGTCCCTTTAAATATTTTCAAATTTGATGCCATTGCGTGCTGACGTCACACATCAGCGCGCCTGCACCATTAAATAGCCAAAGAGCGCACATCGCACGGACTAGTTGGCAGCCGGCAGAAAGAAGAGGTTCAGCGGACATTGCCGCCGATGGCGCGGTGGGCATCCCCGCCACACCACTAGATCACCAGAGTGAGTACCCTTTACAGTTGTGAAGGAGTTATTAATTTATGGCATCATAAGTAGGAATCAGCGGAAATGTACTTGCAATGTGGTAAGCAGAAAGTTGTTGGTACAGTAGATGATGGCTACTGAGTGCCAAGACCAGGACCACCATTGGAAATCACGGGGTCCCGTACAACAACATTTTTGGCGGCCTCCCACGCCAGCCCCCGAGCTCCACACCAGCTAAAACCCCACACAGACATCAGCTCCAAAAAAGGTAACCCCAAACACAAGTTATAAAAATCTATTGATGGTAAGGGCCCCCTTATAAGTTTAAAAAACTGTGGCACCAGGCCCCCCATAAAAGTTTTTGTGTAAAAAAAAATTGGCGGTCAGGGTCCCCCTACAAGTTTAAACAAATAATTGGTGACCAGGGACCCCCTGTAAGTTACAAAACAAAATTGGCACCAGGACCCCCCAAACATTGGGCCCCCTTATAAAATAAAAAAAATTATGCCCCAGAGAATATTTATTACAAAAACATTGGCGCCAGGGCCCCCCTTACAAGTTAAAAAAAATTGGTGGCAGGGGTCCATAGAGTATTAAAATAATACACTGGTGGGCAGTGGATTAAAAAAAAAAAACACATTGGTGTTCATCAGAATTAAACTTGTGGCTTCAGACCTTCAACTTCACCTCCTTTACTGACTTTGGGTCTTTCATCACAACTGTTTTCGGGTCTTTTTGCGCTTCAGGACTTCAGGTCTTTTCGCCGCTTCAGGACTTCAGGTGTTCAGCACCTCAGCTTTTAGGGACTTAAGGAGAGGTGAGGCGGCACGGCTTTGGCGTGGTCAAGGGGGGCCCAGCTATTTCAAAAAGTGCAGCATAAAAATATTGTGGTATTTGGACATCGAATAGAAAAAGTTGCGGTATTTGGATTTTTTCACCAATCTATCAAGTTTTTTCCCCACACAAAAAATATTTGAGAAAATGTGCTAATAAATAAGGGGGGAAATTGGTATGGATTTGGCCGGAATAGTTTTCAGAAAATTGTGAGAACTTTTTGTCTTTAATAAATAACCCCCAAAATATTATGTATTCTTTGGATCCAAACCAGTAGCCAAGAATCTGGTCTTTTCCACACTGGGTTCATGTAGTAGCTATCACCTTTAAACCTTTACTCAGTGTATCTTCTAAATAAACTGTCTGGAACTTGTGGGTTCCCTTTATAATGTATTGTTTTGTTGCTCAAAGCCTGTTTCATTTACAGTGGGACAGATGTGTTATCTCTGATGGGATTAGTATGTATGCTCCAGCTGTTCTGTACAGTAGCAATAGCCATAGGAAAATGATACTTTTATTTTTCTAGAGCAAATATTGAATGCCAGTGATGGATGGAAAAAAAATTATTTTTTTGTTTTTTTGTTTTTTCTTGCGTTTGGTTTGCACCCAACCATATTATATCTGAATTTGTGGTCACTTCTGATGTAGAATATTATTATGCTTGGGAAACAATGAACTGGTAGGGCAAACAGGCACTTGATAAAACAAAGCACAGTATTTCCAGAGTTTCTTCACACATGAATGTTTAACTGCGGAGAAATTTAAAACATTTATTGTGTATGTCAGGATGCTTAAAATCTTTGCATAGTTTTCCTTTAACAGCACATTTTAACTCACTTGTTTAGTTAAGACAACTGTTTATGGGACTTATACAAGCATAGACATTTAAGTAGAAGTGGAAAAACTAGTCTGCACAAGCGCGGTTGGCTAGTGGGTTTCATCTGAGCTTTCTGTTTGGGACCACCCAGTATGATTTTATGTTATGATCATCTTAGCATTTCTGCATTGAGCTAATCCAAATTAACTGACAGTTTGAGCAGCATATCAGGGACATACCTTTTGCACTGCAGCTGTTGCAGAACCATTTCCAGCACCCCTGTCTTACAGATGAGATGGAGAGTTCTTTCAGGAGCTGTGCAACCACAACAAGTTTCCCAAACATTGGCTGTATCTCTTGAATGTGTATCTGGCACTTTAACACTCAAAATCACCTTTCCACTGGCTGGCAAATCAACTAACCTTGGACACTTTCTTCATATGGAGGTTATTTCTCCCATTTCCAGACTTTCTTCTAGAACACGAGACCAGTAGCTTGAATATTGTGGCAGTTTTACTCCAGATACAATAAATGTAATCTTGTTTTAGAATCAGCTACCTAAGTCTGTTAAAGTGCAGGTATAGAACCTGTTACCCAGAATGTTCAGGGTTTTCCAGATAAGGGGCATTTCTGTAATTTTGGATCTCCATCTCTGAAGAAAACAATAATTGAATATGAAATGAATCCAATAGGATTGTTTTGCTTCTAGTTAGGATTACTTATATCTTAGTTGGGATCAAGTACAAAGCACTGTTTTATTATTACAGAGAAAAAATAAATAATTTTTTAAAGGGATACTGTCATGGAAAAACTTTTTTTCAAAATAGTTAATCGTGCTGCTCCAGTAGACTTCTGCACTGAAATCCATTACTCAAAAGAGCAAACAGTTAGATCTACCAGGCAGCTGCTATCTTGTGTTAGGGAGCTGTTATCTGGTTACCTTCCCATTGTTCTCTTGTTAGGCTGCTGGGGGGTGACATCACTCCAACTTGCAATACAGCAGTAAAGAGTGATTGCAGTTTATCAGAGCACAAGTCACGTGACTGGGGGCCGCTGGAAAATTGACAATATGTCTAGCCCCATGTCAGATTTCAAAAATGAAATATAAAAAAATCTGTTTGCTCTTTTCAGAAATGGATTTCAATCCAGAATTCTGCTGGAGCAGCACTATTAACTGATGCATTTTGGGGGAAAAAAATTCCCATGACAGCATCCCTTTAAAATTGTTGCTGTAAAACCCAGGCCTGGCAGGCTAAGAAAAATACAGGAGCGGCATATATGGATCACCTCCAAAGACCTGCAAGAACATCTTTCTGCATTATGGAAAGATCCGTCATCCGGAAAACCGGTGTCCCCGAGCATTCTGGATTACAGGTCCCATACCTGTACTGCCACTGTGGTGGGATTGAACTGAACCAGACAAGAAGGACAGAGATATGGCCACTGCCACAATCTGTCATATTGCCAACCAATTTTTGGGAAGCACCTATGAAAACCAACAATTACTCATGCCATATTGCTCTGTGTATGACTAGTTTTATAACATCTTAATTAGATTTATGTTGCTCAGACCCCAGATGATGCTGAACTATAAATATTTGAAGGCTGAAAAATATTGACTGAGAAAGCTCAGAACTGTTTCAAACATATGCTTTAACCAGCATCAACATTTGTAATATAGTCCCATTTAGTTAGACTTTTTAATGAATGAGGAATCGCCTGCACTAATGCACTTGTGGCACTTCGATTTCCGATGTTGGCTCACAAGGAAACTTCGGGCGACTTCGGAAATCGAAGCGCTGCGAGTGTCTTGTAGCCTGGTGACTAAATCTCCCCAAATCTGCTCGTCTGCCACTAGCCTTAATGATGTCTACGTCCTAGGAGTCCTAAGAGGTCTGACACAGTATAATGAGATCTAAAAAAAACTCTTATGGGCAGATTTATCTAAGGTCAAATTTCGAAGTTCTGCTAACTTTAATAAGCTTGAATGTACTCACAACTCAAATTGGAGCTTATTTATGAAAAAAAACTTGAACGTCTAATATTCTATCAAATAGGAATGACCCAAAAAATTTTATCAAATTCAAATCGAGTTTTCCTCCGAAAAAAAAGTCACTTTTTGAAAAAAAAATTTTTTTATTTTTTTTTGGCCGTGCCACAATTCTTTCTCCCATTGGAGTCTATGGGGTGTCATTTTTGCAGTGAAACTTTGAAAAAATTTGGCTCATCGTTACTATTAACATCTTCAAAAAGTTCAAGGGACCTCTGCCATTGACTTATACGTGAACTCAGCAGGCTTTAGTTGGCAAATATTCAAATTAGATCTGTTTCCAGAGTTGAGATGTTATAAATATCATGTTCAAATTCAAATTTGAGTTGGAGGTTTAAAATTTTAATTTGTGAATTTTGACCAAAAAGTGTGAAAATTCAAATTTACCATTTTTTAGGGTGATTTTTTTTGGGGGGTTAACCTCCTTCCCCCCTTCATTTCCTAACTTATGGCAACTCAAACAGTGTCGGACTGGAATGCCAGGGGCCCACCAGAAAACCTTAGACCAGGGGCCCACCAGAAAACTTTCCAAACTATTATTCCTTCTCTCTTCACTTAACCTCTTTGTTCTTGTATTCTTTTAGATCTAATTACTATACTCTATTCTTCCATTATAAAGCCTCTTTTTCCACATAAAGAAATAGGGGAAGAACATGAAATAGGCCAAATTGTTAGAAGCAAGTGGGTCCACTGACGCCTGGGCCCACCGGGAGTTTTCCTGGTATCCCTGTGGGCCAGTCCAACACTGAACTCAACTATACAGGGGGCACATGTTTAGGGCAATAGGACAACTTTATTTTATTTATTAAAGGTTTCCTGGGCTTGTGTTGTGTAATGTAGTGGCTGTAACATATACTTCTATTACAAGTTTAACTTTGCGCCGTATGGAAATTAGGCATCGCTAGCGTAAATACTCTTTGCCTGACGAAGTAACTGTAGTGCAACTTCGCTACCGTTTGCCTCCCTGAGTAAAACTTCGCATTTTAGTGAAGTAGCGTAGCGATGGTGAAAATTCACCTGTCGAAGTGTGCGAATGTCAGCGAAGTCAACACTACCGAATTTTCAGCATTTAGTGAATTTGCCCCATAGTTGGAAATGCTATTTTTTGCAAAAGAATTTCGAAATTCGACCAGGGAATAGTGGAATAGTGAGGAATAGTGGGGAATTAAAAAAATTCTAATTTTTTTTAGCGCAATTCCATCGATCGAACGATCAAATAGGGAAAATCCGATCGACAAATATTCAAATCGAATATTTCACATTCAATCTTAGGGAATGATCCCCATTTCGGTAGGTTTAATCTGGCGAAATAGGTGATTGAATTTAAATTTAAAGGGGAAGTTTTCGACCATCGAATTTTCGAATATATTCGAATAAAATGAAATTTGAATATTAGAATCATTCGAATTCAAATATTCGATGGTCAAATTTGCCTAATTTGCATATTCGAAATTCGATTTTGAATCTTTTTGAAAATTTAATCGAATATTCGAAACCCTCATGTGAATATATGTGAATTTAGTAAATCTGCCCCTATATCTTGTGGAAGTTGAAAACTGAAAGTGTAACATCTATTGTTCCAGTGACTTTCATGTTACTTAGTGGCTGAAGGTTGAATGATCTTTAATTGTGTTCAAAGTAAATGGCACCATGCTATTAATCACTTTGCTTTTTATTTGCATCATATAATTACCCACATGATTATGCTTTATTTTAATTGTAATAAAATAGTTTCTTTAATCATGCATTGACTAACATATTTATATGGACTTGGATTAGCCATATTAATGCTAAATAACGAGTCTAAAAGACTGTGGCCTGCCTTTGTTGATCACATTGTTTTATTAAGCTTCAGAGCAGTGGACGATTAGTAATTCAGATTAGATCATCGTTATTATTAGATTTATATTGTAACGGAATACCCCAACACTGGACATTCTTGCACCTGGGCAAGAACCCATAGCAACCAATAAATGATAATCTTCACGTTCAGCCAACTGAATGTAGAACAATGAAATCAAATGAATGAATCTAGTAAAGGTATGGGACCTGTTATCCAGAATATTTGGGGCCTAGGGTTTTCCAGGTAAGGAGTCTTTCTGTAATTTGGAACTTCATACCTTAAGTCTGCTAAAATAATATAAACAGTAATTAAACCCAATAGAAGTGTTTTGTCGGCCAATAAGGATAAAGTATATCTTAGCTGGCATCAAGTACAAGGTACTATTTTATTATTACAGAGAAAATAAGGAATATGTTTTAAAATGATTAATTATGTGATTATGTGAAAGGAGTCTGTGAGACACAGCTGTCCTGTAATTCTGAGCTGAGTAATTCTGGATAACGGGTTTCAGGATTATGGATACTATACTGTATATATACAGTTGGAGTAAAAGTCATTAGCAACATGTTGCTCACAAGCCACTGATGGTGATCATTGCTCTAGGTTTAACATAACCTCCCCGTGAAGTTGTTAAAAGTATCAATATGCATCGGATAGCCAATGCATTATTCTGGAATTTCATTACCATTAAGTACAACAGTTTTGCTGAAAATTGTCATCTTTTAGATTTTAAAGTTCAGCGTTCTTTAGTTTCCCGGCAAATATATTCCATCCCTTGAGAACCTGTTTTGGGGTTTGACAGAGTTCCTTTGAATACGCCAGGCAGGGTCGGGCCAAGCCATCCAGGCACCCCAGGCAACCTGGCCGGTCAGCCTCTACCCACTGTGCCCATGTTCATCTGAAAGTGCGTGTGCACAGTAACAGAGGAGAGGGAAAAGGAGAGGGGAGAGTAAAGGAGAGAGGAGGGAGAGGGTGAAGGAGGGGAGGGAAAAGAGAAGGGAGGCTGAAGAACAGGGAGGGAAGGGAGAGCTAGAGAGGGCAGAGAACATGGACTAGGAGTATGCGTAATAGGTACCTGACAAATGCCTAGTACATATAACAAATTGATGCAGTCTGGCCCAAAATAGTGTTGTAATCACTTAGTAATTAATAATACTCAAAAAATGAGGAATAGGAGTGTATACTCACAGTTCACCCCAGTCCATGGGTGCAGGTAAATGACTAACTGTGAATGGATGTGAGTACTTCCTCCAAAAAATAATAATGTCCAAATGTAGTTAAAAGTTCAATCTATTTATTAGGACATATGAGTAAGTACCCCAATAGGCACGAACCGCGTCAGGCTGTCTTTTTGTATGTCCTAATAAATGGACTGAACTTTTAATTTCATTTGGACATTATTATTTTTTGGAGGAAATACTCACATCCATTCACATTTAGTCACCTGACAAATGCCCCCTTATTGTTGCGCCCGAGGCAGGTGCCTCTTCTGCCTACCCCTAGTTCCAGCCCTAATACCAGGCAAGTAGCATTTTTCACTGTACCTTACCCAGATAAATGAGCATACTCTTAGGAAGTGTCAGTAGCGTCTCTTCAGTGCCTCATCCAAGATGGCGGCGCCCATAGCCAACACATGGACAAGGGCCCCAGTGCAGTGATGTCATCACATCACGTATGGCACCAAAATTTGTTACATTCCTGGGTGTTCCTAATTTCCTCAAATTACTGATTCTTGGACTTTTGACCTTTCCCTGAACTCTGGACTCCTCTGGATTCTTGCCACAACCCTATTGAACTATTGCCTGAATCCTGACTACGTTTATTCTTGATCCCTTTTGTACCGCAAACTTGGACTTTAACCAAAAGCTTCCTCTTTGGTCCGGACTTCCCCCACTGGGAGACGATAGGCCCCACTGCCAGGAACTCTGAAGGTGAAAGAGTTGAGTCAACTTGGAGCCATCTTTTGTCCTGCTTCTTCTGATCACCAACAGACTAGTTTATAAAAATTTGATGTTTTGTGCCATATAACTAAACTGCAGCAACAACTCCTTATAGGAAGATAGACGTGAGGGAGTTGTAAAAAAAAGCAAACAAACAGTGTGAAATAATGGCAGACAACACATACATAGTAAACAGAATAAAACAGAGAGTCACCTTGTGTATAGACATTCAGCACACATAGTTGAAAGTCTGGCTGCACATATAATTACCAATGATTTCACTTTCAACTTTCTAGGACAAAGGGATGAATACAAGTGACCAAATACGCAGACGAGCATGCATTTGTTAAACTTCAAAGATATTGGCACAGGCATACATGACATAAAGCCACAGAGAAATTCACACATACAGAGTTGCTGACAGACTTCATGCCAAAAGGGTCATCTATCATGAAGCCAATGACATGGTTAGAGAGCATACCCTTACAGTGTTGGGCTCTTTGCTCTATGGTTCTTAGATACATCAGCAGGTTCTTGAGGCCATCAAAGTTTCATATGAGAATACCCACATTTGTTCATTGGGCCCATGTCCAAAGCTTATCATAGACTGGTTACTGTGGTTGTTGGACTGGAACAAATTGAAACACTTATTACCACTAGAAGATCAGGTCAATAGAGTTCATTGTGGTAGAGTGTTCTACATTTTTAAAGGGAAATAGGTGGAATAATTTGTTTTTAACATATATCTTCAAACATACAGGGGCAACTGAGCCAATGAGTCAAGTTGTTGCTTCTAGGGGCAGTGCCAAACAAGTTAACAGGGGCTTTTCTATTGTAGAAAGTGCAATTGCGTTCTCTGCACTAGTGAGGTAGCCCCTCCGGCACTGAAAAGGTGAGTGCGGGGGGGGGAATTGGGGGAGCAACAGGAAATCTGACTCGGGAGGCATTGGTAGGATCCCCCCTGCATACATAAGAATTTGTTTTTCTCATCCATGGTATACACATTAAGGGGCAGTATACATTATAGGGTCGAATTTTGAGTTTATTGTGAGTTATTTTCAACTCCCATAAACTCAAAATTTGGGGAAATAAAATAACCAATCAAAATTTATTTTAAAAAAAATATATGAATTCGGGTGAAAAGGATGGATCCGCAAACTCGAATCGAATTTATAAAAAAAATGTAATTTTTAAAAGTCCACTAAATGACTCCAAATTGGTTCTAGGAGGTCCCCCATAGCCTAAAACAGCAATTCAGAAATTTGTACATGGTGAAAAGCAGAATTTGAACTATTAAAGAGACAGAATTTTTTTTTAAACTAATCAAATTTGGACTATTCCCTAGTCAAATTGCACTAAAATAAACTCAAAATTCGATTCTAAAAATAAAATTTTCAATTCAACCCCTGATAAATCTGCCCCATAGGGTCAGATTTGTTTTCGAACAGTAAATTCGAATTTGAATTTTCAAATTTTTCTGGTGTCAAAATTCACACATTAAAATCACAACTGGACCTAATTTGAATATTCGCCACCTAAAACTTGCCGAGTTCATGTACAAGTCAATGGCAGAGCTCTGTTGAGCCCTCCTAACATTCAAGGGTTCTTTTTCGGAGGAAAACCCGATTTGTACAATTCAAATACGATACGGTGGGAACTATTCGATTGAATATTAGACTAATTTTCCTAAATAACCTCTTAGTTGAATTGTGAATATATTTGAATTTATTAGAATTTATAAATTTGACTGTAGTAAATGGGCCTCTAAATATCAAATACATCAGCAAGTATAACATCTGACAAAAGAAAAACGCTAAGAGAAAATAAAGACTTGTATGGGGGCTATGGGATTGTTGACTGGAGGTAATGGCAATATAAAGCTCTAAGATGACTCCAAAACCACCATAAAACAGAACCACAAAGAATAAAGATGTGGAAGTTTGTTCTGTTCTGTAGTGGTTTAGGAGTGTGCTAAGTCGTTTACTATAGCTATATAAATATGTGGTTTTCTCTGTCTTTGGTTTGAGAGTTAACAGTGTGAGCCAGTACTGTATTTGTGCTAGCATCATTTAACTATGAGGTTATCTCAAGTACAGCTGAATTGTCCAGTATTGTAGATACTTTGTCAAGTCTGGTTCTTTTAATAGTGTTAAAACATTAAAGTAGGTGTTTGCTGACACATTTGCCTAGTGTGTCTTTCATGTGAGTAAACACTATTTGGAACTGCCTTTCAAGTTTTACTTTTCTTTTCTTTCTGACTCATAAATGATGAGAATACCCCAGTTAAAAATCAAACATACCTTCCATTCTTTAAAGGTTT
>CM044432.1:29305962-29322120 GCA_024363595.1 Xenopus borealis
TTAGTGTGCTTCCTCAACCTTATTCTTTTTGCAAGCAACTAAAAACATACATTGTGTCAGTGGTGCATTGCAAATGACTCATTCTGGATTCAGCCAGTAAGAGCAGGTGAAATCTGTCAGTGACTCACAGCATTAGTGTGTTGGTTGCAGGCAGAAAGAAATGTTAGGTTGAAGAAAATAAAAATAAATTGTTAAACATATGAACAACTGTAATTATACAATAAAATTAAAACTAATAACTAAAATGGTTATTAAACATGTGCTATAATTTATATAGGTATGTGTGACTACAGCACTGAATACTGGATAGCCACCCTAGCATTCTTTACTTCCTAGTACTATGGGAGAAAAAAGACTGCAAATTTGTATTTAGTAGACAATATTGGCATGAATTATGGGCTACAGAAATATTTAGGGTATTTGTGAAGTCTTATAAAAGAGAGCTTGTCATTAAGTGACAGCAGTTAAACACTGAGCAGGCTTTGATATTTGTAATCACATGCTCCTCAGCCAAGCCTTCTAGCTAGTATATTGTTCTTTTATGACATACATTTTATTTTTAGAGCAAGCCCAAATATTTCTATAATCTTTTCAACATGTTTTGAGCATGTGTAAGAAGGGTCTTCCAGATGTTAATATTACAGTGTCTTGTTTTATTTTGACTTTGAGAGGAAGGAGAAGAGTGGTAAAGTATAGAATATCCCATACTAAACTGCCACCTGCTGTTCAGACCTTAGATTTTCATTTTGCTGGTATTCTTTGACTACAGATAGATAAGTAGGCCTTCAATACAAACCACTGGTCGTAGTCCACAAGACAGGTGCAGAGCTCTATGTTTTTGCACTTTTCACCTTGCCCAACATTTAATGGTGCAGTTCTTTGCGATCCCAGATCAGGGCAAAACAAGTTGCACCTTCCTATGAATACAGCACTGTCTCTGTTCACATGAACTGTATTAATTAGGTGGGGGCGGTAGGCTGCATGTGGACATCAACCATTTTTCATTGCATTCATAAGTGCAAGCTAAGGAGCCTAGAAGAGGCACCTGAGAAAAGGGTTGCCTTGATCTCATGAGATGTCAGCTGCAGGTGCAAATTGCAGACTTCATTGAAATCACGCAGACACAAGTGATACTTGGATAGGTCCTAAAGGTTCCATTACTTGTATTTGTTACATTCTTAATTAATTGTTTAAATAAAGATTTGTCTACTTTTTAGGGTCATTCCACATGAGGAGATTCGGGGAGATTAGTCGCCCCAAAGCCAAGAATCCATTCAAGAAGAATGAAAGGTTCAGGGCACACTAGGAAGCCACATGTAGATCATACCATAAGTTGTTGGTTAAGGGTCAGTCCACACGATGAGGCGTTTCCGGGAGATTATTCGCACCAGCAACAAATCGCCTCTTCTTTTGGATGACTAATCTCCCCAAACTGCTTCCCCCTGTCTTGCCTCTGCCAAAATGAAAATTGCCTGCAGCAATTCACACGCAGTGCTTCATTTTCCAAAATCGCCTGAAAGTTGCCTCCCGCGGAAAATGCAGGCAATTTCGGAAAACGGAGCACAGCGTGTGAATTGCCGCTGACGATTTTCATTTTAGTCAGCTCAAGACAGGGCGAAGCTGTTCGGGGAGATTAGTCGCCCAAAAGAAGAGGCGATTTGTTGCTGGGCGACTAATCTCCCGGAAACTCCTCGTGTGGACTGACCCTTAACCAACAACTTATGGTATGATCTACATGTGGCTTCCTAGTGTGCCCTGAACCTTTCATTCTTCTTGAATGGATTGTCGGCTTCCATGAGCTGAGGGACTAAGGCAGGAGCACTCACCGTTCTACTTTGCTGAGTTTTTTACTACAAGTGTATGTCCTTATGATTATATATATTTTGGATTAACATTCATAATGTACTAAAATATAATGGAAGTGCTACTGAGCTGGCCAAATTAACTACAGACATAGAGAAAAAGAGGAGAGATTGATTAATGCACATTCCCTGGTCCCCTGTCATATAAGTAAACTATGCAGATGCACGTATACAAAGACAGGGGTTTTTTAGTCACTCAAAAGTCACTCAATAATTGGGTATAAAATACATTTTTCTTTGTATGTGGCAATGACCCCAACAAACATTTCCCACAGTAACATTTGTCACATATAATTACAATGCATAACATCTGATGAAACATGCGGCTTTATGTCATGAAGAGTTCTCTTCCCCAGTTCTTGTGTGTATAACAATCATCGCTTTGCTTGAGCATAGCAGTATCTTGCTTTTTCATTGTTGCTCCCCTGGCTCCAGAGAGCCTCGTTTTAGAGGGGGTTGTCGAATGATTCTGAAGGAATCCACAAAGGCATATAGAATAACAATGTAATTGAGACACTAAAAAGTCATATTTTTACTTTTTTATTATTATACAGGGTTTATTAAAAAGCATTGTAGGCATATTTTGAAACCAGTAATGTTGACCAGAAATATATGATATTCATCCTGACACTGAACAAATTAATATGGGTAGTAGAACAATAATTTGCTGTTATATATAATTTTATTTATTCGCTTCTCCTTACAGCACCTCAATAAGGCTCATGACACTAGAGGTATATTCTCTATTAGCAGTTAGTGTCCACACCTGATGGAGGAGCCATGGAAAAACTAAAAAAAAATCACAGTGACTTACAAGTAGAGTGAAAAATTTACAGGAACACCTACATTGCTTTACACAGTATTATCTATTGTTTTCAGACACTTTAGGTTAATATAATAACAGGTGCAACATTTGCTGCCTGTCTAGCAAATCACATGTTTTCTTTTATCAGTAACTGCTTACTAATAATTGGTGGTTAAAACTGAACAGTACTTCTCTTACTCTAATATGATGAATTGATCACCGTAAACATGTGTATTTAAATTAATTTGTGTATATAGATTGATACTATTATATATTGAAATAAATGATATACCTGTTTTTTGGATAGGTTTTTTTTTTTTGATTACAAATAAATTGACCACATCTGTGTAATTTGGGCCTGGAAGTTCAAGGGTCTTACTTCTATTTAGTACAGAACGCTGCATGATGTACAATATCCACCAGCCCATACTATTTAGAATTGTATATTAAATACTCTGTTCCACTTTGGCAACCATTATAACATCTCTATCTCTCCTTGTTAATAGTGGCTTGTTTTTCACTATTCTTTGGCTGCCTCACATTCTTTGCACTTGCACTTTGTTGTTTCCTCCACAGGGGTAAAAAAACTGTGCAGAAATAAACCACATTCAAAGCTTGTCTGAAAAAGGAACACAATTTTCTCTGCATTCACATGTTGCTCACAGGGCTGTCCATGCTATCTTCTTTGCGATTTATTATACCTACTTGACTACCTTTGGTATTAATTTTAAATGCAATGTTGGACCATTCAGAATAGGTAAATAAGGATAAGTGATAATGGTATTTGCCTCTCAGTCTACTCATTCTATAATTAATTGTACAGGAATATAAACAATGTATACTTCTACCAATGCAGGTAAGAACATGCAAAATACAGTTAGTTGGTAATATATAAGTTGGCTTGCACTGATCATTTTACTTCTGGCTTATTACAATTTTAGGTGGACAGGACCACAGACACAGCCATGTCCCAGTGTAGTCCTAGCCTTCCAAGATGTCATTTTTTGCTTATACCTGAATGTGTTAGCTACCAAGAGTAAAACAAGTCAACAGCCAGTACTGGCATGTGTATGACCACAAAAATGTAATACATATTTAAATATATGTTTCTACTGCCATGGCCTTTTCCACTAACAGTTATTATTATTGTAAAGCACAGGTAGAGCTTTCCTTCTGGTATCTGTAGACCAGAGATGCACCAAAGCCACTATTCTAGGATTTGGCCAAATCCGAAACCTTCACAAAAGACTTTGTTGAATACGAAACTGAATCTGAACCCTTATTGGCATATGCAAATGTTTTTACTCTCTTGTAGTGTGACAAAAAGTTACTCGATTTTTAGGATTTGGTTTGTTGAAAAAGGCTGAATCTTGGATTGGTGCATCCCTAATAGACCCCTTGATAATTCATGATACATTAAAATCGACTTGAAAGCATACCAACTGTTCACTAAACCAACTTCTCAAATTTCTTACACCACAGCTTCCACTTCTTTCTTTGTGTTACCCAACCAACACTAGAAGGTTTTTTAGTTCCCATATTAAGAACAGCATACTCATTTCTTTTGGTTGCATTCTAGCTAGCGCACTTACACTTACTACTTGTTTTCTTCATACCACACCACTACTCACTCACCTGCACATTTACAATCATATATATGTTTTGTTTTTTGCCAAACATTTTTTAAATACCATGCTAATTCCCATGCAAGTATGAAATGCAATAACGATAAGAGAATGTTTTCGACCCTAGGATTATATTTACAGTTGTGCAATATTCCAAATCAAAAAGAAAAAGCAAAAGGATAATCGAGACCCTAGCAACCACATAGCTGAAATTGCAAACTGGAGAGCTGCTGAATGAAAAGCAAAATAACTCAAAAACCACAAATATTAAAGAATGAAAATCAATTGCAAATAGTCTCAGAATGCCTCGCTACATCATACTTTTTAAGTAATTTTGGGCTACTTCGACTATCGAATAGCCCAAAATTTGATTTGAATTGAAAAAATTTTAACTTTCGAATTTAGAAGTACTTGCCCTTTAAAAATCCTTTTTGCCATTTTAGCCTATGAGGGACCTCATAGAACCTGTTCCAAGAATTCTAAGGATTTTGTGGAGAATCGTTCAATCGAATCGAACAGTTTTTTATTCAATCGAAAATAGACCTATTCAATCAAAATAGGTCAATTTTGGATTGGAAAAGCCCTTTAAAAAAACTTTGAGGTCAATTTCAAAGTTTTTTTTATTTGAAAATTTTGCCCTTAAGAAATCTGCCCCTAAAAGTTCATCTAAAGGTGATAACGCCTTTAAGATATAATAATTTTATATAATAGTTATGACTTTTTCAGCAAAAGGAGAAAAGTGGCTAGATTTGCCATGGTTTCTCAAATCATGGCTGCAAAACTTACTCACATTTGAGTGTATTGCCCCCTAAATCAGTGTTGGACTAGTCCACTAGGATATCAGGAAAACTCCCGCAGTCATGCTGCATTGGCCTATTTTGTAGTTGTTTCTGATTTCTCTGAGAACAAAGAGGCTAAATAGATGGAATAATAGATTATAGTATAGTATGTAAAGAAAATAATCTAGGAGAATAGAGGTTGCGTGAGGAGATGAGTTGTCCCAGTCCAACACTGCATGGAATTCTACTACATAGCCCATGCCAATCAATCAAAGAGCAGGAATGCCGAGCTGAATACAAGTCTACATTTTCAAATTATCCTGAAACACACTAGAAAATTCCTACAATATGCCAAATACATTTGGGTTTCCAGAGGTGGTAACAATGTTCATTGTATATAAGCTCTGCTTCAAAAATATATGAGAGTTCCAATTTAAAAGAGTCAAGTAAATGGAGCCTTGATGGCTTAATAAGATACAGTCTAATTTTTAACCCTAGGTTATGACAGATAAACAGCAGAAGTGTAAGAACCATCAAAAATAGAAACTGTAGTGGAAATAGCTTGAAAATCATTTATTAAGACATTAACAGCCTTCTGCATTTCATGCCAGAATCAAACATATAGGGAAGAACTTTTTTGATTAAGTAAGAACTTTAAATATTGATTAAAATGGTGCCTGTCCAATATTTTCTGTAAGGAACAAAGACAATGGTAGCAATAGTGAAATAGTGAAATAAACAAGTATTGAATTTGTGGTATATCCAAAAGAGTATCCCACTGCTGGAAAGACTCCAATTTGTATATACTAGGGATGTACCAAATCGACTTTTCGGATTCAGCTGAATCCCATGTGAAAGATTTGTCCGAATACTGAAAGGAAAAAGTGGAAGAAAATATTTTTACTTCCTTGTTTTGTGGCGAAAAGTCATGTGATTTCCTTTCCTGCCTCAAATTTGCATATACAAATTAGGATTTGGTTTGGCCAGGCACTAGATTCCATACAAATCCCAAATCGAATCCTGAATTCAGTGCATTCCTAGTATATACAAACACACACTTGTGCAGAAAATTGCATGTTTACAGGCCAGGGCAACTATACAATCCACTTTGTTGAATAATGGTGAAGTGTGTTCTGGTGCTCTAGTGTAAGGTGGCATGTATGGTAAAATGCTGTAAGGACTCACCCTGGTGGTCTAGTGGGCAGTGGGGTCGCCCTCTGCGTCTGCAGCGGGGACGCCCAGCACTTGCTGCCTCTCCTGCTGTGCCAGTTTCCTCTATGGCGCATGACTCGGACTTCTGGGTTTCATAGGCGAAACTGCAACGGAGTAAAGACGTCATCGCTCAATGCAGGTTACAGTATTATAAGGGGCTTTTGAATACAGAACATTGCCTGTTTTTAGGTTAAATTAGTTTGTTCCTGGTGCTATTTCTATTTGTATCCTGCATGTTATTACTGGTTTTGACTCTTGCCTATTTGTGACTACTCTGATCTCTCTTATCCTGTCCTGTGCCTGCCTGATTACTCCAACCTCTCCTTATCCAACCTTTTGCCTGTTCACTGACTATTCTACTCTCTCCAATCCTGGTTCCAGCCTGTCTGACTATTCTACTCTGCCTCTGTTGGCCTGGTCTAAGTGGCGTTCTTCCATCCAGTATCCTTGGTGAGACGATTGTGCCCCTTTGCTTGTCCAGAACCTCCTCTCTTAATAAGACCTGGCGGCATCCAATTAGCCGAGGGCTCCTCCAGAGGTGAAAGGCGGCTGTTATAGGTGGAAGAAAGAGCCAAGACCAAGGAGCTTAGCTTGGGTTCTGGATTTAGGGTGCTGTTAATGACACATGCTTTCTCAGAAAACACCCAAATTCTCTAAAGGGCAAATGATAAAAAATTTGGTATTGAATACACATAATTCTCCAATTCAGGTGTAACATTAGTAAAAGGCAATATTTGAGAGTAACAGGTATTACAGAGAACCACTAACATTGCCTTTTAATCCATTAAAAAGCCATTAGACACCAATGGGATAGTGAAGTATGTATTATGTCCATGTGTTACTGTCAGTCTCTGTTGTTACACAGAACATAGCAGTCAACAACCATAACAATACATGAAAGGGATAAGTGCATTAGACTGAGAACAAAATCCGAAAGAAAACAAAGTGACTATGTGCACCAGACATAAATCAAACCACAAACTAGAGACATGACTAACAATTGATTATTTCTGCCACAAGTGTAGCAATATAGAAATCATATCGTTATCTCACCTAAAAAATATAACGCTTGAATTGTATGTATGTAGACCAATATTATTTACAATGCTGTTATAAATAGAAATGCTAATAAAATGCTTAAAGAGGTTGCTCCCCTCGCACACATACGCATCCGTTTCACCCAAAACCAGAGCACTGGGACAGGACACAGAGTCCCTAGCTTGGCATAAATGTAAGTGCAGCTGGGCGCATACCGCCCCTAAGTTTCTGCTGCCCTAAGCCCGGGCCTATGCGGCCTTGCCGCAAATCTGGGTAGGCTCGTTCCCCCCTCCCGGTTTCTTCAATCTCATATACCTCACCTCAGCTGATGACATCACCCAAAGCTAGAATTGCAACCTGGCCGGTATTTTACTGACCTGGCTGGTATTTTTGTTGGTTGATCCCAATGTTATTAATAGGAAAAAACTTAAATATATAGGAAGGCCGGTATATTTTTCTAGAAAAGGTGGCAACCCTACCCATAGCACAACAGCAACAGAACCAAAAGACTACAAATGCAGGTATTTAGTCCCAAATAATCAACTACAGGTTCGGTCTCTGGCCTCGTGCTTTTATATGGTCACATAACTCCTCATAACCAATAATATCTTTATAAATTACAGTAGGGGATACATTATCCACTATATATATACACCACACACTTCCTTCAATTCGTACATATGGTTGGAAAGTCCACTGATAAATTTAAAATTATGTTATTCTTTCCCAAACTACCAAACTGCAACTCTTTGCTAAAGCTAACAGTTTTTATAAAACTTCCAAAAATAAAAACTCTTCACTTTCATTCTACAAACACCTGAGTATGAAGAAAAAAACATCAGAAATATGAATTCCAGTAGACTCAGTTTGATACCTAGTATACCACAATGTGATAGTGAAAATGTAATATAATAGCTATACATACAATAAAATATCAAATGAATTACACAGTGGAGTTATTGTGTAATAAAACTATTTATGCCAAACAAAAAAATTTTTGGGGGGGGGAGTGCTTGTGTGTGAATGCATGACAAATTGTGTATTATTTTTTTGTCGATATAAGCTGCCCCTGAGAAAACTGTGTTAGTATTAAAATTATCTGTTGCCACGCACAGTCATACCTGATTCCATAGATTAAAGGGGTTGTTAACCTTCAAGCAACTAGTTGTTTTCAGATAGATCACCAGAAATAATGTATTTTTTCCATAACATTCTATGTTCTATGTGTAACCATTTTTCTACTATTGAAGCGTAAAGTGTAATTTTTCACCTTCTAAAGCAGTTCTGGGAGGGGTGGTTGCTGACCCTGTAAACTGTTCTAAATTGATATGTTTAATGGATACATTTCTTATCTTTGTCTCTGCTGAGCAGAATCTCTGGGTTTCATTACAGGCAGCTGTTAGAAGTCATACAATAGTTGCTGATATTCCAGAGATGCTGCTGACAAATCAATCAATTAAATGTTGCAAAATTGTTTCAGTACCTGAATTACTAAACTGGCAGACTCAAACACCAGAGACACCGACATTCAACTTTAAACTTAGAGTTTGGAAAAACGGTCAAAAATAAATAATGGAAAGTAATTGAAAAAAGTCTTTATTTCTGGGGACCACTGTGACGTTATTTCGAAACTTTGCCGTAAATTAGCTAGCGATGTAGATAGACTACCGCTATTTTGCTTCCTAACGCTAGTGAAGTTGCACTCTGGCGAAGGGGGTGAATCTACACAAATTTACTAAGAATTTTTTTTTCTCTGAACGCTACCCCCTTCGCCAGAATTAACTTCACCAGGGTCAGACCTGGTGAAGTTCAATACAATAGATAGGAGGTTGAAAAAAAAAAGTTGAAAAGTCCCAAAAGGGTGACTGGCTGAAAAAGATCGTAATTTTTTTTGTGTGCCCTCCTTCCCCCCCTACATTTCCTAACATATGGCAACTCAACTATACAGTGAGGAAGATTATCATGTGTTCTCTCAATCTGAGAAATCAGGTATGCCACTCTGTGTGAAGTATAAATAAAATTTATCCTTTTCTATATAAGTTCAACTGAATAAGCTCATGTCAAAAAGGGGGGTATATTTTCCTTGACCCACAAGTATCTATTAAATAGTTAAATAATATTTGAGTGCATGTAGCCCTAGAGTGATTGAGTGTTATGTATTTATCCCTTTCTAAAAGCAGGGGTTAAACCCCTGGAGTAGGGGGTGCCTTACCAAATCTTATAGAGTAGGCGCTACATATAATAGTCCTGTGAGGAGTCACTAGCATGAATTGATATCACAATGGTGGCATGACTTCACTGGAGTCAGTCCTAGGAGGTGTGAAAAGATGGATTATTATTTTGGTTCAAAGCTTGAGCCTAAAGGCTGTACCAGCTATACAGTATAAACACATGTAGCAATATTTATGTAATCTCATAAAAGATTCAGGGGCTTTGGTCAGACACTTGCCTCACACATTCTTATCCCTCCTTTCTACCCAAAGGACTCCCTTGTTTAAGTAGCTGATATTTGTATGGCAACCAAACACCACATTTTTCAGCAAGAGTGGGCAGACTAGGTGGGCCAAGTGATCCTGGCACTAGTTTCCTGTAACACGGGCAATGGGAATACTTGTCATATCTGCAAGGCAGAATTCTTTCATTCAAGCTTATTCAGATAATGCAAAGGGAAGAGAATCCTCGTACTTGACAAGCCCATTCGTTTGTTATGGTATGTTGATTCAATGTATTGCAACTCACATAAGATAAGTGGAACACTGATGCAGGCACTATGGCCCAAATTCATTAAAGCACGAAGCGTCTAATGCTAGCACTAATTCGCCAGCGTGACGTCAATTCGAAACTTCGGAAATTCACTAACTCCGGCTCTGGCGAATTTTCGCTAGCGAAGTAGATATACTTGCGCAACTTCGCACCCTTACGCCAGGCGAAGTTGCGCACTGACGAAGGATGGTAAATTCGCAAATTCACTAAGATGAACATTTTCCTGAACGTTAGCACTTACACTAGACATTACTTCACCAGGTCAGACCAGGCAAAGTTCAATACAATAGATAGGAGGTTGGGGAAAAAAATTTAGAAATTTTTCTGTCCCAAAAAAACGCAGGCGTGTTTTACAATTGGAGGGTGATAGTCTGAAAAAGATCGATTTTTTTTTGGGGGGGGGGGTTATCCTCCTTCCCTCCTACATTTCCTAACATATGGCAACACAACTATACAGGGGGCACATGTAGGGCAATAGGACAACTTTATTTGTGTGGAAGTGTAGTGGCTGTAACATATACTTCTATTGCCGTATGCAAATTAGGTTTCACTAGCGTAACTGCGCTCTGCCTAGCCTCATATGAGGAAGCCAGTTCGAGGCGAAACGCGTCAGAAGTATTACATCGGCGGAAAGGAGGTACACGCGCAGAGAGGGATTTGTGTTGGCACCGCGACCTCGAGATTCGGACTCGGACACCGCGACCTTGGAAGCTAAGCCGCACATCAAGCCGCGCAAGGGATCTGAATCCAAAAGGACGATTCCATATTTTAAAGCAGTTTTAAGAAGAAATCTTTTGTAAGTGCATTACTATTTATTAAAATACCTTTTAGAAACTTTCCACACATGCCGTTCTTATTATCTGTCCAGATTGGGAAGCTGACGGAACGACTGGGATTATAGACAAATGCCAAACTACTTTTAAAACGTTTGTGAGTATAACTGGATACAGACCCGCTACTGTGTGGGTTCCGATTTCATTTTTTCAAAAAATCTCTGTGTCACACAAAGTGCACATTGTTTGATGGTGATAGAAGATTGTATCCAATTTAAATTGCACATGGGAAAAAAAACACTTGTGGGCGTATGACTAATACACCGATATTGAAAGAAATATTTTTTATCACTGGGTGAAATTTGTTCTTTGAAATACTACATTATATTTTAATTTTTTTGTTTTTTTCTGTCCCCATTTACTTTTTGAGGTACACTCGGCAACATTTTCCTTTGGAAATCTTTCTGAAAATATATATATATAGAGAGAGAGAGAGACAGAGAGATTCTCAGTGTGTCAAGGTACTTTGCTTTATTTTCTGTGCTTGGTTTATCAGTGAATAGAGATTGGAACACTTGGGAGAGGTGCAATGTGGGTGAAATGTGATTTTGCTATATCAAATATAATCCCAAGCAACATTTCAATATATTTATTTATTACAAATCTGCAATGAGTTAAATGTGATTTGTAAACAATTCCATTAACAAAAAACTGTGAAACGACGTACTAACATTTTTTATTAATGTATATTGGAAAGTTGTCTGGGATTACATTTTATTTTTCACTGAGCAATATTTTATTTTTGCATACTCATCCCCCGTGTTACCGTGTCACAGATTGTACTGCATTGCTGTATTCCCCAACTAATATTAACCCCTTCATCACATTCACAGCACAAAGTCAAATACATGAGGATAGCCATTGATATCATCAGGGTCAGACTGGGACTGCCGTCCAGGGACCCCTCTGCCCCCCTACTGCGCCTCTCCACTCAGTGCACATATCTAAAGCCGCATATCTAAAGGTTTGGCTTGCATGCACAAATGGCTCTTCTTCTTGGTGCACAAATGGTGCTGCACCAAAAAAAACAATATTTTTGTTTAATCAGAATATCGGGAAAGGGGTCTGTTTTTTTCCCAGTGTCCCTCCGGGCCAGTCCAACCCTGGATATAATACTAATATTAATATCATTTACACTTCTTATTAGACCATGGTTAACAGATTATGAATTCAAGTTTTTATTCAATATAATATTGTTCAGCTAACAACAATACAACTAATGAACCCTGACATTGTTTGGTTATAGAACTACAACACATTGGGGTCTCTTTACAGTAGGTACTTCTCTGCACCATTATAATTATCCACAGGAACAAACAAGAGCATTGCATACATTTTATAATAACTGGTAGTAGATCATAACTACTTGCTGGTGTAACTGTACTGATGCACTTTACATTAGTAAACACCATTGCATCAGTGCACTGGTTACCACCTTTAAACGAAGAGTCGAGACAAAAAGAAAGTGTTTTAAAGTAATACAAAGGCAATTTAGTGTTGCATTGCACTGGTTTAACTGGTGTGTTTGCTTCAGAAACACAAATGTAGTTTATATAAACAAGCTGCTGTATAGCCATGGTTTGCACCTAAATGTCATCCGCAGAACAGACCTATCACTGCCTGCAGAAAATAGGCAATATCAAGACACTTGTCTTGCTTCACAAATATTTATATTTCACTGTTATTTAGCTCTGCCTGAAAAGATTTCTGCCCATTAGACTTATGTGAATTTAACTACTTTAAAGATGACTTCTAATGAAACTGCCACAATACTGACTATAAATCCACCGCTGATCACTTGCTCTTGCAGCGGAACACCTGATGTCTGGGGGTAGCTGTCATCAACTTTTTTACTTTTCTGTTTGTGCTTAAAGGACAAGTTTTGTACACACAGACTTGGTAGTGGTCATTATTTAAGGGAGAACTAACCCCTAAAAATGAATATGGCTAAAAATTCCATATTTTATATAGTGAACTTATTGCACCAGCCTAACGTTTCAGCTTGTCAATAGCAGCAATATTCCAGGACTTCAAACTTGTCACAGTGGGTCACCATCTTGGAACGTGTCTGTAACACTCACATGCTCAGTGGGCTCTGAGTATCTGTTGAAAAGCTAAGCTTAGGGGTCATCACTAATTATCCAGCAGAAAATGAGGTTTGTTTGTAATATAAGCTGATGCTACAGGGCTGATTATTAAATTCTGAGGCTAATTGCACTGGTTTCTGTGCTGCCATGTAGTAATGATCTGTATTAATGACTAATCAGTACTGTATATTGTGAGTGGGTCCCTAAGCTCAGTAAGTGACAGCAGCACAGTGCATGTGAATCAGTGAATCAGTTAGCTAAGCTTTAGTTCTCCTTTAAGAGTGTATTACATTTTTTTTCCCTTTGATGATTTACTCCTTTTAACCTATGGCGCTGAACAATTGATGTCAAGACACCAGTTTCACTGTTAATAACTTTATAGGTGTGCAGCCTTGAATAATAAAAAAATGAAGAGGGCATATTCACTTTTTCCACTAGATGGCAACATATAATTTAAAAAGAAAAAAAAACCCCCAAAAGCAGCAAATATCCTGTAATACTACTGCTATACCATTTTGACCAGATAGTTTGAATCATTAAGGGTAGACCTGCACGGACGATTTGGACGCATTTTTGACGGATCCCGTGTGCTGCGCCAAAATGCAGACGTCAAGTCAGATGCAACGGAAAACAAGGTAAGTAATACAAATGTCGGATGGTGTGTCTGCATCCGTCAGTTCTGTCGGACGAACACTGCTACACCATCTAGCATTGCTATTACTTACCTTGTTTTCTGTTGCATCCGACTTGACACCCGCGTTTTGGTGCAGCTCTTTGGATCCGCCCACAACACATCCAAATCATCAGTGTAGTTCTACCATAAGGGCCCTTACACACGGGCGTTTTTACCTGTGCTCCCCTGCGTTCCGTTCCGTTTTGCTGCGTTCAGCCGCAGGGGAGCGCAGGTATAGACGCACTCAATTATTTTCAATACGGCTGTACTCACACGAACGCATGTAGGTGCTAAACGCAGGAAAAATGCAGCATGTTGCATCTGAACCTGCGTTTGGCGCTTACACGCCTCTCATGGGTACAACATCATTGAAAAGAATGAGGTGCGTCTAGACCTGTGCTCCCCTGCGGCTGAACGCAGCCAAACGCATCGCAGGGGAGAGCTGGTCCAAAACGCCCATGTGTAAGGGCCCTAAGAGTGCATTATCAGACTAAATTTGCCATAACTTTACCCAGAAAGCAGTGTTTCTCCCATAATTAAAGGAAAACTATACCCCCCGAACAATGTAGGTCTCTATAAAAAGATATTGCATAAAACAACTCATATGTAAAACTCTGTTTCATGTAAATAAACCATTTTCATAATAATACACTTTTTTAGTAGCATGTGCCAATGGGTAATCATAAATCGAAAATAGCCATTTTAAAAAATAAGGACAGCCTCCTGGGATCCTAGGATCCAACGGTGCACACAAACATACCAAACAAACTATAAAGTTACAGTAGTTCACACGAGCCAATTAGCAGACAGAGTTGTGTCTTTTGCTTCAACACTTCTTCCTGTTACAGTTAGAGTTGAAATATTTCTGGTCAGGTGATCTCTGAGGCAGCACACAGACCATCGCGAAATGGTGGTTCATGGCAAGAGATGTAAAAGGGCAATATTTACTTAAATATATATACTTAAATATATATACCAGGTAGGTAAGATCCGTTAATATGTCACTTGATTTGATATAAACTATCTGTTGCTCAAAAATACATTTTGGTGGTATAGTTTTCCTTTAAAGCCTATTTGCACCGGGGGGGGGGGGGGGGGATTTTAACCCTGATGCAGTTGAATAAGGATTGCATATTTTCCAATGCTTAGGGGCAGATTTACTAAGGGTCGAATTCAAGGGTTAAAAAACCCTTGAATTCAACCATGGGAATTGTTGGGTAAGTAAAAACCTTCTAATTCAAATATCGAATTCGAAGGATTTTACCTCAATTCGATTGGTCGAACGATCAAATAGAAAATATTTGATTGATCGATAAAATAATTCGAATCAAACTATTTTAACCATTCGATCTAATTTTTTTTTTATTCAATCAAAAATAACGAAACCCAATTCGGTAGCTATTGATGGAGAACCAGCAGCCAAAGTGGAAGTGGCCACTCCTTCCCAACACTATAAAACTGTGTGGCAGGAAGTGGTCATCACTCTCTGGGCTATAGCTATTGGATTAGAAGTATACACTGGCAACATAACTTCTGCCTAGTGACAGATAGTGCCAGTAGAAAACCTATGGGTCCCTACATATATGACTTAAGATAATTAAGACTTTGTTACAGTATTCACATAAAATGCATCAAGTTTGCAGAATCTTGTATAAAAGGGTAACTTCAACTTGCAATGATGAGAGGATGCCAAGGTGCAACTGTGCAGCATGTGTCATTAATAGTGATGGGCGAAACGGCCGCGTTTCGCTTCGCCGAAAAATTTGCGAATTTCCAGAGAAATTCTCGAATTTTTTCGCCAATTCGCGAAACGAGTCGCGCGTCGTGTCGTTTTTGACGCGTGTCGCGTCATTTCCGACGCGTCGCGACTCGTTTTTGCGCGGCAAATTTTTTTTGGCGAATTTTTTTGCCAGTTTCGCGAATTTATTCGCCAGCGGCGAATCGCGGGAATTAGCCGCGAATTCGCCCCTGGCGAATAAATTCGCCCATCACTAGTCATTAACATAGAGAAATATGCCAGATCACTCAGATGCTTTATATTGACTCATCCTGATACTAATAACATACTGAGAAAAATAGCATACTACAAGAGATCCATCTGTCCATATAATAATACACAGGATCCATGATTATCCTTTAAATTGCACCCTTATACACAGTAGTCAGTGATATGATAAGGTATAATCTGTTATAAATTTTGTCATTTGTCACATGTCTGAAATGTGCATGCTATAAAAGGTTGCCGCCCTTGTGCGGCTCATGATTTGGGCAGGGGGTGGGGCCATGACATCACTGGGGCGGGTCAATGTCTTTGTGGGTGGGTATGCTATGTCATGTGGCTGGGACTATTATGTAGCAATCAGCGATTGAGAGGTCCTGCCCGGTTTTCCTTTTTTGGAGAACCGGGCAAACTATCTTGATTAGGGATGGCGCGAACAGTTTGCCGGCGAACTTGTTCGCGCGAACATCCGCTGTTCGCGC
>CM044432.1:29553799-29581518 GCA_024363595.1 Xenopus borealis
ATTTTTTCAGTTGGAATAGAAATTTGTGCTATTCGATATTCGAAGTTTACAATGGAAAAAACAGCATAAGTAGCACTAACAGTGATTAGGCACCCACTGGTACAATGGAGCACTAGTATATATCCAGTGACTGTAGCACTAACATGTCCCGGACAATAGGCATGCACTGGTAATGGGAACTTTGGTAATGGCAAAGATTACAGTTATGGGTCATGGGTAAATGCTATGTAGTACCAATGGGTGGGGCTGAAGCCCTGCTACACCACAGCTGCTTCTGAAGCATGAGCATATGGCTAGTAGGTGCAACTGGAGCATTAACAGCCCTTTACTTCTAATGCGAGAAGCCAGACTGATGAGTGAATTCTGGGCAATAGCCTGTCTAGGATTAGATACTAAATAAATAAGGTACAACTACACAAAGTCTAAGAAAAGTATGAAAGACACCTGTAGTTATACCTTCCAGGAGTCTAAGAGATAACTGTGCATGTTTGGGTCAGTAGCTCATAGCTTTTGTCTAAGAGATAACTATGCATGCTGGGATTTGTAGTTCAAAATATTTGCCCGTCCACTTCTCTGTGTATGATGTGATTAGTATTTGACTATTTTTGTCTTACCCATGCATGCTGGGACTTGGACATTGCCAATTATATCAGTTTAGTTAAACTGTGCATGCTGGGAGTAGTTCACTATTTTAGTCAGTGCAATTAACATGGGCACGTAGGTTTATTCCTCCCAATTTTTGTTAGTTGAAATAACTATGCATAACGTGTCTGCTGAGTTAACTGTGCATGCTGGGATTTATAGTTCACAGTTATTAATTGAGACGGATCAGGCTGACATTTATAATTCACAATTTTGTCCTACTGCATTTGCCATGCACGCTGGGATTTGTCATTCACCATTTGTATCTGCTGAGTTAAGAGTGCATGCTGGGATTTATAGTTCACAGTTATTAGTTGAGATATACGAGCATGTCTTCCACAAGTTGTACTAACACAACCAACAACTTCTGCCAAAAAAATAAACCCAACACATGAAGTACATGGGAAGGCTTCTTGTAGTGCTACTGAGCGGCGCCTCTTATTGGCTGCTGCAGTGTCACATTCCCTCCCAAACTGTATTCCACCTCCCCCCATGAAAGTGATCTGTCAGACACACGATAGCCTGTGCTTGCCCAGAGCCCTAACTGCCTGCAGGACTCCCCGCTGTTCCCAGCACAGAGGGGCAATACAGCACCAAGTCACTGCACAGATTGGAACACAAGGCACACAGTAAGTGGCATTACCCCCCCTCTCCCCAATGCTTGGTGGCTTCCTGACAGCATAAGGCAACTGAGAAGGATTGCGCTTACACTTCTGGCTGAGGGGTGTGCATGTGAATCTCTGCAAACTGTTTCCCATTCACTGAACTGCATGGTGTGGACCTGGTCTGGAACTTATGGGGTGTGCCTACTTCCCCCTCAGATAATTTAGGGAGCATTAGGGTGTGTAATAGCTTGTTTTTGGGAAATATCGCAGACCACAGTAACATTCATGCTTGCTTGTATCTGAGTGCAGGCAAAAGATTCACATCTGCAACAAAGTTGTGTGCACCACTTGCATGGCACTTAGTTAATGAGAATGTGCAATGTTTAGCCTTGGCTATGGGTGCAAGGGTGTGATCACGTATAATACACCAGTATGCATTAGAACTCAAAAAAGCAAACACAGTGGGGGTCATTTATAAAGTTTGTGCAACGCATATTTATTCGCAAATGGTTGTATTGCCCATGTTTTTTTCCTGATAAATAATATAAAATATTGCACTGCTGTTATTAAGATTAAACTTTCACAAATGTCTCTCAAATGTGACGGGTGATTGCGTCAGTGCGCCCACTGTGTGAGGTTGTTATGGGCGAAAATAGCGTTGACTGTAACTTAAATTCGCTATATGAGAAACTGTTTTGTGAATATTTTGCGCACATAATATTCACAATTTGTGATTTTTGCCCTTGACATTCGCAGTGTGAAAAAAAAAAAAACGCAATTCTGTTTTCAGATTCTTATTCAGCTTTATAAATGTAACCATGCGCAGAGGCAAATATATTCACTGTGCGAAACAATCTGCCCTGCATGAAAGAAGAATGAACCCCTGTGATGGAAGTTAGTTAGTTCAGCAAGAGCTGGAAGCCCACAGCTTGTGTATCTCTGATCTACATGCATCTTACATAGTAACAGGGTCGGACTGGGGGGCCCGCCGGGACTGCTGTCCAGGGCCCCCCTACCGTGACGCACCAATCGCGTGCATGCACGAACAACACGCCACGCGCACATGCGAATGCCGTCACTCAGCGTGGATGCTCAGATGGCACTGTGTGGAGCTGAAATATAATTATTGGGAGAAGGGTCTGGCCCGGCAGGGGCCCAGCATGAGGGTCTGGGCCCACCAGGTTTTTTCCCAGTGTCCCGCCAGGCCAGTCCAACCCTGCATAGTAACAAGCTGCCCCTAGATACATCTTTTACAGCATTGTTATGTATTGTATATGGTGTGTATCATACAGGAATGGGGCCTGCTATCCAGAATACTTGGATAATGGATCTTTCCATAATCTGGATTTTTATACTTTCCATTTAGTAGAAACTAAGTCGTGTAAACATTAAATAAACCCAAAAGGCTGATTTTGCTTCCAATAAGGATGAATTATATCTTAGTTTGAATCAAGTACACAACACTGTTTTAATATTACAGTTAGTGATGGGCAAATTTATTCACCTAGGGGCGAATGTGCAGAGAATTTCCGCATTTCACTGCCGGCAAATACATTTGTGAAAGTGCCGTGAAAATTCGCCGGAGAATTTTCCCTGGTGTTAAATAATTTTGACGCCAGCATCAATAGTTTTTTGATGCCAGTGTCAGGTTGGATGCCGGCTTCAAGATGGACAAAATAGGTGTGCAGCAAAGTGTCAATTTTGGTGCCTGTGTTTTGCGAAATTTTGTGAAAAGAGACAAATTCGCCCATCACTAATTACAGTGAAAAAGGAAATTATTTTTTAAAGTTTAGGATCATTAGTATCTTTATAATGGAGTCTGTGGGATATGGACATTCCGTAATTCAGCGCTTTCTGATTTCCGTACAATGGATTCCATACTTGAGCTAAAACTGTCATTCGAATCTTGTCACTAACTGCCAGGTTAATAATTATTATTATGCCTGTTTGCTCTCACTGTTCCCAGTTTGCTAGGGTATATGCAAGTCCATGCAGTGACCAGGTGCCCTAGGCAACCTGGCTGGCCTCAGAGCCTGATAGGCGCATACGTGCTTGCGGAAGCAGACCTTTTCGTGCATACACCCAAAGATTTTTTAGGCGAACACTAGGCAGCAAGCAGGGACCGGACTAGGGTTAGGCAACAGAGAAGGTGCATGCGTGGCACCCCCCCCCAGCTTTGCGCACTAGGCACTTGCCTACTCTGCCTACCCCTTGGTCCGGCCCTGAGTCCATGTCATGTACACGTAAATCGATATATAATTTGTTATAAAAGGGGGTGCACAGACTGTAGCCCTACAGAGTAAGGTTGCCTGGGTAAACTGGGAATCAGTGGTGTAACAAGAGGCTACTGGGCCCCACAGCAAAATCATTTTATAACCCCCAACATATCCAAAGATCCAGAGTCCTGTTTTGCCTATAAATGCTGAAATAAAATTGCTCATGGGGCCCCCTATGCCTCCTGGGCCCCCCTGCAGCCGCAGGGTCTGCTTCCTCTATAGTTACACCTCTGCTGGGAATTGTGGTTCTTACACAATTGGAAGGCCTCAGGCTGGATTTACAAGTGTTAGAATAGTGAAAAAGTTATACATAACCCATTCTAGACTTGCTATATACTGTACACAGACTGACATTGGTATCACAGGTGGGCATGCAGGCTGGTACAGCAGTATGCTTTGTGTGTGAATGTTGGTGATACATTTATTATAGTATCAGTGCCAGGTACAGTATAGCAAACAGATCACGATACATCAGTGTGTGTCAGATGCAGGTACCCATTCAGGTAACAAAACAAACAGAGTAAAGTTTACTTAACTGCACTAGGATGTGACTTTATTGCAGTTCCTTTATTGCACTAGGTGGCATAATTGGCCCAAAGGAATTTGGCCAGGCCTTGCTTATAACACATCATCCCCTTCTAACTACACATGACAAAACAAAACATTATAGCATTTCTAGATGGCTCCTGTGTTTTACAGGAACTGTGTGAAATATTTTGTAAAGATACAACTTGTCACTGATGGAGTAACGGGACATGGTCTGATTTGTCTCATTTGTTGCCCAGGAGCAATACGATTTGAGTGCTTCTTTTGTCAATTGCTGGTAACCTTTATTTTAAGGCAACAGGTTATGCTACAGACCTACTCATATAAATGAAAAGCAAAAGACTTGGCTTATGTTAGAAATAGAATAGGCTGCAAGTCTGTCACTTATTTTTAAGGACCCAATCAAAAATGAATGCCATATTGCATATAGTAATAGAAGAGCTAGGTACTAATGACCACAATATAGGGAATAAAGTACCCCCTATTGTAAAATATAAGGATATTATAAGTCACAGAGGAGTTCCATGACCAGCCTTCGGCCTCGTGGTTTTATACAGGTCAAGGTAACACCAAGGTGACTTCTAATATCCTCATGTTTTCCAACAACGGGTACGTTATTTATTATAATACACAAGTTCTAGTGAGCTGTGACAAAAATTACATCACTACTCACCATTTATAACTGATGACATCACTAGTCACAGTTTATAAGGCTATAATTCACAAGATATTCATAGCTTTTGTGTATTATACAGTCAATGTATCTTGACTGACCTAGAAGTACCCATATCAGGAGCAATGCTTAGCACAGCAAGAGTGTTACTTCAGTGAAAAGAATAGAATGATACATTCTCAACAGGAAACACTGAATTGTGAAGCAGTAATTTAAAAATGTATGATATCATTATAAAGGTCGCTAAAGCAGCATAAAGAAGGCAACAGCACAAAATAAGGAACTGGTTGCTTGGCCTTCAACGACTAATGCCAAAATGACTTCTAACTAGTTGAGAATGTGTATATCCTATAAAAATGGTTTGGACAAATAAATATATAATGTATTTTCCACAGTATTTAAAATCGATCAAGAAGCCAGTGTTACAGGACTTTCTCTGTAGTAGTACAGGAAACTGAGTTCAAGCAGTTTACCGGTGGCTGACCCAGGGCATGGTACTCAAAGATGTGAAAAAGACTTCAGGGCTTGTGGAATACAACCATGACTACTTACATGGATTATTTAATTCTTAGGGAGGCCTTCTATTTCTTCTTTTGTCGAACTTCCTCTCATCAGGTATGGTACCAATGAATTGAATAGAATATTCATTCATGTAAAATGTTCCACTATTCAGTTCTATGATTCAAGTTTGAAAAATATTGAAAATTATTGGAAGGTTGAAAAGCAGAGCTTAAGTTATAATCACTGGTGGGGTGGCAACTGTTATGCATCCCCCACTAATTATAAATGGTTAGCTGATATCCCAGGCCTCCTGTTTGCTAAAAACTTTCCCGGCTCAAAGCATTTCTGTAGAAGTTCCTCATCTTCTTTGGCTTTTTCCAATCTTGGTTTGCAAAAAGCCGAATAGCTGAACTATTGTGCTTGTACCTGCCCAGAAGAGGACAGAAGAGGAAGAAAGATCACTCTGACGAGCTTCTACAGAGGTATGCAGGATCAAAGGCCTAGAATATCTGGTAAGTGATTATAATCCTAACCCTAATCACTCATGGTTGCCTAACATTTGCCTAACATTTGGCATGCCCCAGTGATTTTAATGTCCTGGAGAATAGCATTATAACAAGGAATCAGCATGTTTTAACGAAGGACAGATAAAATCAAACATACTTGCTTGGTATTGCAGTGGATTTCATCTATCTAGATTATGCCAAGACTTCTGTTCTAGTGCTAAATATTTAGCTTTCTCTAATGTTGGTCTTGGTGGTGCTGTTTATATATGGATAAAGAACTGGCTGTAGAGTTTGGGATTGGCTCCATTATTATTATTTAATCTGTTCATTAATTGATGTGGTCAAGAAAGCAATGAGTTCTGTGAGTGCTGTTGACACAAAAGTATGCAGAACATCAGAATCTAAAATATGTCGTCTTTGCAAGGGGATATACACAGACTGGTCTCAGCAGCTAAGTGACACATAAGAGTTAAATAATAGATGGCTAGCAGTTGTCTAACACACTGTTAAAGTGTGAATGGGCACTACAAAAATCTACAGTGATGGAGTCAGATCAAGCCCCGTTTTGACATTGTGCTAAGGGATTGAAAAACAATAGAAGACAAGATTGTCAACAGCCAGCCTCAGAAAGCAGGACAGCTCAGGGCGCAGTTTATTACCCCCTAGGGCTGGGCATGATCAAGAGTCAGCATGAGGATCACAGCACTGCATTTAGAAGGTGGCAGTTGTGTAGAGTGTATTGTATAGGAATGCTAAGCTAGAAAAATGTAAGTATCTCTAAGAGATTGTTTGAAGCAGTCATCCCCAAAAAGTGGCTTGCCAGCAACATGTTCACCAACCCATTGTTGCCACCGGTATACCAGGAAAACACCTGGTGGGCCCAGGTGTCAGTGAGACCTCATACTGTTTCATACTGTACATTTGGCCTATTTCATGGCCATTCTCTATTTCTATGAGAACAAAGAGGTTAAATAGATGAATAATAAATTATATTATGTAAATAAAAGAGACTAGGAGAATAGCGGTTGAGACTAGGAGACTAGCGGTTGAGTGAGAAGAGGAAGAATAATAGTACTGAGAGTTTGCCCCTGGTCTAAGGTTTTTGGGTGGGCCCCTGTGTCCCAGTCCAACACTAGATGTTGCTCCCGGTGGAGTTTATTTTTTAAATCCTAACTTGGAGGCAAGTTTTGGTTGCATAAAAATCAGGTATTCTGACAAACAGAGCCTCTTATAGCCTGCTAGTCCACATAGGGGCTACAAAATAGGCAATTGCAGAACTTATTTAGCCCCCAATGAACTTTTTCTTTTTTGGGTGATGAATGGTTGTTATTTAGAAGCAAAAGTGATGAAATGATTTTGTTATTAATTCAATCCAAGGAGTGAAGTAGAAGGCAGAAAACCCCAAGGAACTGGGTCTGGGGAGGGAATAAACCAGTAACAGACTTATGGGTCTTTTATAGATGAAATCTAAGGGTGATGGCACATAGGGATCTTTAATGGCAGGAGGTTTTTGCTTCTCTCGTGGGCAATGAGGTAATTTAAAATACCGTATCATTAAAGGACAAGGAAAGGCAAAAAAATAAAATCCCATTTTTACTTTATTTAATGAAAAAGAAACCTTTGTATGGAAGGAGCACAGATTTTGGGATGGACAGGACATCTGTTTTAATGTTGTATGACTACTATGCAAGGAGCACAGATTTCATTCACCTATACTGTACTGAATCTTTCTCAATGAGGTGGGATCATTTCTGTATTACAGTTTTCCCTTTTTTTATATCTAAGTTTGAAGGAATGCTGCTAATACTTTAATTGATCTGCAAAGCTGCTTAAACAATAGCACATGACAATCCCAGTTGGAATGTCCTAAATAGATGGTTGCTGGCAATGTTTCCCACTTTCCACTTGAAATGAGGTTAGGAGGGCAGATTCTGTTTAATGGCTTTTATATCTGCGTGTGAAACCACAACCCATTAGGGACCACCGTTGAAAGGGCAGAAGGGTTTCAAAACTGTTATTTAAAACTGTGGAAAAGTCGTCTGCAGTGGATATTGTTAGCTCTTACGTTTTACAGATTTTTAAATCATGGGCAACTGTCTGTTAGTGTAATGGTAGGATAGTTACTCTGTGTAAGGATATTCCGAGACCTCTGGTGCAATTTATACGGTTATATGTATGCAGTATTGCATGGTATTGCACAGTCCCACAGTAACAGAACCATGTTTAGCATGCTAGACTAGAGTGCAACCTGACATGACTTGCTATTGATTTATGTTGTACAGCTGCAGCCTCGCTCTAGTCATAAATAGAGAGATATTATAAGCTATGGCTGTTGAGGATTCACCCTGCCTATGCATATCCAAATGATTAAAAGCAATGGAGAATATATTTGGGATTAAAAGTCTTAAAGGGATACTGTCATGGGAATAAAAATTTTTTCCCAAAATGCAGAGTGCTGTTCCAGCAGAATTCTGCATTGAAATCCATTTCTCAAAAGAGCGAACATATTTTTTTATATTTAATTTTGAAATCTGACATGGGGGCTAGAAATATTGTCAATTTCGAAGCTGCCCCAAGTCATGTTACTTGTGCTCTGATAAACTTCAATCACTCTTTACTGCTTTACTGCAAGTTTCAATGTGATATCACCTCTGCCCACCCCCCCAGCAGCCTAACAACAGAACAGGAAAGTAACCAGATAATACCTCCCTATAACAAGATAGCTGCCTGGTAGTTCTGAGAACAGTACTCAGTAGTAAAAAACCCATGTCCCACTGCGTACTATTCAGTTACATTGAGAAGGAAAAACAACAGCCTGCCAGAAAGCAGTTCCCTCCTAAAGTACTGGCACAAGTCACATAACCAGGGGCAGCTGGGAAATTGACAAAATGTCTATCCCCATGTCAGATTTCAAAATTGAATATAAAAAAATCTGTTTGCTCTTTTGAGTAATGGATTTCAGTGCAGAAGTCTACTGGAGCAGCACGATTAACTGATGTATTATGAAAAAAACATGTTTTCCATGACAGTATCCCTTTAACCAGAGATGTATAATATGACTGTATAAGCTCTTGTGCTTTCAGTTGCATGACACAGAAAGTCCCTAGAAGTCTTTTAAATATAGAATTTTTTTTTTTTAAAGCACTGTACCATTTAATCCCCTCAAGCTAAATCTACAAATTAGACTGGCTTCCTTGTTTACTCAACAACAACAATCCCCAGCAGCGATGGAGAAGACTTTAGCCCTGTGTAGAAAAGAAGTTTCTCTTTCAAGAGTCTGAGTTGTCTGGCAGTAACAGTATGAATTGAACCCAATCAACTGATTGGTATAATTTTGCTATTAGTTATAATGAAATATTCTATGCTCGTTAAGTCACTTCAGTAAATTCATTTTTGTAGCTGACCCTTTTCCTTATGGGCTGGCTTATAAACCTGTTAGTAAAACCATTTACACAGCTTCATCTAGTAGGAATCAGCCAAGCATTGATTTTAAGGTTGGTTTAACATGTCAATATATATGTGTTTGTTTTGGTGCCTTGTACCAGATGGTTTGCACTTAGTTTAGTGAAGCAAGTGGGAAACAGGCTGTATCTCCACTTCATATCAGTCGATGCAGCAGTATTTTCCACACTGTTGTGGGTAGGAATTAAAGGTTACTCTTGTGTTTTAGTTTATCTTGTGGTGGTCAGAAAATCCTGATATTTCTATATTTTCATGCTCTTAGTTTACACTTAATTCTTAATTTACATTTTGCTCTCTTAAAAGGTGAATTGCACCCTGTTTGGAAGGAATGTTTCTTGTTCAATTCTTTTTTATTAGTCTTCACCCAAAGAGGCTCCTTTCTAGCTGAATCTGATTGCATCGAAAATGAGATTGCAAATTTTCTTCACTGACCCATACGTCCTACCTCCCAACTGTCCCAATTTTAACAGCTCAACCTGCAGGCCTGGATTGTGACTGAAATGTCCCAACTTTCTCTGTGAAAAAAGATACAAAGTTTAAAAAAACTTAATTAAATAAGAGGCTTTTGGTAGAGTGTCCAGATCATATGGCAGGTGCACTTAGATTCATTTGTAACAATTTAAGATAAGCAAAGAAGCCATTGTAACTATTTAAGATAAGCAGGTCTCTTGGGGAAACTGACTTGCAGCTTAGAGGGCAATCCGCCTTCATTAGCAAAACTATTATAAAACCTGACCCTAAAACCCCCAGCAATGTGTGTAAGATTTCCATAGCCTGACAAATTTTGTAAAATGGAAGTGGTTTTTAGGGGGTTTCACCACAAAATGGGCATGGACAAAAAAAATATGCGCTGCATATTATTTTGTCCCTCTTTCTGTTTTCCAGATGTTGGGAGGTATGTATACATATGCAGCAAAATGAGAAGGTGCCAGCTTAGATGTACTGTACATCTCTGAATGCTCCACTGACAGTTGCCACTAGGGTTGCCACCCAGCCGGTATTTTACCGGCCTAGCCGGTAAAACACCAGCCAAGGCCGGGGCCGGTATTACAAATTTACCGGCAATGTAGCTGCCGGTAAATTTGTAATACCCCTTAAAAAGGCCCTTGCCTTGCCTGAAATCCAAAAAAAACCTTTTTCGCATCTTCAGCCGATCGCTGCAGTGGCTCCGCCCCTTTTTGGTCCCGCCCCCCCGCCGGCCGGTAAGTAATTTATAAAAAGGTGGCAACCCTACCTGCAACACTGGCTTATGCCAAGGGAGGGGAGATACTAGCCTGCTGATCTGCATTGTCAGTCCATTTTAGATTCAAATTGGTATACGTCATAGAGAAAAAAGTTGGGAGGACATAGTAGACTACTAGACTTGCAGTGTAGGCCTAACCTCACAGGAGCAACACAGCAGGCCTACCTGAAACTAGCAGCAAAATACACCTGAGTGGGTCAAATTGGATGACTCAATTGAGTAAAATTCTAAGTAAGCCTAGAATTAGTTTTGCAGAAGAATGAATTAGCTATAACTGAAAGTTAATTAAACCTCAAAAACAAAAGCATGTAAATGTGCTGAGACCACTCTTCTAAGCATTTTTGCAGTTTACATTATTTTTCTATCCAGGCCCAGATTTGTGGAAAGGCCACCCAGGCCCGGACCTAAGGTGGCAGGATTTTAGGGGGTGACATGCTGGCCAGCCACACCCACATTAGTTCAGAAACACTTGAGAAACGAAGGAGATACGATAGTTTTTTAAATTTCCCATGCGCCAATCCCCATTGCTCCATTCCTCATGCTGAAAATTTGTGAATGAAGAGCAGAGTATGGACCCGCTATGTAAACCTGTTTCTACCTTTCAAGATATTAACATTACTGTGGACCTGTCACCCAGACACAAAAAGCTGTATAATAAAAGTCATTTTCAAATTAAATATTAAGGGGCAGATTTATCATTGGTCAAATTTCGAATTTAAAAAAATTCGAAATTCAACCATGTGAATGGAAGGGAAGTAAAATACTTCGAATTCGAATATCGAATTCAAAGGATTTCACCGCTATTCGATTGGTCAAAAAACAATTTGATCGATGGAAAGATTTTAACCCTTCGATCAAATTTTTACTATTCGATCTAAATTCACCAAAACCACTAAGCCATGTTAAACCTAGCGAAGTAGCCAATCGAATAAAAATTTAAAGGGGAAGTAATTCGAAATTCGACTAGTCGAATAGATTTTTATTCGATCGATTGGATCGAATTTACAAATCCGATGGTCGAATTTGCCTAATTTGCATATTCTAAAATTCGACCAATCGAATTTCGAATTCTTCCCACTAATTTGATAAATCTGCCCCAAAATCTCTAAATTTCAATTTTTATGAAAACATTCATAGCTGTTGTAAGCTCATTTAAAATTCTCAGCTGTCAATCAAATATTGTCTGCCCCTCCTCTATGCCTTAGGCATAGAGGCAGGGCAGACAATTACTTTCACTTTCCATTCAGCACTTCCTAGATGTCACTGATCCCCACACATTTCCTGTTCTCTTCGCCGTTTAATTGTGTAGCCAGGACATGGGGATGGACATTGGGTCCCTAATTGTGGTGAACAAAAAACAAGATTCTGAGATGATGAAAGGTTTGCCTTAATAACAGTGTCCACAAAATGGCTCCTACATGCTTGCTATAATTTTGAATAATTATACTGAGGGAAACAAGATTCAAATAATTGATATATTGTAATTAAAGTTCATTTTGCTTGACTAATGTAATAAAATAGTATTTTGAATATTTGATTTGGGTGACAGCTCCCCTTCAATGTAGTTGAAACAACAGTACCACCAGCTGTTAATTTCAGCCAGCCGGCTACAGTCAGCTGAAAATACATTTCCATAGAAAAGAAACCTCTTGCGACATTGCTGACCAGAAAAAATTTCAGATGATGCTTCTCTACTAACTTCATTTTTGAAACAAAGTAGTATTACAATATATTCCTTTCCTAGGGAAATTACTTTTCAGCCAACTGTAACTATTTACACAAAATGACCAGCAGGTGATGATATTCTAGCTCTTTATATCATCAAAACTTCTAAATGTTTGAAAACTGTTAATGTAAATTGCAGAAGTACTTGGTTAAATGCTTTGAGTGCACTGTATATATGTTTAATATATTTCTTATAGTTGATGTGCATGTTGACCCGCAACCCGCATGACCCATGGGTTGACACGTTGGTCAGGGTGGGTTTGGGTTAAATATTGGGTGTCCATAGCAGGTACTCTTTGGGTGCGGTATTGTAGTGTCTCAGTATAAGCCACACCCAACCTGTACCTGCCATGGACAGCCAATATTTAACCCAAACCAATCCTGACCAGCGTTTCAACCCATGGGTCATGCGGGTTGCGGGTCAACATTCACATCAACTATAAGAAATATATTGAAAAAGCTTCAATACTACAGATGTGGAACATACAATTCTATAATAACCAGAATGGGTCTGTTCCATTTGTATGAGTTTTATCTGCACACCTCCAATTTTACGGTTTTGAAGCCCAACCAGAGAGTCTGTAAAGATTAGTAATAACTTGGTCATATACTGATCACAACTTTCAAAGGACTTTTAATCTGTTGCTAAAATGAATGTACCATGTTAGAGGATGAAAAGTCACCCTACTAAGTTAAAGGGCAAGGAAAGGCAAAGAAATAAAATCCAATTTTTACTTTCTTTAATGAAAAATAAACCTCTCTCCAATATACTTTCATTAAAAAATGTGTACCGTTTTTTATAAGAAACCTGCCTGTATGCAGTGAAATTCTCCCTTCATTTAGTGCTGTGGATAGGAATTGTCAGACGGTCCCTAACTTCTGGCAGGGAAACAATCATACTTATGAACAGCAGGGGGAGCCCCTGCCTTACTTACCAGCCATGCACAACTCAAGCAGCTTGAGAAGCCCAGATCACACTGAGCATGTGTATGTAGTCTAGTCTTGCAAAGATGTATAACAAAGTTACAAGATGACAGCCCCCTGTGGCCAACTTTGAAAGCATAAATCATTTGTTTGATTAGGCTTGTGGTGCAGTAAGTTCGTGTTTATGTTTAGTATACAAAATACTGCATTTCTAGCCTTATTCTATTTTACACGTTCCTTGTCCTTTAAGATTTTTTCACCATTGCACAAAATAAGTTTTTTTTGCAATGTAAATGTTTTTTGTTACTGTCCAAAGGATTAAGCCGCAATTTTCCCTGGCCAACTCAGACAGCCCTGCCTGTGATACTACAGATATCAATGTGGTCTGAAGTCTTTCTGCCTTCTCTGTGCAGCAGAAGTATGCACATTTATATTGGCACCTTTAACCAAGATATTCTATTAAAACAATGGGATGTTCCAAATGTGCCCACCAAAGAGTATATACATATAGCCATAGTCATAATAGTCAGGCAAGTTGAAATCTGCCAAACTACCCAACCATGTTTGGATGGCCACCTGTGTGAATGGGGAATCTCGTTCTTTGCAATCAGTGGAATGGAACCATGTGGACTGTATTTTGATGCATGAGATGGCTTTGAAAATTAGAATAATTTCAAATTGCTGAGTTGTATTTTACTGGGTAATTTATAAATAAGTTTGTGTGAGGTTATGATGGCTATCTTGGACTCTGAAGCGTCAGTTGCCGTAAGTGTTATAAGAATGTGTGATTATAAACATTTTCCTTTGTTTGAACTTTACTGTTTCAGATTGGGAACACACAGCACTTCCACTTCTGGCTTGTTCAGCCCTGTCCTATTGTACATTGACTAGGATTTAAACAAAAATTACTGAATAAATAAATAGCAGAAAATCTCAGAAAAACGCATCTGAGGTGTCCCTGCTGGGTTGTATTTTTGGCCTGTTTAATGTTTTATAAATGAGTATATCCTTTTTGATGTTGATCTTATCGGCTCATTCAGAGATCTGTTTATCAAAGAATTTTTCAGAGTACTTGGAAGGAACTTTTTATTCAGTACTTGGAAAAAAAGAAGGATGCTCAGCAGTCTATCAAGCTAATAATGGCCACTCTATTCTCTCATATATCGAAGATTACAACTGTTATTGTTCCCCATTCTTTAGCCTCTGTCCTAATTAACAGCTTCCTGGCAGAAGAAAAACATTGCAGGAATTCATTTCAAAAAGGATCTCAGGAATTCGAAGAAGTAGAGGAAATGGCCAATATAGACTATTGTTCTGGTTAATATTTTTGGCACTTTGTAGTTCACCCTACAACGCTGGTACATGTGTCCTTAATCTTGGTTTTCTTCCTAATCACCACATGTCTTTTACTTCATTCAGAATGTGTCTATAGTCTATTTTCTCTCCAGTATTTATAAGACCATTGATATATAACATGTCTGGGTTTCAGTCTGGCAGCTAATTAACTCGAAAGTCGGACAGATTTCGATCGGGCAGGTTAAAAAACCCAGTCAGATTGCGGGCGCATCTCTGTGTGCTTGTGGTCCTGTGATCTGACCAACAGTATCGCCACCACTATGATCCGATTGTTGGGCCCTCAATGTGGGCATATCAGGGAGAGAGCCACTCGTTTGGAGCAGATCTCCCTGTCTATGGCCACCTTAACAAGCAGACCCTGTGTCGCAGGCCCCCTTGTTCCCTGTGCTCCCCAAGACTGTGGGCTCTGCTTATTTTATAGTTACACCACTGGCCAAGCTAAATAGCCAGAAATAGTCAGAACAAGATTGGTTTTGTATGGTTGTGCTCCACTAGGGTCAGAACTAAAAAGAATAAGCCTGGCTGAAAACATATGAATACAGAAGAAGTGGATAAGCAGATTAGGAAATGGAAAAAATAATAAAACGACTGTTGGCATGAGCACATCTCTGTTCTTAGTACGTTTGAAATTGTGAACCTTTTTCATTTTGTAATGCATTTTGTGTGCAACCAGATAAGAATATTAAGTAAATGGCTCCTTGTTTGCTATTGGAACATATTTGTTGCCCAGATGTTGCAACCATCTGAATTTGTGACAAGAGGCACACTCAGACGAGCCAATCACACGAAGTCTGGTGGCTAGGGGGATAAAGTAATTTTTAAAGCAAATGTTGGTAAATATGAATTTAAAAATGCTCCTTGTGTTATAGTGCAAACACATTTATCTGTCATTGATGTTAGTCTCTTCAACTGGAATAGCCAGGCAATAGACAGCAAGATACAAAGTGCAGCCTAGATCTTTTCAGCAGGTGTGGGCTGATGTAGGATATTAGGATGTAGTACTATCCCTAACCCTAATGAAAGCAAAATTACACCGTAAACAAGTTTCCATTACACATTCATTATTTTTATTGGTTGTTTTAAAGTTATTTATAAATGTAATGTTCAGTTATTTTTTTTAAAATGATGAAACCATTGAAAATATTAGCAGAAGCAAAAGCCAATGTGCAAAGTACAAAGCAATTGCATTCGTATATTTACATCTTTGCTTTTGTTTTGTTTTTGTTTTTGGAAGGCCACTTAGGGCCCCTCTTTCCCTATGCATGTTCTTATTTTACCCAGAGCCTCCCATAGAAGATTATATTTATGACTTGCTGATGTAGCTATGTGACTGATTTGGCTGCTGCCATTTCCAGGCCCCCTAAAGGTATTTGGCCCCAAGGAAAATGCCTAGGAAACATAGCACACCTTATTCATTTCTTCATGTCTCAATGTCAGTGACATTTTATAATTAGCACTTAAGTCAAGCAGTTTCACCCGTAGAAAAGCAGGCACAAGTGTGTTGAGTGTGCATAGGAATGTGCACCTTGTCTCCTCAACTCAAGCACAAATGTGTAGGGAAGGACCCCCCCCCATCAATGACTATGTGGGGTACACTACCAAGATGTGTTATGCACAGTGATTGTTTTAGGAACCAGTCAAAGCTTTATTTGGCAATGAATTATGGCACGGTGGTAAAAGATAGCTTTAGATCCACTCACTGTGCAGTCTAACATCATTCATACCACATTATCAGTGACAAATTAAGAGTAAAGTTGGTCATGGTCATAGATGTAACAATTACAATCTTTGTCAAAATACAAAAGTGTTAGAGCTCAAAATGCAAAGAATATAATGTTGACTTTTTTCATTATATTTGGTCATATTCAATGCTAAAAAATATAAAAATTGTCAGATATGCAGGTAGAAACAATAGAATTCTACCTGTATCTGACAATTCAGCACTAAAAGTGAGATCTGCTCATTTGGCAAGAGTGGATCCCTCCCCGATATGCCCACCTTGAGGTGTGCAATATCGGGCTGATCTGATTGTGGGCCCTAGGGCCCACGATCGGATCACACTGGAGGAGGTACGGGGGGTCGGATTGCAGGACTGCATCAACTAACAGATGTGCCTGCGATCTGACAGGATTTGTAGTCCTGTCCAATCGAAATCTTGCCGACTTTCGGCCAGATATCGATCGGGTAAGCCCGTGGGAGGGCCCCACGCACTGGCCAATATGCTGCCGACTCTGTCTGTTGGCAGCTTTTATCGGCCCCTGTATGGCTACCTTAACAATGACCGATGTTCAGATGCCTTCAATGGCAAAATTTTCTGGCCAGCCCCATCAACCAGCCAACCAATATCTACATCTTCTGCTGAAATCAGTCAGCTGATCTTCTGCTATACAAGCCCTGAATATCATTGTTTTATATGATATTATTGGTGCGTCTATGACCAACTTAAGAAGGGACTTTTTGAGGGATTTACAATATTTTCTATTACAAAAACAATCATCAAAAGTTATAGTAAGACAGCTTATTCTCCTGACATACATCATCTTCTATTGAGTGCTTATAGGTATACACAAATGTTAGCTTTTACATAGTATATGCCTCATATTTGCTTGATTCATGCTTCCAATCTGTAGCCTAAATGAATATACCTACTGCCAGCACCAATAAGAACAGCTACGATTGTGGGAATGTGCCCTTACATGTTACAATGTTCATACTTCTAAACTTAGTCACATACCGTACATGCAGAAGGAATAACAAACCCTGTTGTTAAATATATGGTTCTTGAAAGTCACCAAGGGATTCTGTTTTTGGAAGGGAGGCTTCCTTATTCTATAAATTTGTGTATTCAAAAATGTCAGTCTAAATTATAAAGACATGCAGATTGAAATTGCAGGAAATTATTGTCCCTATAGAGATACCAAGATAAACGGAGCCACTGTGTAATATTGAATTGAAGTCATGTTTCCTGAATCCCTCCCACTGGAACATGGTAATATTGGGAGTACGGGGTTATATTCTGGACATTGTGCCAGAGAATCAGTGTGTCCAGGGGGCAGGACGTCTGACTTTGGGAAAGGTCCCACCAGTAACTGTAGCTGATAATTATTTGCTTGTAAGCTGTTTGCTCATCACTTAACTGGAAGACGTTAGCTCTACATAGGAATAGTCAAAGTCAATAATATTTTGGTAAGTACTTCAGAATTCTTTCATTTGTATTCTTTGTTTAAAAAAAAAGTATAGTGTTGTTTGTTAGTAAGGGTGAAATTAATATGATTAGTGGTAATGGAGATGTACCACCTGTTTTCTGTTTAGGTAGCATGCTTCTAAAGCTCTTATTTGAGTCACAACATACTTCCTTATGTGCTAAGGAGGTATTTCAGCTTCACCTTCTCCAAATTCTCAGTTTGATCCCACAAGGGGACTTACTAACTGCAGACATTCTGCTTTGCACTAATTCTTAATCAGTCACCAGTACACACACACATATTCGTATTTCAAGGAATGACACACTCCAGGACTTCATAGTGAGATAAGAAATTTAGTTTATTTGTTATATAACAGCATATATATATATATATATATGTATGTATATATAGTATATACATGAAAACTGCACATTCCTTTATGTACTGAGTATTTTAACATGGAAAATACATCTATAATGGTAATGCAACTCACAAGTCATTCTGGTAGGAGAAGGTTTTATGGCAGGTTTTAGAGGTTGAGTAGACCAAAATTTATTCAGTCAGGTACTTCACACAAAAGCTTTGAAGTATCTTATATAGTCTTCGAAATATTATGAAAGTGTTTATATAAATAACTTTACTATACTATATATTAATTTTATTTTGTAAAATAAAAAATTGACTTGTGTTTTGGATACTTTCCCAGCATCTCACAAGAGAAAAAGGTTGAAGGACAAGTTGAGTTTACTTAATTTTAACCTGTGCTTTCCTCTTCTTTGATTGCAGCACAGGTAAATTGTTAACTAGAACCTTCTCTACTTTTTTAAAATTCATGTGATTTATTGATTTTATCACATCCCATGACACACACTCGTGCTAGTGCTTTCAGATGATTCTCAGTGGAGATGGAGGTGATTTGTTTGGACAAATGTCAAAGAAATGCCTGAAAACAATCCATGTGACATTGCTCTTATGTCATAAACAGCTAAGAGCAATGAGAACCAAGTTACATTAAGGCAAATATTGCTCTGTGTATTGTAGGTCTAAACTTTATACAGGGTAGTTGTTTTGGAAATACACTTTATGTTCTCCCTGTTATTCCATTTTCAACATTTCTCTACCTTTTCTGGGTATGCCCAGGCAGTCTTCTTCTGGAAGCCATTCCCATCTTTCTCTTCTCCCCAGATGCATTTGGTCCCACCCTACGTGTATTTACCCACAATGATCTCCTTTCTGAGGTGTATCTATCCCATTGTCCTTTACCCTCTCCTGTATTCCCTTGCTCCATATCCCACCCCTCTCTTAGCTTCATTCCCATCCCAGGTACCATTGTCACATATTCCACCCCAGCTCATGACCCATTTGTTCTATCTCCATCCCAATCCCCAGATGCATTAGTTCCCAAAGCCTTTCCCAACCATATACAATTGTCCTCTTCTCTCTCCTCTCCTATAATTGCATCTCCTTTTCCCCCCTAGGTGTATTTCTAGGTGCACTCTTCTCACTCCCCTCCCATAGGCACAGTGGTCTAAATCTCCCACCCTACTTAAGATGCATTAGTCTCTCTCCCCTTCATAAATACATTTGTGATATCTCCCTTCCTACCTTAGACACATTTGTCCCAACAACCCCCTTCCCAAGGTGCATTCATTCCTCACTCCTCCCCTCACCTGGCAACACTTTCCCCATGAAGGAAATAGTAACACCCCACCAACAACTACAACACTGTATAAGCCATAATGGGAAGTATACTGATACCACCATTTATTATAAGATCTTCCGATAAGGCATGTGATCAAGGTTTATACTTCAGTTTGGAATCTGCAGAGTCACTGTGGCAAAAAAATGGGAACCATTAAAATATAAGAAAGAGGGTCAGATTAAATTGTACCAGTCAAACAGTGTTTGTTTGGGAAAATAAATAAATTTTTCCCCCGTAGTCAGATCACATTATTTCAGCAATGACCCGTTATTTGGCTTGCCCTGGGTGTACATTAAGCATTTATGTTAAACAAAACATTGCTGTTTTAGTCCCTTGACTCCCCTTTGTGAAAAACGAGGTGCTCTAGAAAAGCAGAAAATAGGGCAGGTGGTCACCTTTTCTTATACAATATTATTTAATTTAAAGTAAATTTTCCATTAGTTTCCATTACTTTTTCAGAGATAAGGGAAATGTAATAAAATTTGCAAAGAGAACAAATTTGCGAATAAAAATTGGCATGTTGTAATATAATATTATTCATTAGGCTTTTACTACATGTCTTAATTGCACATTGCAAACCTTTAACACCTGCCTGAAGGTGGTGTAAACTTTTAGAGCAAACATTACAACTTTTTCATTAAGAAGTTTTATTATGGACACTGCACACTATCGCAAACTGTTGTTGTGTGAGGGGCAAAATGTTTGCAAAGGCAAAATTTTCATTTTGCAAACATTTATTTGCACTGCAAACAAACTGAACAAATTTTTGCATTCCCCTCATTAGAGCTGGGAGAAAAGTATCATTACATTTCGGAGCTGTGCATTTTATTCTCCCTGCACACCTTGGCCAAACCAACAACTAAATACACTATTTACACCTTCATAAATTATTAACCTCCAGTGACACTACAGAGAAAAATTTGGCCCTCCAGTTCTCAGAATCAAGTTGTCCTGTATTGATCGGTCAAAAGGCTTCAATTTTGCTCCACACAGAGTCAGACTGCTTTATCTGTGAGTTACTATGCTTTTCATATCGTATTTTATTGCTCTCAAATGTTCTTAATATCCTCTAATGTATGTATATCTTGTAAAATATATCAATATAATTTAAGGTTCTGAGGCTGCTTTGTGTTTTATCAAAGTTCAAATTCACCACCACACAAGAGAAAAAAAAAACTTTTCATTGTATGGGCTCTAAAAGCGAAAATTTCTAATATTTCTTTATCTGTATCAAGAGAAAAAAAGTAACGGGTAATTTGCTATTTAATAATATTTATGTCCAAATAATTTCGTATGTACCATAAATATGTAATATTCAGGGGCAGATTTACTATTGGTCGAATTCGAAGGTTAATTAACCCTCGAATTCAACCAATCGAATTTTGGTCGAATTTTAACCCTTCAAATTCGAATATTGAATTTGAAGGGTTTTAGCGAAATTCAATCCAACGATCTAATATAAAAAATTCGATCGAACAATTAAATCGAATGATTTTAACCAATTCGATCAAAATTTTTTTATTCAATCTAAAAATGCTGAAATAACCCTATGGGAGCTTCCCATAGGGTTATACAGCAATTCGGTAGGTTTAATCTGGCGAACTAGGGATGCAAATAAAAATTTCAAGGGCAAGTAATTTGACCATCGAATCATTGGAATCAATCAAATGTTTTAAATTTGTGGTCGAAGTACCCAAAAAAGTTATTCGGAAATTCGAATTAGAATCTTTTTGAAAATTCGATTTCGAGTTTTGAATCCTTCACACAAATTTAGTAAATCTGCCCCTCAGTATTCTACCTCCAAATTTGCTGCCATCCAGTCTGTAGACTTGGTTAAGAGAACGCGTCTTGCCGGCCTTTAATCTCATTGTTCATGGTCCCTTGTCTTAATCCACTTTAGCCAAATACAGATCACTAGATGGTTCTGCCTTTAAGCTTTGGCAAAAGATGCACTGAAAAACATGACAGGTTAATTATGAAAATTGGAAGGTTTCAGAAGACTGTGAAGGTTTTGATTGAAAATGTCTATAAATGGACTTCATATATTTTAGGAAAGAGAAAGTGTAGTATAAAGAAAGATTGGTCCTTCAGTCTCTTATGACGTTAGCGAGTTATCAGAGAAGGGGTTCAAAAGGGCACTGCCCTTATAAGGAATGTGGGTTCTCTCTTCTTCCCTAAATATTGTGCCTCAAACTTTTTTTTTTTTGGAAGTAGTTTTGGATTAGGATCAGACACTTCTCAGATGCTTTGTATACAATTGGGAAACCTGCAGGTTATTGAAAATGTTGTTTTAGTAAAGATGGAAGTAGGTGTTTTTTGTTTTAGGCATTTCCTGGTAGCTTTGTGTACAAAAATGCCTGCTGTGTTCACATCCTTTTCAGAAACTATTTCCTATACAATTTTTTTGTACATAAAGGTTGGTTGGGTTTTTTGCTGCAACCGTAACATATATGGTTAACCACTATAAACCACACCCTCAAGAACGATATTGAGCTTTCTTTCTGTGTAGTAAGTCTCCATTACATTAGTCATCCTGAGGAAATTGTGGATGCAATTAATGACATAACAAAAGCTTTCTTTAGTCTCCCCATTTGTTACCTGGGAATGCTCTTGGTTTAATATGATTAGTAACAATATTCATCACTCTGGTGACCTTATACATCTTAAGATTTGACTCCTATTTTAACATCATACTGCTTAGCAATATATTCATAATATGATTGAATTTGTGAAGGCCTTACACAATCTGGAGGTAAAGGAGTATTTGCTTAATATACTGTCTATATAGTTGGGTGATGCGTACATCCATATTATTTATAACCCTGTTTTCAAAGTTTTACGTTAAGGGGGCTTTAAATTAAAAGGGTCTAAGAATCTGAGCTGAATTGTCAGATATACAGATAGAAACAATAGAATTCTACCTGTACCTGATGATTCAGCACTAACAACAGCTAATGTTAATGGTGCCTTCAAAGGCCACCTTTAATGACTTGAAGGGGGGGCCACTTGAGACATAATGTTTGCTGAGTTTGCAATTGATCCTTGGATCCTCAGATTCAAAAGTAAACAGTCATGACCCATATGCCCCCCTCAAGGTACTGATTGGGCTGGTAACCAATCAATGGAAACCAAGAGAGCTGCAAAGCAGGAAGAAGTGTTCTAGTTATTAGTCACTCCAGCCTTTATACTGTACATTACATTTTTGGCTAATTAACAATATTAGTAGGGTAGGGGGGTAGGGTTTTTATGGTAGGGGTTAAATTATAGTTATGCAAATGGTCCTTGTTTTTTCCATTTATATTTTTATATAGTGACAAATGGATTTCTAGTAATAACCTGGTAGAAAAAGGTACAAATTTTTCAGATGTTTAGATCTAGCGTGATGTTGATAAATGCGCTCGTTTTGCTCTTGTGCCCCAAATGGCAGGTTCTGGGTTTCTAAAAAGAGCCTTTACAATGATTTTAATGTGAAAGAAGAAATAACTTTTCTATAGGTTCCTTTCACTAGTAATATGCTTCACTATAAAAAAAAAAAACTATCCTAAAGCTGAATCTATAGACTAGACATTGTTTCTTCATATATAGGGGTCCGTTTACTAAAGTGCAAAAATTTGAATTTAAGTTTCCGCATGTTATCACTGAGAATATTTTTCCGCCAGAATATTCGCAGCGACTAAGTTTACTAAACTACGATGCTCTCAGAACGTTAGCGGTAATTTTAGCGAGTTGCAAATTTTCTGGCGACAAATTATGTTTGCAAATATTTATTCTATTTGTCTTGTTTTATGGCGGTAATAATGGAGTTAATTATGGCAATTTTGACTGTGACATTTATGGCCAGAAATGCATCTTCAAAACTCATAAACTTTATTGACTGATGATTATACCATCCAACAACATTACCAGAGTGACACCAATCAAACATATATGTATCATATAAACCCATACTTCATCCATCCAGTCACAAACACTGCCAATAGAATCGTATGAACAATAAATTATACCAGTTATCTCTTTGTATCATTTAAATGCACAGTTTAATGAGAATTAAACTCCCATTGAGATTTTTCTGGCAAAAAAATAAGTTAACGCCACTATATAGATGGCGGTAAAATGTTGCGAATATTCTGGCGGTAATTTTGTCTTTCACACATTTCGCCGTTTAGTAAACCAGGCGTTAATGTATACGTAGCGTTATTTTCAGCAAATGTGATAACTGGCGAAAAAATATTCTTGCGCAAGAATATTCACAAATTTATACTTACCGCAGGTTAATAAACTCGCGAAAACATATTCTGCGTGAAATTTGTCTATATTTTGTGCGAAACTTTTTACCGCACTTTAGTAAACGGACCCCTAAGTGTGTAGTGTAATGAATAATCTTTCTTGGAAAGATCTTTTCCAAGAAAGATTGCAATTGTTACTAATATGACCAGAGAGTTAGAGAGATGGCCAGAGAGTTAGGGAGATGAAAAGCAGGAGGCTGTGTTCTGTTCTGTTATATTTGACACCCAGTCACCCCAGCCTTTATAGATTTCATTTTTGGCTAACTAACAGTATTCGAAACATTTTTTATTTTGCTCATACTATCTGTTTTTAGTTTTACATTGAACTGTTCCTTTAAGAGGGGCTAGGGTGATTTCTTGATCAAACATAATATCCAAGGCTACTGTGGTCTTAAGATTGACAATTATGAATGTTCATAGTTATAGTTATGTGTACTGATATATATGTTATGGAAATTATTGATGTACTTTGTGTGTGTATATATATACTGTATATACTGTGCAAATGTAAACAGTGTATATAAGTTACATTGCTTTAAAAAAATTCTAGCACTTCTGTAAATGTATCCATTTAGCTACTTTACTTACCTGGCAGTCAAAGGGCTTTTATTGACTATAATCACTACATTTGGACTTGGATTTGATTTATGGCTAACTAGCTGACTAGCACTTCATTAGTACACTAGTACCAGCCTTCCATTAACATGTCATACCTGTTATTGCTAATGCACAAAGAAAAAATTATGATTTAATCCATGCAGAGCCACATTTCTTATGTAAACAGCCCTGTTTAAATGTATTAAGCAATGTTTTTTGTACATGAATAAACTGTCTTTTGTGTGTGACTTAGTAGGAAACTGCCCTAGGGGTGTGAAAAAAGCCTGCCTAGCTGGTACAGGAGAAAGCAACATCCTTATGTATATTTACTTGTTTTTTTTTGTTTTGGCTTCTACATTACTTTATGTAGAACATATGGTTTTTTGCACATAGACATGCTTAAATGGCAGCTAAAACCCTTCAAACGCTCTTATTTGTAAACTAGGGTTTTGTTTTATATCAGTCTAGGAGCTTTAGAACCATGTTTTACTGGAGAAGGGTCTGGCATACTCAAGCAGAACTGAAACCATAATGGAAAAGGGCTCTGGGGTCTTAAGCTGAAACTTGGTTTCTGGGTCAGTTCCTCCTTCTGTTCCTTTAAGACCTTGAAATGCATAATAATTATCATTCTGCCTTGTCCAGGACATAAAACGCACTGGCCAGAGTATGGGCCCAAAACTCACCCATCAATATGAATACTTCAGTGTCCTGAAATATAAATATATCCGTGTATGTTAAGAAGTGTTTCTAAATATCTATCTATCATCTATCTATCATCTATCTATCTCTATCTATCTATCATCTATCTATCTATCTATCTATCTATCTATCTATCATCTATCTATCTTTATATCTGTCTGTATATTTCTCCATGTATTCTGCCTTAGAAAGAGGGGGTCCTAGACCAACTTATTTACAGTAAGTTCTTTTTCACAGCAAGGCTAGAACAGTAGAAAAACAACATTAGGTTGGGGAAAACCATAACAATAAATGCTGTATTTACAGATGAACTTGGTCTTATTTATTTAGAGTGAAGACTCCACCATGGTTCCCTGCGGACCAGCCTTGACATTTGCCAGATGTATACTTCGAAGAAAAATTGTAACTCTGGACAGTCTTGAGGACTCAAAATTATGTCGCTGCCTTTCAACTGTAGACCTCGTTGCTCTCGGAGTTGGGAGCACTCTTGGAGCTGGAGTATATGTCCTTGCAGGGGAAGTTGCCAAAGCAAATTCTGGACCTAGTATTGTAATTTCATTTCTAATTGCCGCCTTAGCCTCTGTAATGGCTGGACTTTGCTATGCTGAATTTGGAGCCCGTGTGCCAAAGACTGGATCAGCATACTTGTATACATATGTTACTGTTGGAGAACTGTGGGCTTTTATCACTGGTTGGAACCTCATCTTGTCTTATGTTATAGGTAAGGTGCCAGTAAATATATATATATATATATAGCTGTGGTGCATTCCAAAACAGCAGTTATTAGTGCCTGGGTGCTGCCATGTAAAGTGTCTTTCTCCAAAGGATGACACACTCCAGGGCTTCATATTAGTATCAATAAAGTGAAGTTTATTTGTCAACGTTTCGGTCCATGCGTCATCCTCTGGAGAACCACTATATATAAATATATATAAAATTGTTGAATGGGAATATCACAAATTGAAAGCAAAGTAACAGTTTTCTATTAAAATTAAATGCTATTGAGATTAGATATCACTTTTGCTAATGCACAAAAGGCATCAGTAAAGGAGGGTAGCCCAAGAATTGTGACTTGACAGGCCTTGACCTCAGGCATCTTCCTGAGAACAAAGAAGTGGCTGACCCTTGTACAGTATCCATAGAGCTGGGACACAATAGGGGTCCTAAATGCTGTTCTTCATTTTGGGCAATTGGTGGGCAATTGTAGTGACTATTAAAAACCCTCACATAGGGAAAAAAACATTCTCCCAAGAATCAACAAATGTCTAAAACATAATGAATGCTTTATTTAAAGTAGAACATGTTGTTCTTTTAGGAATCTTAGTTGGCGCTATTTTGTGATGATGATACAGCAGATTTACAAACGCATTGTGATTTTTTTTAAGGTACATCAAGTGTAGCAAGAGCCTGGAGTGGCACATTTGATGAACTTCTTGGGAAGCGTATTGGTCAGTTCTTCAGTACCTACTTCAGGATGAACTCACCTGGACTGGCCGAATATCCAGACATCTTTGCAGTTTTCTTAATTCTCCTCTTATCTGGTAAGCATACACCAGCGTTGTCCAGATAGCAGCCCTACATCTGTTGGCTCACAAATTCCCTCAATTTGTTGCTGTACAGCGAGCGTGCAAATCAACTTCATGTGCAAAATGTGTACTTCTCCTGGACTGACACAGATCATTTCATATGTATTGCATTATTACTATGCCTATTTGTTAGGAATCAGGAACTGCCGTAGTGAGCACCATTATTCATCAAGCAGGCCAGTCACAAAAAGACAAAAAGATTAGATGGCAAGGGAGAAGATTATAGGGCAAATTTACTATTATTCCCCCAAAAAAAATTAATTCTACTCGATATTCGATTAGCATTAGATTTTTGAATGTTAATCGAATAGTTCTAGGCGACCTTTTATTCGATATTCGATAATTCGACGATCGAATACAAATTTATTCTATCACTTGAATAAATCATTCGACTGAACGAATAAATGATCATTCGAAAACAAAACATCAACGAAAACTTCAAAACCTTCACGTGAATTTTGTAAATCGGCCCCTAAGTGTAAGATGGACATTCATAATTGTTTTATTAACTTTTATTATAACAATGTCAATGATCATTAAATGCTTGATAAGTTTGGATCTCACTAGTTTACACGGTACATTTCCTTATATTTTCCTTACTCTAAGGGACTTTGCTCCCATTTTGACTATGTCTTACTAGTGTCATTTATCTTTATCTTCCCATTCACTTTTTGACTGTAACTTTGCAGTTCCTAGGCCTGTGCTAGCAGTGGTACCATTCATTCATTTGTGTACATCGATGCTGGAGAGGTGTAACAGTGAATACACAATATTATGGAAAGTGAGTTCTCTTACTAACAATTGCCTAGCAAGTTCATCCTGGCCATTCACATGAAAGACAACCTTTAACATCCTAGTGGAAGCATAGCGTTTACTATAGAAGTCCGCATGTCACAAGAGAATCCTTAACAAACATTCAGTGCTGTGGGTGTGTAGACTTAACCTTTTACTCACATGACCTGTTGTACATGGTGCTATTTGTTGGAAGGAGAAACATTTGTACAGCATACCTGTATCTGTGGGTGGGATTACAAATCAGTCGTATTTAGATTTCTAGCTTCAATGACTGGCACTTTTGTATGACATGGTACAACTTGTACTAATCTCTATAGTATTAAGGAGGAGTCTGTATATATATTGATAATCAGTTGAGTGCAAAGGACCTCTTGTACAGTATTTGTCTATACAGGGCCGCCATTAGAAAT
>CM044432.1:29587195-29604454 GCA_024363595.1 Xenopus borealis
TATATATATATATATATATATATATATATATATATTGTCTAAATCTAATTTTTAGCCTTTATTAACCGTGGTCTTGGTGATAACAAGGATATCTTATTACCACTGCCCACTGTATGTACATGCCTTTATACATCACCTTGATACTATAAGGATTGCCAGCATATACATGCTATTTGTACATTACTTTGTCCATAAAGTATATGCCTTTCCTGCAAATACCCATAACATGTTCATATTACAGTGGGGTTAATATTTCTTGGCAATACCCCCTAGCCACAAACCATAATAAATATAATTCCCTCTGCAGCATGTATATATATATATATATATATATATACATATATATATATGTAATTCATATTTTTTGTTGTACTGCGCCTGTTAAAGCACAGTGTATTGCAATGAATCTTCTATTAGTCATACAGAATATCATACTCTTGTGCTGTAGCTGGAGAGAAACATCTTTTTATGATTTCTGACAATATGAGCCAGTTTAAAAATAGGAAAAAACTTATTTGTTGATGATTTCAGTCACAAGCCTTGAACTAAAGATCTTTGGGTGTGATTATTATTATCAGCCAAATAGCACAGAATGTCCAAAAGGGATGCTCCCAAAACTCCCAAACCTGTACTACCAGTCCCGGTAGTGTAAATAGCCAGCTATTGCATTTCAGAAAAAAATAACATAATAAGATATCATTTTATTTGGCCAAAGAAAGAATTGTAGCTGTATGAGTAAATAGAAAAAAGTGTCCCATTTAATCGCTGCTTGAGCTTCACCAGAATCGCTTTTGGAGTTTATACATACACCTGGAGGAACATTTAAAGGGAAAGTTGACATGAACCATATAAATAGTGTAATCTGATTTGAAAGAGGCAAAATAAGTACATTATTCCTTACACACATACACACACAAAGACCAGTTTGTAGGTTTCTTACATGTATAAAATACTAATTCAAAAGTTAACTTTTCCTTTAACCTTTTCCTGCCACGTGCTATGGGTAAAAACATTTAACCTGCATGCGAGTATTGAAACTTTAAAGAAAATTCCTGTACAAATGTTAAAGGGACACTATAATAAAAATAAAGTTTGTTTTGCTTTTGACCAAAAAATTCACATACATAGCGAGAGTAGCACTAGGCTTTGTTTTAATTCTGAAAAAGTGACGGGATGGGCCTATTCCTCCACCATGCACCCCATTCTAGTTGTCCCTGCTGAAGGCTGAAAGTCTGAAATCCCTTTATTGTCTTAAACCACAACAAACAAAAATAAGAACTAAGATTTGTGCTTACGAAACCCAAAATGTTTTACAAATAGAAGTCTATTTGTTTCTATTCCAATATGTATGTAGTACTTAAAGGGGACCTGCCATCCACATATAAAGAACTGTTTAATAAAAGCCCTTTGCATATTAATCGGTAAACCCAAATTCTTTTTTCTATGAAAACATTCATACACGTTATGAATGCATTTAAATATCTGTAATGTCAATCATATATGCTTCAGGCATAGAGGCGGGGCATTCAGTTACTTTCACTTTCCATTCGGCACTTCCTGGATGTCACTGCTCTCCTGACATGCAACCTCTCTTGTCACTGTCTATATAGTGTCACAACTAACATGATAGAACAGGATTTGAAATGATTTCATAGGGTGGCAGGTCCCCTATAATGAGAGTAATAAATAATAATAATATATATAGTAACTGAAAGCAACAGTATCCCTTTCTAACCCAGGCAACACAACTGTAAAGCCATAAGTGCTAAGCAATTTAAATAACGAGCCCCAGACATGCCTAATTTTCTGCTACACGGGCAGCTAGAATGTTATAGGTGTAAGGAGGAAGAATAAAATACAACCTCTTATGCAACTAAATATAACATATGTACTCTATTGAAAATATTTTTTTTCAACACTAATGTTATTTACTAAACAATTGTTTTCAATGTAAATGTTTTCAGGTGTCTTTATGCCCCCCCCCCCCAAAAAAGCAAACACACCAATCCGTACACAAAACCAAAATATTTCTTTCTGAACTGGGTGTAATCCAAGGTCTTGTTTCCCCTGCCAAATACTAGGCTACTAGCCTTTTAATGCATTTTATATAATTGTAATCTCAAGATTAATTTGCTTTGGTGGCGTGCTGTTTAATTATCAGTAATTTCTGTCTTTCCCATGACACAATCTTGCATGACCGGTGTTTGCCTTCTTGCATGTGTTTGATTTTTATTCAGTCTTCTCGGATCCATATTCCCAATGCCTCGTGTAATCTATGCAATGGCCGAAGATGGTTTGCTTTTCAAATCTCTAGCTAAGATCAGTCCCAGGACGAAGACTCCAGTTATTGCCACATTGTCGTCCGGTGCCGTGGCAGGTGAGATTGCTGTGAAGGAATGCACGTGTATCAGAGCCTTTTATGAAGAATGTGTAGCTTTACCATGAATCAGACTCTTGTTTCCCCTTCACTTTCATCCTATCAAGGCAATTTTTATTAAGGAACCTGTCATTTGAATATCTTTATCGCTGTTATTGATCCCCATCCCAGTGGTCCCAACTGGTATAAACCATCCTTTACTATTGTTTTCAGCTGTTTAAGCCAAGGGACTGCAACCTGAGTGTCCAAAGCTGTTTCTAAAGGACCCCCACCATTCTCCAAATCATTGGCTCATGGGCAATGCTGGGATTTGAGGCTTAGCAACAGAAACAGACCCACAGGTTACAGATCTTCCATTTATTTTACTTTTAAGTCATTCAATTATGAAATATTTTATATTATACTGTATATATGTTTTTATATATAGTTATATATAAGTTATAGGACACATTTAGTGTCTCTTCCATGTGTTACTACAAGAAGCAATGTTCAGTACAAAGAAATATATACAGTAAATGTCTTTTAAAGTGAAATAAATGGAAGATAGACCCATCAAAGTGGAATATTTCCTCATATAAAATGTATTAGTATAACTGAAATATTGAGCAAGGGAGTTAATAATTCCATACTTTCAGTCTATCTTTGCTAACTGTTCATCCTCATAGAATTTTCACTTTAACTTTTCACTTGAACATCCCTAATTTTTCTATTCTAGCCTGCTGGGCTCTTTGTTTCCTCTCCCCCGAATTCTGTTTGCCATGGCACGAGATGGTTTACTCTTTAAATTTCTTTCCAACGTGAGTGCACGGCAGTCACCCGTTGCTGCCACACTGACTGCAGGGGTGATATCTGGTAAGATGTGAAAAGTAGGACTTCTTGCAAATACCGTCTGGATACTTGCATGAAAGTTTGGTCATGGGTTTTGGTTGGTGGTGGCTTCCTCTGCATGTACTGCTGCCTTCATGTATATGATAAAAGAAACATTATAGCAATAAAAAACTTAATTGACCAATATTCTTCAAAGAATGTGTCCAAATGTATATTTTTTTTTAGTTTATTTGAAGGCAAGGAAACATGGGAAAATAGCATTTCATAGTCTTCTTCTGAGCTACCAGTATTGATATTGATATACTGATACTGAGCAGCATTCTTACAAATATTCAGGGTAAGCAATATGCTGCATGTTCCAAATCACTCACACCCCAAAAGCACTGCATATGATATAAGATACAGCCAGAACTACTGTATGTTATGTATTGATCAGCATGGCCATGGGGCATCAAGTAATGGAAGCCTTCATAGCAGAACATAAATGAGGAACACAACATCCAAGCTTCTTGTAACCATTATGAGACAATTTTGAGAGTTGTTGGGTTGCAGTTAGAAGGGAAATACCATATTAGTTGTAAAATAACAATATTTTATAGAGTGTATAGAGTAATCTGCTATCTTATCTTAGAAGAAACTGATCCAATAAATAATATCCCATTCTTCCATGGTTCATTTGTCCAAGATTTGGTCTTCTACTATACACACCACTTGATCTCCCAAGTCATCTGGCATTAGAGTGCACATATGCATCTTTCACAACAGCAGTCACTTTTTCTAGGTTCCACATCCAGCAAAAAGGTGTGGAACCACATTACTAAATATTTGTATTCTTAACCCATGTAATATCCAGCACTGCTGATGTAACTGGACCCCAACACTATAGAGCAGATACGAACTTTACTATTATTTATATTATTTTATATTATTCTTGTGCACTTTTCTGCAAGAAATTGTAGGCCCTCAATAAGAAAACGTACATATTTCCTGTAGTCTAAAACGTACAATATACAAGAGGATAAACTCAATATACTCAATATAAACTCAAGAAAAAATGTAAACATTAAACTTTGAAGAATTTAGGCATAATAATGTTTGAAATACAGTATATTGCAAATGCAGCTTCAATATACACCAACACTCATTATATATAGATGATGAATGTATTTTTTTTACACAGACATACCTTATTTCACAGAAAGGAAACAATGATACTCATACAAAACATTCCCCATCTGCCTTAGGCTCACAGTGTCATGCTTCCCTTCCCAAACCATGTTCCATTGTGTTGTTATGAATTCTGGAACTTCGACACAGAGAATATGGAAAGCAGAGGGATTTCAAGTCCAAAAATTCAATAATTTACTTCTGTGAATCATTTATGCCTGCATTTATATTTATTTTTGGAAGTTCAGCTTTTCTGCACCTTTTCTACATACACCAAATGAACTATCTCACACCAAATAGGAAGGCATATTTCCTTTTAAGCTTAGTTTGTTCATTGCACCATGCCCTAGTGAACTTACAGTTTGCTTGTGGTTACGAATTTAAAAACAGATAAAACTTTAATGGATGTTATATTCTATGTCCATTAAAATGACAGTTGGATGCAAGAGTTACTGTAACCTTTGTATATCCTTTGAGTAAAGTTTTAGGAAATATTTGCCCTTCATACTTAGTCAACAGCAAACTGCCCAAGACTGGTTTCCAACCAAGGTGTAACTTGACCAGTAGAAGGCCATAAATTACTATCACAGGACATGAGCCTTCTGATTTATATTTTTGCACATTACTGAAATGCAGAGAGTGCAGGTCAGAACAACTCGTTGTTTTCCAAAGCATGCAAGCCCCAAGTGAAGGAAAAATAAATAATCTGGGGAAATGGTGATGGCTTGGTCAGTCTGATTTATCCAGCACCATACCATGGATGCCAGGTTCTAAACTACATCCCCAGGATGTTATATGTTTGTCTTGTGAAATATTAGTATGTACTTATAAGTGCCACTAATGTTTCAGTCAAACCCTTTAACTCTACAGATGGTGTATCAGAGGTCATTTAAGATGTTTTTCTGCTGCTAAATTTAGCAGGAAAAGTGACTAAAATATAGCCCAATTTGTTTCTTTTTTTATTCATTAGAAAAAGCTAGCATCATCATCTTCTTCCATTCCATCCACATGACAAAGCCATGCTAGTGATCATGCACACCAAGGTGTTGTGGGGGGACCTGTCCAGGTACAGAGAAGTCTTAATCATTAGTGAACCCCTTCCTGTACTTTTACCTATAGCCTCTGCCAGAAGAGTTTAGTAAAGCTGAACTCCCCCTTTAAAAATACCTGTATAGGTAAAAATAAAAAGAAAGACACCTCTTAAGGAGAACTAAAGAAGCAGGCTTGAAATGGTGTACATTATGTTCTGAGTTTCTGTACCAGCCCAAGGCAACCACAGCCCTTTAGCAGTAAAGATCTGTGTCTCCCCAGTAGATGCCCCAGTAGCTCCCCATCTTCTTTTCTGATTCTGATTCACTGATTCACATGCTCTGTGCTGCTGTCACTTACTGAGCTTAGGGACCCACTCACAATATACAGTACACATAGAATAGAAATATAGTCACAATACACAGTAAGACTGATTAGTCATTAATATGGATAATTACTACATGGAGCTGTAATTGCAATAGCTGTGAATCCACCTGACTTTTTCTCTCTTTCATTTTAATAAAGTGATTGTAAACGATAAGTGTGATGCCACACCAGGCTGTTTCTCTGTCCACCAGCAGAGAAAATGGCCAAGAACTCAATGCCAACTGTCATTGGGTGTAATGGAAACTGTCTGGCACCATTCATTCAGATCTTCTTTGTCTTAAAAGAATTTTTTTGGCCACTGGGGGAGAACCCACCTTGTGTGACATTGTTCTAAGGTACATTGGAATCATTAATAAAAGAGCTTTTTTTAAAAACAATTTAATTATCTCACACTACATTTTAACACACCTCTTGGTGGTATGAGAACAATCACTTGGAAGAAATGAATGAGAGAGGCCAGTGTGTTCTGTCTGCAAACACAAATGATCTGAAGATTGATTTTTTTCCCCCCTGTATCTGTTCTTTTGGTGCTTGTTGTTAACATCTGTTTTCCAAACCATTCCCAAAAACTTGTGGCTGGGAGGTTTGATCAGTTCAGGTGGAAGAACAGTTTTTGTGAATGTTGTTCTTCTGAACCTCAGAAATGGGTAAGAGAAACAATGATATTGAAACATAATTATAATTAACAGTTTCTTTCGACGCTGTTCTACAGCCAGTGACTATTCTGTAATTTATATTTGTTTATTGCAAATAAACACCCAGTTGGATATCTAGTTTATTTTCTTATAGCACGGAGTTGGGTTCAATGTAGTAAGAAATCTTAACTCTGAAATATTGAATTATTGTGTATTTTCCGTATACAGTGTGACTCTACTGTAGCTTTCACTATTACAATTTTAGATTTTAAATGAGAAATTTCTGTTAAAAAGAATTGTTACTATTATTTAGCTATGATGCAGTAAGCAATTGGTCTTCATTTTCTGCCTCTTTGGGTTGGTGAGTTTAGCAGAGACTGATACACTGTGCGGTGCCAGGTTCATGCCATGATGTTAGCGTGACAAAGGCTTTGCATGGTTAGCAGTTAATCTGCAGAGCACTTTCTGTGGAAAGGATTATACATAATGAAAGGACTCTGCAACAAAACCAATTGCTGGCTGTTGGTCCATATTTGAAAAGAAAACTTTTAAAAGCTTTGTCGCCCAACAACAAATGTCACCTCCTTGGGGCGACTAATCTGGCCAACTGCCTTGCCATCGGCATGAATATAATTCATCAGCGGGATGGCATACATTTACAAAGTTGCCTCATGAGGAAGTGATTCGTATTCTTGTCGGCAGGAAGGCATTTCGAGGAGAAATGGACCTCACAATTCACTCAATTCATATTCTTTTTCTGGCTTCCATGGCCCTAAATTTGCAAATTACCCATCAGATATACTAAAGCTAAGCAGTAGTAGTAGTGCATCCTCCTCAGATTTTCTCATAATACTACGATGCCCAACTCCACATGCTTAAGCATTAGTTATACCAAAGCATTGCAGTTTCAAGTAGCATCTCAACAGCAATTTTGCAGGGTAAATTTTTTTACCCTGACTATAGAATGTCACTGGCTGGAGGAATGCCTTCCCTGATTTATCTCAATTTAGTAAATGAGCAATGCCCTAAATGTATTTTGTTTCTTCTTCTTCTCTCTCCTAGCTGTTATGGCATTTCTATTTGATCTAAAGGCCCTCGTTGACATGATGTCTATTGGTACTCTTCTTGCATATTCACTGGTGGCAGCTTGTGTTCTCATCCTCAGGTACAGACAGATTTTATGTTAGAAGCACCCTTCCACTTCTAGAACATTAAAAATTCCATATTTTGGAGAAGACTATGGGGAACCATTGTAGATGTTCAGATTTTAATCTGGGTACTCTTCGACCTTCCTCATTTTTGTCCCAAATTAATTCTTCCATTATGGTTCTCCAGCTCAATATGGGAAGTGCTGAAATGCAATTTACATCCCCACAAACATCTATCTTACACTATGGTTCTCTCATCTCATTATAGGGCATTTTTATAATGATAAAAAGTAATGAGAATCCCTCTGTTTAAACAATCCCCTCTTACTTCAGCTGCAGCCTGTTAGGCTTTCAGATAAGATCATTATACAGAAGCTTTTCAATGGACTGCAGATATGTTTTTTTTGTGATCATATATCATCTAGGAAGTTGAATGCAACTTTCAGTTTTATCTTTTGCCTATTATTTTAAGAAACATGGTCAGCACACGCATGAGTTTCCTAAATCAAGTTAGGAAAGCACATATATAAAAAAGAGCATAGTCTGACTTCCAGTGTCCAATCTTTTGGAGGGATTTAGGATTCAGAGTAACACACGAGTATATGTGCAGGTACTATTCCGGAACTCCAAATCAAGCAAATAGTAGAATCCAGGAGTCAATATTTCAATAGTAAAAAACAAAGTCTTTATTTTACATCATGTATACAAAAACAAAAGCTTTCATGTCCCTCAAGGACACTTAATCATAGTACCCAGAAATTTCTCATTGCAGCTCTTGATATTGGGAGTAGCACTCAAGAAAATATGTCTTGTTATTATTGTAACTATTCATTTAAACCTAGTTTTTTTCTTTTTTTAAAGATACCAACCTGGTTTAGGTTATGAAATGCCAAAAAATAACGCTGAGAAAGAAATGCTGTCGTCCTCTGAAAGAGAGTCAATGATGAACGAGTCACAAATCAGTATCCTGCAAGATAAGAGCTCCAGTTTCCATAGGCTGATAAATCCACCTAGCGTACCAACGGAACAGTCTGCCTCCCTTGTTAGCAGCCTAGTGGGATTGCTAGGTAACTCGTTGCTTCCTTTCCTTCTGACCAGAGAAATTGCCATGAAATCTCTGAATAAATTATAACTTAGGTCAGGTTGTGAATCTCCCAATCTCTAACTAGAATATTAGTGTTTTAAAAGTAGATGCATATCTTTTGCAAGCCAATAGTTGGTAGGCCTGGATTTGTGGCAAGGCCACAAAGGCCCGGGCCTAGGGCGGCATGCTACCTTGCCGCATCCTAAGGAACACTGGGTGCTCCGGTATACAGGGGCCTGTGCTAGGGACTTGTAGCCGGCACTAGGACCACACAGCCTCAGGAGGAAGATGCACAAAGCATCCACCAGTGGCCTTGGGGCATCTCTTCAATAAATCCGGCCCTGATAGTTGGATCTTAAAGGGGTGGATCACCATAGGGTTAACTTTAGTATGTTATAGAATTGCCTGTTCTTAGCAACTTTTCAGTAGGTCTACATTTTTTATTTTGTCTTTTGAATTATTTGCCTTTTTCTTCTGATTCTTTCCAACTTTGAAATGGGGCTCACTGATATCACAAGCCAAAACCCTGTTGCTCTATGAGGCTGTATTATTGTTACTTTACTTTGTAATACTTATCTTACTAATTATGCCTTCCTCTATTCATGTTCCTGTCTTTCTTTCTAACCACTGCCTGGTTGTCAGGGCTGATTCTGCCATGAGGCAAGGTGAGAACCTTTCCTCAGGCTGCAGTAAGTGGCCAGTTACCAGGGGCAGCAGAAAGCCACCACCCAGGGCCAAAACTAGTGATAGCGGGTGCTAGGCAGCTACCTGTTTTCCGCCTACCCCTGGTCCGTGTTTGCATCCCTCAGTCTAATTCCCCTTCCTTCCCCCTCACCAACCCCTCCATTGCTCTTCTCTCCCTCCTGTCACCCTCCCTTCCGTCGCTCTCCCCTCTCTCCTGTCACCCACCCCTCTTTCGCTCTCCCCCTCCTGTCATCCTCCCCTCCCTCCTGTCACCCACCCCTCTGCCACTCTCCCCCCCTTCTGTCACCCTCTCTTCTGTTGCTCTCCCCTCCCTCCCACCCTCCTCTCCCTCGCTCACCCCTCCCTCCTTCTCCCCTCCATTGCTCTCCTCTTCATCGTGTTCTGGCACACATGAAGGGGAGAACGACGGAGGCAATAGCAGCCCCAGGATCAACCCTGAGCCTGAATACACTGAACCTTAGCAAGCAGATAGTTGCCAAAATTGCTAACTGGAATGTTGCTGAACAAAAAGTTAAATAATTCAAAAACAGCAAATAATAAAGAAATTTGTTGGGGAGCAACACAAGCATGAAAAATGTTCCTGGATGATGCCAAATAAGTGTTGTGATTGGCTATTGGTAGTCCCTATGTGGACTGGCAGCCTACAGGAGCCTCCGTTTGGCAGTACACCTGGTTTTTATGCAACCAAACCTTGTTTCCAAGCCTGGAATTCAAAAATAAGTACATGCTGTGAGGCCACTGAGAGCAACATTCAAGGGGTGTGTGGTGTTTATACAAATGGCCTGCAGGTGGCACTGTGCATACACAGGACTTTCTGTACAGCTTGAAAGTGAAAGTAAGACTTACTGCTGTTATGTAATGGCTGCATGAACCTGCTAATAAAGCACTGTTATACTCTCCTCATCCTCTGCTACCAAACACAACAGGGTGGGAGAGCAACATTTTGCCCATGAGCTACTGGTTAGGCATCACTGCTTTACATCATACTAAATGTTAATTTAAAGGGAAACAACCCCTTCAAAACATGACCATCCAGCTACAACACTTGTCTAGGTTTCCTGATCTGTCAAAACATTGGGGAACTGAATCTTTAGGAAAATGTTCTCAAATTGCGCAATATTCCCGTAAACTTTAACTGTAAAATTACATGAGAATTCCCTGGAAAGTGAAGTGATAGAATATATATATTCATTGAAATAAGCAGTGATGTGCCCATAATATATTTTTCTAAATTTGGTAGGTTTGAGCTTCCAAATTCTTCAAGGGGTGGGTTACCTTTTTGTTAACTGTTAGTATGTTATAGTATGGCTAATTCTAAGCAACTTTTCAGTGGACTTCATTTTAATAGTTTTTGAATTCTTCTTCTGACTCTTGCCAGCTTTCAATTGGGGGTCACTGACCCCATCTTAAAAACAAATGCTCTTTATGGCTACACATTTATAGTTATTGTTAATTTTTATTACTCATCTTTCTATTCAGGCCTTTCTTATTCATTTTCCAGCCTCTTATTCAAATCATTGCATGGTTGCTAGAGTAATTTGACCAGATGGCTGACATTTCCAACCAGAGAACTGATTAAAAAAGCGAAATAACTAAAAAAAACACAAATAAAAAAACAACTGCGAATTGCTTCAGAATAACACTCGCTACACTCACTGGCAGGAAGAAACAAAACAATATTTTTTTGATCTGCAAGAAAAAAACGATTTTCCCAATCTTGCCCCCCTTATTTATCTTTGTGGTTGAAGCTCCCCAAATTTGGAGGGGGTATTCATAATATTCTCCCCGCTGAAATTTCTATTATTCCAGAAATCACAGGCAGTGCTGCACCGGTCTGACATATATATGTGCTCTCTCCAATAGCTTTCATCATTTGTGCACTGAGTGTACTTGCAACATATGGTGTCCAGGCGATTGCTGATATGGAGGTGTGGAGTATCGTCTTACTGATTGTGTTTATTTTACTCATCTGCCTGATTGTCGTGATCATTTGGCAACAGCCTCAAAACAAGCATAAAATTGCCTTCATGGTAAGCGTGTAACTGATGATTCTGACTTAAAGAACAAGTAAACCTTTAAAGTAAGTAGATGTACAACTGATGAGAATGCTATTCTAAGCACTTTTACAACTTACATTGCAGGTCTGGTCTGATGTTCTTCTGGTTCTGGAAAAACAATAGAAATTTCAGATAACATTTCACACGTTTTCCTAACTAGAAGAACATCAGTCCAGCCTCTTTCTCCTGACAGCTTCCTTGACTACTTCATGGTTAGAAACTGACTAGCAAGTAGTGCTGTTCTTTTAAGTAAAGAGTAAATGTAATGAATATAAATCCTTGAATGTGATTGTATATGTTGTGGTTTAGTATAAATTTGTGCAGTAATAGTATTTTAGGCCACTGGGCCTACCTAACAGAAGAGCTGAGGTTATTTCAGTCTTAAGCTCCCCATAGACGCAACAATATTTCCCTGCCAAACGACTGATCTTAGGGAATTCCGACCAATCTGTCAAATTATCGTGCGGTTAGTGGGATACAAACGATCGTTCATCTTACGATTTTTCGTCCGACATTGATCTGATGATTGATCGGCCAGGTTAGAAAATCTTTATCGGTCCCCATACAATCTACCTATGTTTGCAGAGCCAAGCAGGCTGCGATCCTTCAGTTTTGCTGGCAATATCGCCTGAAATGGTCTTTTTAGTTGATGGACACATCAGGCATTTAAACGATCATGGTCTCATGATAACAATTGGATCTTTCAAAAATCTTTACATCTATGGCCAGCTTTAGTACAGACTCCAGCCATCAGAGGGGGATGGAGTGCGAAGGGTATATAAGGGGACAACACACCCAAGGCACATCCAAGGAATTAGAGGCTTAGAAGCCATGGCAAAGCCACAGTTAGTGCTGAAGCACCTGCTAAGGTCCAGTGGAGACAGCCTGCAACAGCAGCGAGGAAGTTCTGGTCCAGAGTAGAGCACAGGGGCATTGGAGGGGTACCAGACTACTAGAACTAGAAGTGGTACATAGCCCAAGGAAGGGATGAGTGGTCTGTGTGAAGTTGAAGAATAGGAAACAATGGTGGATGTCTAAAAGTCTATCAAGTGGCTTGGATGATTTCTTATCCAAGGCTATATATATATTATATATACTAAATGAACTAAATAGTGTATGAGTATATATATACAGTAGTTTATTTGAGTGTATGGAGGGGTCAGTGTATGAATGTATAGATTCTAGTTTTCAAATGGAAGGTTTTTTCTCAATAGTAACACAAGTTTATATTATTTGTTGCAGGTACCATTTCTACCAGTTCTTCCTGTTTTCAGTGTCTTGGTCAACGTTTACTTGATGGTGCAGTTGAGCGGTGACACGTGGATAAGATTCAGTATATGGATGGTGATTGGTAAGCACACGTCTATCTTCCCTCTCTCTCTCTTGTACCATCATTAAATTAGTAAACGAGACAGGCTTTTTAAAGTGGAACAGGTTGTTAAAAGACATACTCAGCGCTGTACTTAGGTCCAGTGCCATCCTAGACGCTGGACCCCAGTTTGCAGAAATGAAAAAAAAAAGTAATTTGTTATATAAGCACCCAAGAACCTGTCCTTTAAAGTTGCTGCCCTGGGCACATAGCCCTATATATATATATATATATATATATATATACTTTGCCCATTGTCTAGTGTGCAGGACATCCATGTTTATGTAGGAGACCATTGGGCAATGACTGAGGTGGCTAGGCATCTGACCTGGGGGACAATATATACACTACATACAGTACATTCCAACACTGTCCAATCATTTTTGTTTCTGAAGGTTTCTTGATATACTTCGCATATGGCATCAGACACAGTGTGGAAGGAAAACCCAAGACAGTTGGGGATGAAGAAGATGACGATGATTCAGACGGCAGCCCTACAGAAGAAAAAACACGGAAAGAAAATGAAGAAGAAAATGCCAAGGAAAGCGACCACTTTATTTTGCATGAAAGGACAAGCGAATGCTAATCTCAACTGGCTGTAGATGACGCTTTTAAGATGCATCACTGAAGCAGCAGGTTATCCCGCTGTAGGATATGTATCTCATGCAGTTATATGAACTGCTCAAAAAAACTAAATGCTGGAGCAACTGCAGAGTAGCAAGGAATGCTATTGTATAACTGCAACCCTTTCTGCAACTGCAGTATGTACAGTGTGTCCTTAAGAAGACGTCACATATGCTATTGCTGCTAACTAATTTAACTAGTTCTTGCATAATAATCCCTTTTAACAACTCTTCTTTCACTGCCACTCTTACATGTGATGGGAATGTATGGTGTCCTTTACCTTTCTTCCAGAGCCTAGGGTGATATTATTACTATGCCTATAATATACGTCGTGCTGTCATTTCCCATGGTGCATATGAGTGTTCCATGACCCAGTGGAGCTCAGTATCAATGGGTTCCCTGCTACAGACACAAGCACACACACAAGGGTTCATTTTGTCAACAGCCAATCAACCAATAAGAATGTGATTTGGTTTGTGAGAGGAAGAAGAGCCCAGTCATAGAGGCAATATGCAAACTCCATGCAAGTAGTGGAAATCAAGCAGTGATTTATGTTCCCCTTTCTGTCCTGCCCGCTGGCTGCTTCAGTCTTCTGCATTGCCTTAGGGACCTGCTCTCAAACTGCCATGTTCTTGTTCAAGGAAAAACACTTTGCAATCGTTATTACTGTAAGAGGCCAATGGAAAAGGCTACTTTTTATTCATACTGTACATAGGGGCTTGTTTATGAACACAGATGCGTAACTGCACCGTTGCAGTGATCAGTAGCAACCAAGCAGCAGGTGCTAATACAAGTGGTAACAAAAAATAAACAAAGGATTTATTATATATCTCTCATGGGGAAACTGCACTGGTGCAATTTGGCAGCTATGTTATAAATTAGCCCCAGTATATTCTGTAGGGGATGGAACAGCTCCTGTAAATCCATACGCTTAAGTTGAAGGGTCATTAGAGTGTAGGGAACACAGAGTGTAGGCCCCTATGGAATGGAAAGAAAAATAAGAAGGAAATCCAATAGTAGAATAGTAATAATAGTTGGATTTACAGAAGCCATGCTCAAAAGGAACTGCATTTTGGTGATTTGTTGTAGTTGACCAACAGCTGGAGAACCCACAGGTCCACTCATCCCTGACTTAGGCAAACATTCCTCGTAATCATTGATACCCGACACCTTTGCTGTAGAGAATGTGTGAAGGTGACTGTGTGCCAATATACAACGTGCCTCTGGAAATGTGAATCATTCATTATGTTGGTTAAACTCATTTGGTTTCTAATCACAGGTGGATTATATATTGTGCTTTTTTTTATATTTTGAGAATCTGTATTATCAGTTTGGTTTATGAAGAACCTGATAGCTTGGAGCAGACAGAAGGGAGTGAAGGAAACACATATCTTGCCGGCCCTCTTCTAGCACATGGCTACTTAATAAGCTCGAATCGTCCTGACGATCATTTTATTTCACAGATTTCAACAGCTGTATATTATTGTGTATATATGTATGTATAATCCACTAAATGCTTTCTTCCCTAACTTATCCTACTGCATTTTTTTCTATTCTTTTATACAGAATGGGGAAACCTATTGCTGACACTGAGAGGTTTTTGCTAGTAATGTAGATTCTGAGGGGCAAATTTAATAAAGCGCGAAGCGTCTAACGCTAGTACTTATTCGCCAGCGTGACGTCAATTTGTAACTTCGCAAATTCACTAACACTGACTCTGGAGAATTAGATAGACTAGCGCAATTTCGCACCCTATCGCCAGGCGAAGTTGCGCACTGACAAAGGATTGTAATTACTCAAATTCGCTAAGATGTCCATTTTATTGAACGTTACCATTTACGCTAGACGTTATTCACCAGGTCAAACTTTGCGAAGTTCAATACAATAGATAGGAGTTTGAAAAAAAAGTCCCAAAAAAACGCTGGCGTGTTTTGCCTTTTGTAGGGTGATAGTCTGAAAAAGAGCAACATTTTTTTCGGGGTTACCCTCCTTCCCCCCTACATTTCCTAACATGGCAACACAACTATACAGGGGGCACATGAAGGACAACTTTATTTTATTTATTAAAGGTTTCCTGGGCTTGTGTAGTGGAATGTAGTGTCTGTAACATATACTTCTATTATACTTTGAAATTCACGCCGTATGCAAATTAGGCATCGCTAGTGTAAATGCGCTTTGTCTGGCGAAGTAACACTAGCGCAACTACGCTACCGTTCGCCTACCTGAGCGTAACTTCATACTTTAGTGAATTAGCGTAGTGCTGGCAAAATTTGCCTGGCGAACGTTAGCGATGGCAACACTAGCGTTTTTTTCGCCACTTAGTGAATTTGCCCCTATGCCTGATGCCAGGTCATAAGTTTAAATGTCTTTAGGTGGCCATACATGGGCGGAGATTGGCTGCTGACAGACCAAGTCAGCAGCTTATTGGCCAGTGTATGTGGGGCCCTCCTACGGACTTCCCCGATCGATATCTGGCCAACAATTGGGCAGATGTCGATCGGACAGTTTTAAAAATCCCTTTGGATTGAGGATTACATCAGTTCGTTGATGCTGTCCTCAGTCCAACCACTTCTTGTATTGGATCAGTCTGATATTGGCCACCTCAAGGTGGGCATATGGGGGAGAAAGAAGCTTGATTGGCCACCTCTCCAAAGCAGTAGATATCTGTATGGACACTTTTAGGGTTTGTGTCAGGAAAATGTGCTGTCCAGTCCAGTTTGTTGAGAATTTTACTTAGTTCCAGCAGAAGTGATGATAGAAAGAACAGAGAATGAGAAGACATGGCCTGTGCATTGCCCCTTTACAGAGGCATTTGTAAATACTGTATTTATTTATTACTTGATCTCCGGCGCCATCATGTGAGTAATATCAGTTAGTTCCTTGCAAGGAGCTTGGAAGAAAAGTCAACTCACAGCCAAGTTGTTCTTGAAGCAAATGTATGTTTTACAAGTCCTTTCTGTAAACCCAGCCACCTCTTCCTGATATTCACCTGGTGCAGCTAAGGTCACCCTCTGGGAAGTAAAGGTTTAAACATATTTGGGGATGGGTGTTTTTTGGCAAGTATGCCATTACAGAAAATGAGGCCTGTTATCCAGAATGCTCGGGACCTGAGGTTTTTCAGATAATGGATCTTTTTGTAATTTGGATCTTCATAACTTAAGTCTACTAGAAAATCATCTAAACATGAAATAGACCCAATAGGCTGGGTTTGCTTCCAATAAGGATTAATTATAACTTAGTTGGGATCAAGTACAAAGTACTGTTTTATTATTAAAGAGAAAAAGGAGTTCATTTTAAAAAATTTGGATTTTTTTTTTGGATAAATCATTTTTAAAAACAATTCTATAGGAGATGGTGATTCCATAATCCATATAAGAGATCCCATCCCTTTATAATGCAACTTTTTCAACTAACCATGCAGACCAGTCTGCCAGAGGGGCTGCTGTAAGATGCCACAGACACTCATTATTTACTGGGCCTGTGGGGGGTTGATTGGGCATAGTTAGAATTTCACTACAGACCTGCCCCGTGATGTCACCTTGATATATATTATATTATGCCACAATAATTGGGAGAAAAAGGTGCTCCAGTGTAAATCGCTCATCAGATAGTTGATGTGGTCCAGGTGCTCCAGCCCAGACCCCCAACTTTAGGGAGCAGCAAACTAGGATATAAAATATTCCCACTTTCAGACCCGGATTTGTGGAAAGGCCACCTAGGCCCGGACATAGGGTGCCAGGATTTTAGGGATGCACCGAATCCAGGAATCGGTTCGGGATTCAACCAGGACTTTGCCTTTTTCAGCAGGATTCGGATTCAGCTGAATCCTTCTGCCTGGCTGAACCAAAT
>CM044432.1:29618710-29632383 GCA_024363595.1 Xenopus borealis
TATATGTATATATATATGTATATGTATATATATATATATATACAGTATATATGCTTTCTGCATAAAGAGTCCCTCAGTGTTCTCTGTGGCCAGCGGGAACTGATGCAGCTAAATACCACAAGACTTCTGTATAATGGAGCCAGCATAAACTGAACAGTCGGTGACTAAAGGCAAGTCACATCAGGGTCAAAGAGGTGGGTACAGTGGGCATTGCAGTTCTGCATAAGTTTCATTGCCACCAGTTAGTTAGGCTTTTTGCTTTCTGGCACTGTAGGCAATGCATTCTTTTTTTTTCTGTAAAACACTTGATATACAGTAAATATAATTTATCACCACCAGTGCATGGCCCCTTATATTTCTGCACTACTAGGTTTAGCTCAAGGTCACATGGCAGCAGTATAAATAAATGTCATTCTTGCAGTTGGTCCTTCTACTAACAGTGCACAGAGAGTGTGGAAGCCATTGGCTGATAATGAATAACACAAAACCTATGAGGATCTGAAATATGGAGTTAAGAGCCGACACACACCATTTTACTTCTAACCAGCAGAGAGCAGACATGTTTCACATATTTTTAAGAATTTTTTTTCTTTCCATGTATTTCTTGAAACCTGATCCATTAGAAGCTTGTCTTCATGCTTTTTGGAAAATACAAATCAGCAGTCCACATTCCTAACAGCCTTTTTACCTCATCTTTTCACTGACAGCAGCCAGAGACTCTGCTTTTTCCCCCCTCTCGTTTTGTTTGGGCTGCAGACTGCATTGGGGACCACCAGCCTATTGACAACATGAAATTCTGGTTCATTTTCAGCTTGATCCTTGTTCACGAAGCTCTACAAAATGGTGAGTTATTTTACAGTCTTCTGAATGTCGGACACTTGTGAATAGAAAAGCCTTTGGTAGTCCCCAGCCACTGGGATATTCATCCTTTCCAGGCACTAAAAATAAAGGCATGAAATCAAAGGTAGAAAATATGCTGTGGGCTTTTCACACCTTAGCAAATGTAACCCTAATTCTCTCATGTAATATAAATATGAAAGTTTTGTTCCTGTTATTAATTTGATGCCTTGCATCCCGTTGGGGATAAAGGGAATGCACATTTACTGGGGAATAATGAAAACAATTTGGCCATTGATAGCTTCTGTTACACCTGTGCATCTGCAAGAGACTAGGAATTTTACAGATTAATATATGGAAAAAAATTAACTCCAAAACTGTATGTTTTACTTTTCCCTGTATTGCACAACACAGTTGTAACACTTCAACTCCCATCATCCCTCTAAGGGTTCCCACGTAAGGTCATTTATATTTAGTTGTTTATCCTTTATAGAATGGGACGCTTATTTGGCACTTTCCAGGGAGTATGGGTATATAAGGTAGGGGTCTCCAAATTAGTAGAAAGGTAACTCACCACATTTAGGAAGCAGGGACCGACTGGGGGGCCCGGGGCCCGCCAGGATTGCTGTCCAGGGCCCCCATCCCCTGTCCCCCTTCCCCAAAAGCGGCAAACGCATTCAGAGCCTCATGGCACGCAAACAGCACCGCACGCCTCGCATGTGCAAGCGCAAACTGTGCAGAGTGGCACCAAAAATAGTTTTTTATTGAATCAGAATAAATGGGGGGGGGTCTTGCCCGGCGGGGGCCCTTCGGGGGCTGGGCCTGTTAGGAAGTGGACCAGGTGCACTGCCCTGAGCCCTCAGCATAGAGAGCGGATAACTGAAAATTCTTTGTAGCAGGCACTCAAAGAGGCAGACTTCCACCAGGCAAAGAGTTTTCAAAGTGAAAAATAGTTTATTGTACCCATGGCCTTAGTGTTTGGTAACACGAAACGCGTAAGGCTATGGGTGCAATCAACAATTTTTCCCTTAGAAATCTTTTTGCCTGGTGGAAGTGACTTAACCATTCTCAGTATGCAACGTGGTATAAATGAGAATTTGATGGATTTCTGTGGATTTTTATAAGTCTGCCGGGTGTGCAAGGAATCTTGGTGAGTTCAGGCAGCTGTGTACCAGTGGAATCCTATTGATTCAACCACAACAGGCAGCAAGTGCACTTTCTGGCATAACTTTTAAAGGGACAATATTCTGACTGTTTAATGTTTCCCACTGCCTTTCTTGCTTGTGCCTGAATGAAGTTTTAAAATAGCTGTGGGACTATACAGCTAAAGCAACACAGGCTGGGGAAAGGGTAACTCAGGGCAGAGAAAAAACAATTCATTATAACAGTATTACAGTAATTCAGTATTGCTCATTTGCAAAACTCTAAAAAGAAAAACCCTGATAAAAAACTAAAACTAGCTCATTCTAAATACAATTCTAGGGCTTTTTCCCAACACAATAACATGCTTGTTATCTGTCTGCCTTTGAAAGGCTAAAAGCCTTTTCGAGCTATATTCAACTGCTCGGACGATCGTACCGATTCCCATAGACTTCTATTAAAATTCGGTAGGTTCAATCTGGCGAAGTAGGAACTCGAATTTAATTTTAAAGGGGAAGTACTTCACATATGGAATGATCGAATATTAGATAATTCGATCTATTCGATACGATCAAATTTTTCGTACTTGATGGTCGAACAGCGCAAATTCGTATATTCGACCATTCGATCGAATCCATTCAAATCCTTCACACAAATTTAGCAAATGGGCCCCTTAGTGTTACCTGAGAGCTCACACCCCCGGATTAATCTTTTAGTATATTATAGTATTATAGTATATTATAGAAACACTAAATCTAATAAACTTTTCAATTGGTCTTCATTATTTATTTATTTTTTATAGATTTTGAATTATTTGCCTTCTTTTTCTGACTCTGTCCAGCATTCAAATGGGGGTCACTGACCCCATCTAAAAATAAATGTTCTGTAAGAGTACAAAAGAACTGTTACGGCTACTTTTTATTACACATCTTTCTATTCAGTTCTTCTACTATTCATATTCCAGTCTCTTATTTAAATCAATGCATGTAATTTGAACCCTACCAACCAGATTTCTGAAACGGCAAACTGGAGAGCTGCTGAATAAAAAGCTAAATAACGAAAAAACAACAAATAATAACAAATGAAAACCAATTGCAAATTGTCTCAGAATATCACCTTCAACATCAGTGATCCTTAACCTTTTTTTACCCATGAGCCACATCCAAATGTAAAAAGAGTCGGGGAGCACCACAAAAAAATCTAAAACTAAATAAATTATAATAAACTAAAAAACTAATAAAAAACTCAGTCCGTTATAAGCTGGCGAGGTCCCATAGAAGTGAATGGGAGCAGAGCTGATCCTATTGAGCCATTTTTAATCAATCTGGACTTTTAGAGGTTTAATTTCTCTTGTAATTTTTAGACGATGTAGAGGCTTTAGTTTTTTTTGGGCATTGTTTAGAAGTATCCAAGCTTTCCTTGAACTTGAACAAGGAATCTAATTCCAGCTGTCAATAAAAGCCGTTGTGGATTGCCATGTTCTTCCTTTAATAACGGATATCTTGAAGTCATCCAGACTGTAGTTGGGAGTATTAAAATGTTTACTTACTGGTGTTCCCAATTTCTTATTGTTTATTGTGAACCGGTGGTGATTGGTCCTTATTCTGAGGCTTTGTCCAATAGATGAACAAATTACTCAAACTGGTTCATCCATACCCACCTTTCAGAAAACCGCATATACTGACATTTTCTTATGGACTCAACAGAAACTCAGTCCATACTATTGGTGATTATAAGTAAGCATGTTTGTTCAGCTGTAATGTGATTGGTCTCAGGGGGAAGCAATAAGAAATACTGACTGACCCAGGGCGGAGGCTAATTAGTGTCTGCCATGGCTGAAATGTAAAGGACAAATACAATATGTATACACATTTAAATATATATATATATAATTTGTTTTTCCAAGCTCAAAACTTGCCCTAATAGTTCAAAGTGTTCCCTCTGACACTGAGGTTAGATCAATAGTTCTAGAAATGCTTTTTAAAAAGAGAAAGGTTCATTGCATACATCCATTTTCACACAGTAGGACCATGTTTCTTCTGAGGTCCAGAGGGACTCTTGTATTCAAGTGCACACACTCTAATATCTAGTTTTTGTTTTGTAAAAAGTTTGTGATCAGAACAGTGTAGTAGTACTTCATAACATATTTAACCCTATTTTAATTAGCATTGAAGTGCAGTAGTTGTTTTGTGGGCTCAATTGAGTTTAAGGCTCCTTGGTTGCTAATGTGCAATATATTATAATATACCATGATTATAATATATACCAATACTGGAACTGAATGGGCATGTTCTTTTCTGCAATATGGCTGCTTGCTTTGCTACTCCAAAAATCAAAATCAGTACATGTGTTAAAATCATTCTATAACTTGAATAGAACACATGGCGACTTGTTCTAAACAGAGAAGTGTTAAAGGGATCCTGTCATGGGAAAAAAAAAGATTTTTTCAAAATGCATCAGTTAATAGTGCTGTTCCAGAAGAATTCTGCACTGAAATCCATTTCTCAAAAGAGAAAAAAGATTTTTTTTATATTTCATTTTGAAATTTGACATGGGGCTAGACATATTGTCAATTTCCCAGCTGCCCCAAGTCATGTGACTTATGCTCTGATAAACGTCAATAACTCTTTACTGCTGTACTGCAAGTTGGAGTGATATCACCCCTCCCTTTCCCCCACCCAGCAACCTAACAAAAGAACAATGAGAAGGTAACCAGATAACAACTCCCTAACACAAAATAACAGCTGCCTGGTAGATCTAAGAACAGCACTCAGTAGTAAAATCCATGTCCCACTGCTTAACATTCAGTTACATTGAGATGGAGAAATAACAGCCTGCCAGAAAGCAGTTCCCTCCTTAAGTGCTGGCACAAGTCACATGACCGGGCCAGCTGGGAAATTGACAACATGTCTAGCCCCATGTCAGATATCAAAAATGAAATGTAAAAAAAATCTGTTTGCTCTTTTGAGAAATGGATTTCAGTGTAGAAGTCTACTGGAGCAGCACTATTAAAAAAAAAAAAACAAGTTTTCCCATGACAGTTTCCCTTTAATGGTAAATCTCCTTGTCCACCTTTGAACCATAGCAATTGCTTACTGAACCCCAAACTGACCAATATAAGGTAATTTTAAATAAACAGTAGTTTTCCTGCTGGAATAATGTTTATTACAACTGAAAACATATTCACCAATTGAGTCCAATGAGCATTGTCAATAGATTAAAGAATAGATTTTCTTTTTAAAAGATAATATTTTGGATGTTTTTGGGCTTATTTGGAGTATTTTTTTTCCTATTAGAACAAGCTTTACTGTGCGAATATTACTATTCTTGTGGCACAATGAAAGTTAGAACATGGCTTTTTAGACCTTTTACTCTATCCAGGTCCACAGATGCCTTTATTTTCTCCATATTTTCTCATTTTTGTTTGCCCTTGGGATTGGTGTGTTTTTATTAACCACCACCACCATTCTGTGTTTAAATTGGAGCTAATGAACCTTGACTGTCAGACTTTGACCCAGCAATTTGACTCTTGGGTTTTAAAGACACCAGTCAGTGTGAACACACTCCATTCTCTATGACTATGAAGATTCTCATTCATTAGAGTTACTCTAGTGTATTTTTTACTAATGAAAAAATTCTGCAAATACTTCAATCTGGCACATTCTTGTTTTATTTTGTTTTTTCTTTCTGAAATTGCAGACTGGAGAGCTGCTGAATAAAAACCTAAATAACTCGAAAACAACACATAATAAAAAATTAAAACCAATGGCAAATTATTTTAGAATATCACCTTCTATATAACCTTTTTTACCCATGAGCCACATCCAAATGTAAAAAGAGCACCACAAGCATGAACAAAATTCCTGGTTGGTAACAAATAAGAATTGTTATTGGATATTTAGTAGCCCCTGTTTGGAAGTACACATGGTTGTTATGCATCTAAAGCCTGACTTCGAGACAGGAATTGAAAAGTAAGCACTTGCTTTAAAGGATAATTCAACCCTAATGTTAAAAAACCCCACCCCCCATCGCCACCAAGACCCACCTCCCTTTCCCCCCCAGCCTAAGTCTTACCCCAGACAAATGCCCACAACATCTTACCCCTTGGTGTAGATTCAGGCATCGGAATTCTCGGGCACCATCTTCTTCTCTTCAGAAATCTTCAGGATGAAACCAGCATATTGGCGCATGCGCAGTTGGAGAAATCTTCGCAACAAAAATTGCCGAATCTCATTCCATAGAATACCAAGGCGGCTGAAGATGGCGCCCATGAACACCGACGCCTACAATACAGCAACTACAATCGGTCTGAATGTCTGAATGTTCCTAATTTTTTGTGTTCTTGTTTTTTTTTTTTTTTACTTTCATATTTTGTTTTCAAGATTTCAGACATGGAATTTAAACTACCACCTGGTTGTTAGGGCTAAATTACCAGGCAACAGTTTGAAAGTCAGAGTGGAAGATAAGAAGCATAATGATAACCAGAGAGCATATATATAAATAAAAAACTATAAGAAAATAAAATATTAAGGCTTATTAGAAAGTTGTAACATACTAAGAATGTGCACACTATAATAGAATAAATAAAAGTTAAAATGCAGAAAACATATTTGGAGGGGCACACAGCAAGAACCCCCGCTGCTTCCTTTGCAACAGACCCTACTGTCTGGGCCTCCCTATCCCCCGCAGAACAGCAGGGTCTGCTTCATTTATGGTTAAGCCAAATGCAAACATAGTTGCAGTCAGTAGTCATTTATTGGAGCACAGGGTGAAGACATGTTTCTGGGAAATCACTCCCCATTTCTTACTGTGAATACACCTGCACACAAGTAAAAACCTGGTCATCTAAATGCTTGGAAAGTTATTTCACTTTGGAAAAGTGTTGATCACATATACTATAATATTTAGCCGAAGATTAATTGCTCATAATACTCCAAAGTTCATCATCTCTGCAGTGACAATGTGATGTCACTCAACCACGGTGAAACGTTGTGACAAAACCTAGGGCGTCTGGCCGGTAAGACCCAGCTCTGCCATGGGGTATGCTTCTTCTATAGTTAAGCCGTTGTCCTAACATCATAAACACATACTGAATTGTCACCAACTCTGCCCCCTAATGGACTTCCCTACCGAAAAAAGATGTCAACCCTAAAGAACAAGCAAACTTGACCTATAATGGTCAGTGAGTGAGTGCAGAGCAGGCCATTTTATAGGCAGCCCCATGGTTAACACTAAGAACCTGTGACCCGATTAACAAAAGCTGAACTTGAAAATGGAAGGATACCAAGGACACTGAACCAGGACTTAGTTGTTAGTTTATTAGAGCAGCTTTCACATAGATCTTGCTTTGAATGCAGTAAGGATTATACAGTAGCATCAGTTGCCCACAAACAAGCTAGACATACTTTCAAGCAACCTTTATTATTGCAAAGAAAGTCCAACTGTCTTTAAAGAGAAGTTTCATCTCCAGCTCTGTCGAACCTTAAAAATAAGCATAAATTATACAGTGTTAGCCATGCTAGGAAAAATGTGTTGGCTTAGTTCCAGGTGTCAATGCTGAGCTGTAGAAGACCAACACAAATCTCAGAAGCTCTAGTTTTCACAGCAAATCTGGTTTCTATTTCCTGCTGTCTCTGCTAGGGTTTGTGTTAGCAATTCAATAAGCATCACACCCATGTATGAGAATTCAGACAGTTGCTTGTCTGCAAAACTGAAAAGACCCTTAATCGTGAATTTGAGATGCTTGTGCTTGGAATAATGGAATGTATGGAATACTTTAGAATGATAAGAATTTTCACTGCATTCTGCAGGGGTTTTTTTTTGTTTTTTAACTACAATTTCTATCTGTCTTACTGTATGTGGTGGATTGTTATGAATGACCCATACTTGATCATTTGTGTTCAGGTGATACAGGATTTATAGAATTTAATAGTGTTGCTAGAGTGACTGGTTATCACAAAGAGCATTATGTAAGGGCATAGAACACTCTTCTTGATGCCATGTAGCAGGAATTTTTATATGAAGCCTACCTGAGTGTCACTATTAGAGGTAGAGATTAGACCAGTGGTCCCCAACCAGTTGCTCACAAGCAATGTATCTCACCAACCCCTTGGATGCTGCTCCAGTGGCCTCAAAGCAGATGCTTATTTTTGAATTTCAGGCTTGGAGGCAAGTTTTAGTTGCATAAAAACTTGGGTTACTGCCAAACAGAACCTCCTTTAGGATTCCAGTCCACATAAGGGTTCTAAATAGCCAATCACAACCCTATTTGGCACCCCCAGGAATATGTTTCATGCTTGTGTTGCTTCCCAACTCTGTTTACATATGAATGTGGCTCATGGGTAAAAAGGGTTGTGGACCCCTGGATTAGACAGACATAATAAAGAGGCTATTATATGTTTATGTGGATTTGAGGAGTAGTCATAAAATCAGCCTTGTGCCCCAGGAGGAACAGCTCAGGTAACATGATAATTGTGCTCTCCAGTTATTTTCTGTTTGTTTTTTTGCACACTAAAAATTAATTTTAAAAAACTTTCCAGTATACTGTATATTAAAGATAAACTCTTTATTTCAAATATACTTTGTCTGTAAATTGTAAATAGGATTTTGTGGGGCTTTTCATATGACCACATCGTTAGCTGGTTGCTTGTCATGTGTAAAGGTGGCCATAGACGCACAGATAATATCGTACGAAACGAATTTTCGTACGATATTCGGTGCGTGTATGGTGGGAAATGAGCCGACCGACATCGTCAGAGGATTAAGATATCGGTCGGCTGGACGGAAAATTTTGATCGGATGCCTTTGAAAGCTCCCTGAACATCGGCCATTGTTAGTGCTGATTCGTCAGATACAAGTAGAATTCTATTGTTTCTACCTGTATATCTGACGATTCAGCTCTACACGTGTGTGTTGAAACGAACGATCTTTCTTGGAAAGATCTTTTCCGAGAAAGATCGTAATTGTTACGTCTATGGCCAGCTTAAGAGAAGCAGCACATGTTTAATGTTAGTTGGCTTATATTTCACAGCTGGCCATGAGACTGAATGACATAGCACGAGTTGTAACTAAATGATTAGGTTCTTATTGCCTTTGTATACAAAACACAGAAAGTAGTTGTCAACTCTCAGTCTAACCCACACTGTGGCATTGACAATCTGCTAGAATCACCAACTAGAAGCAATATTTGGCATAGTTTGTACACGAAACACAGAAAGAAATCCTCTTCCTTTGGGAATTTCATGTTTCAGTTTTCAAAATGTATCTTTTTTAACATATTATACATCTCTATGAAATGCTGCCCAGTTCATATCCTATTGGATCTGTCTTTTAGTTCTGAGCCAACCAGCTGCCAAGGGTAAACGTCCCAAAGAACCAGGGGAAAATAAAATCAAACCAGCCATCAAAAAGGTTAAGCCTAAAGTTACCAAGTTGAAGGAGTCAACAGAAACCCTGGTAAAAGTACAGTCTATTATGACTCAAGTAATGGACAAAGGACGATTCCAAAAGCCACCCGCCATGCTGAGTATGAGATCTGGTCAGAGTATGGAACTGAGATGCAAAGGAGAGAAAATCTCATGGAGTTATCCCGCATATCTGGATACATACAGAGACTCTAGACTCAGGTATGAAAATTATTATTTCATCTTTAATTCAACATTATGGATCGTTTCTACAGCTTGTAATTTTGTACCATGAATGATACAACTGATTTCATGAAACTTAATTTGCTTTTATTTTCTTCCTGTCTTCCATATGACATTTATACTTTTCCTTTACTATTATCATGTGCTCCTTCTATTGATTTTCTAGTCTGTTATTCAAGACCCATGCAGGTATCTAATAACAGAGACCCTACCAACTAGAAACAGATGTAGAACCCAAAATATCATTTAATTAAGGCAAACAAACGCAGCAGGGAGATAAAATAATTCTATAGTAGTTGTGGGAATAATAGTCTCTGGGAAGGGACTGTGGCTGTAGGATAGCAGGTATAGTAGGGAGAGATGGTGCCTATAGTAACAGTGGATAATAGTCTCTGGGAAGGGAGTGTGACTGTGGGATAGCAGGTATAGTAGGGAGAGATGGTGCCTATAGTAACAGTGGGATAATAGTCTCTGGGAAGGGACTGTGGGATAGCAGGTATAGTAGGGAGAGATGGTGCCTATAGTAACAGTGGGATAATAGTCTCTGGGAAGGGACTGTGGTTGTGGGATAGCAGGTATAGTAGGGAGAGATGGTGCCTATAGTAACAGTGGATAATAGTCTCTGGGAAGGGACTGTGGTTGTGGGATAGCAGGTATAGTAGGGAGAGATGTGCCTATGGTTGTAGTGGGATAATAGTCTCTGGGAAGGGACTAGGGCTGTTGGATAGCAGGTATAGTAGGGAGATATGGTGTCTATACTAGCAGTGGAATACTAGTCTATGTGAAGGGACTGTGGCTATGGGATAGCAGGTATAAAAAGGCACTTTGGTGTCAGGGCAGTTGGACAGAACCCTCAGTGATCTCCAACCAGTAGCTTGTTTCTCACCAACCCTTTGGATATTGCTTCCAGTGGCCTCAAGTCAGTTGCTTATTTTGAATTCCAAGCATGGAGACATGTTTTGGTTGCATAAAACCAGCAGTACTGCCAAACAGGTCCTCCTTTAGATTGCCAGTCCACACAGGGGCTTCCAAATGGCCAATTACAGACCCTTTTTTGCACCACCCAAAGACATTTTTTCATGCTGATGTTGTACCCCAACTCTTTTTACATCTGAATGTATCTCACGGCTAAAAAAAAAGTTTGGGGACTCCCGCTCTAAGGAAAGATTTTGTTTTTTTAGAAGGTACAGTAGCCCTTGGTGACTAAGTGCAACTCCAATTACTATATCATTTAATTTGATGAACCATTTGCCCTACTGTATAATAGAGAATGTAGCAGAATAAAGAAAGGGACAATGTTAGTTGGCACTTTGAGAAGAGAAGTTGAATAACCTTTATGTTCAGATGTCCAATGGAATTTGTGCTTTTATCACAATGTAACTTACAGTTAAATTCCCTGAGACTGGAATGCTGGGTGGGGGATATATTTCTCTATTTCCAAATACTGTTTTTTAATGGATATGTGGAATAGTCTGGTTTTCCACAAGCAATTTCAGATCTTCACATTTTTGGCATTCCATTCGGTCACAGCGTTCCTCTAGTCAATCTTTCCTTGTGTTGAAGGTAATTTAATTCTTAGCCTGTGCTTTCAAGGTGTTTTCTATCTCCTGGTCTAACACTGGCTCACATGTCAGTGCAGAAATGACATATACTGGGACTAATTCTTTGTATGTTCTTTCTGGTGCCTGAGTTGCTTCAGAAATAGACCTTCGCCAAAGAATAGCTTCATGAATTAAAGTGGTACATGCCTTTATTGTGCTCTTTGGCAATTAGTCAAAAACCTTATGGCACATATGCATTTATTGTCACATTGAGAGGATTCACCTACAGGCTTATTGGATATTATAGATTTTATTTAATTCTTCTGTTGAGGGCAGGAGACTGTGAGCCAGGACTGACTTATACAGCCTATCTGACTTTACACCTATTCAGTTGTCTCCAGGCATAATACACAATATTGTGCATCCCTGAATATAACTGTTATAGAGGCACTAATATATAATAGTCCTTATCGACTGACTCAGAACACGTAGTATGGGGCCAGTTGCAGCCTGCGGCCGCCAGTGCTTCCCAGCTTGCAAGAGTGAATGTGCCTCCCCCTGCTCAGCACTCGTGAATAAGGGGCTGCCAAATGCAGGAAGTGCTGAATTCATGGCTCATGTGCAAGGTGAAGCAGAAGCGCCTGTGCAGGGGGCAAGTATTCCAAAAACATTGAAGCTTGTAGTAATTTTTTTTAACCCTGCCCTGCACTTTATCTTCATGGCACTGCCACATGGATGAACTTATTGTGCCAAAGATCTAAAATTGTCCTCTACAGGGTTGCGATATATTATACCATGTGCAGAAGCACTTTGCACTCTCTCATTTTTTTTTTTTACATTACAAGTTTTACTTGTGCCCCAATGGGTTTTATTTCATTCACCACTGCAAATCTTTGCACTTCCAGCATTAAAGTTTGCATCACATAGAAGTGGAATCAGTGACACTGGAATGGTGGAATTGGTTAAAAAAACATGACATTTTATGCTGTTTTTTTTCATTACTGTAAATGAGGGCTCTTTTTTTGTTAAGAATTTTTGAATGATCTTTATTTTAACGTTAAGTTCTGGGTTGAACATTTCATATTTTACTATTCAAGCTGGCTCCTTCCCAAACTTATATTAAAAGTATAAATAAAAGGAACAAACCTGCGCTGAATATAGAAAGGGCTTCGTGAAGGAATGTGCCTTTCTGCTGCCCACACGTTCCAGAAATCAGGCAGGCCAAGGTAGGAATCTGGGCAGCCTTTATTAGATTACACTGATTTATTTTTTTGGAATACACTTTCCATTTGCACAGCCTGTTAGGAATGCTTTTCTAGTATTCGTCTGGTGTAGGCTCCACAGACACTTTGTACAGGTGGACAGAGTGGGGAATCATTGATTAAAAAGTACTATATGTGCTCTGTGGGCAGCACTGTACTTTATTCATTGGATAATGGCAATGGTGTAAAACATTGCACTGAAGTAGGACTGGATTGGGTTCAAATTAGGCCCTGGCATTCCTGGTACAGAGGGGCCAATACAGCCCCCAACAGCCCACTTAATAATCACTTTCTATTGCTTCTTACAGCAGCATTTGCCAGAACCCACAGATTGCCCGCCTGGGCCTGCACTGAAGGTTCTCATAGTAGTGACATTACAGCAGCTTACTCAGTTCTTATTATAGAATAACATTCTAAAAATGTTCACATGCAATTGTTAAATACACCTTGCAAAAGGGAGGAATACATCCATGCTTACATCCACTCATCAGCGTGTCTATCAGAATACTCAGTCTACTGAGGGCAAAGATTTGAAGTCATTGGAGTGAATCTCAGTATAGAATGTGGTTGCCCAAAAGGAGAAAAACCCCTGTCTGTGAATAGCAGAGCCAAATTCAGACTAAATAGTGCACTAGAGGCAGGGGGATGCTTTGGGGCTTCCAAATTGAAGAAGGACCCCAACATATACATTCCATTTCCTTCTCCCTTTATTCTCCTCTGTTTTGTTCCTTTCATCCTGATCCTTTCTTATCTCTCTGGCCCTGCCATTAATTGTCTTTTTCTCTTAACTTGCCCCTCTTCTATGTGTCCCCCCTATACAAGAACTTAGCAACAAACCTGTTGAAACTGCTGTCGGATTGGACTGAAACTTTAACTTTAAACCTTTTGTATCCTATCCGGCTGGAGTGAAGTTTGTGCGCAAAAAAGAAGCTTGCATAAATGGACAATGCAGTCCAGACAATTTGTAGTCATTAAAGACAGGGCGTGAGGTAGGTGCCTCATTCTTGGGAATCATCCCTTTTATGCAGGGACGCAAGAGAGGGTAGGTTAGTACTAGTAGAAGGGTTATATTGGTTGATATTTGGATACTGATTCTGCCTATAACTCTTTTGTCCTCCATGAAAATTTCAACCCAACCCATTTCAAGAACGGCTAACTGAAAACCAACCATAAGCCAGTAGTAAAGCATGTACCCCCTACTGTAATTTATAAAGATATTATAAGTCACCGAGGAGTTATGTGACCAT
>CM044432.1:29632695-29647349 GCA_024363595.1 Xenopus borealis
CAGAGGGATCGGTGTCAAATTCTGGTAGCCAGCATCCATTTTGGATGCTCGGCTGAAGGGGACCCCTGTTATAAACGGCGCATTCTGACGTCAGAACGCGCCATTTATAAGGCTATAATTTACAGTCTGGTCCCAGTGGCAATGACCAGACTGTAGATAATTTATATATTAATTTCACATTTCATATTACAGAGAAAAGGGAATCATTTTCAATAGTAGAATTATTTGCTTAAAATGGAGTCAAGGACACATGGCCTCCACCATGTTCTCCCTCTTTCTCTAATTCTTTCCATAAGTCTCTAATGTCCCTGTCATGTAGAAGACTTTTAGCTCAGTGCCATTAGCCATTTGAGGGGGGCTCCTCTATCTTTCTCTCTCAATAATACCCTTTCCCCATTTCTCTGTTGTGTCCTGAACACCCAGTTCCGTAACTGGCACCCAATGGTGTGGGATCTCTTCCACAAATAATCACTCCCTGTCAGGACAACAGACTTTCCTAGACTAGACTAGGACTACAGTGAGCTGGAACAAATCCCCAACTCACTTTCTACCCCTGACAATGTGCAGCCTCCCACCTCGTGTCACTCTGCAGACTATTGGACTGTTATATGGGCTTAATAAAATCATACTGCTATGGGAGTGCGCCCCTCCTGCTTTTTTATTGCTCACCCTACGGACGTCTGATGGTTGGCATGATGTTTCTAGGCCGAACAGGAATTCTTAAAATTCTTAAAGGTTGGCACCATCTCCTGGGAATATTGCCTAACTATTTACATTTTGAAATAAAATATATTTTACGTCCAGATGACTTGATACCACTTCCACCCCTGTAGATTTGGTTTGGAATTTCCAAAATTCTGAAGTTAGGAACATATTTATGAAGAAGCCACAGTAAGTAAAAAAAAACCTCTGCATTATCCATGGTTTTGTGCACATTTAGGGGCAGATTTATCAAGGCTCGAATTTCGAAGTGCAAAAACTTTGAAACGACATTAATTCGAAATTTGTGATCAAATAGGTCCATATTCGAATTGAAAGATTCAAATTTTTTGCACGTTTCCCCTCCCCCCCAAAAAATAACTTTGAATTTTGAAAGTCCACCAATTGAATTCATATAGGTTCCATTTGCTAAAACATCAATTCTGCAGCTGTTATAGAATACACTTCAGTTCAAAAATATTACTCAGAATCTTTCAGCGAGCTACATTCGCCACAATTTCCCCTTTGTGCATAAAGGAAAAGACTTCAAACATTTTTGGAACATATGTACGGCATCTGCCAGCCTTTCTAGGTAACAAATTCCACATGTACAGCTCCCAATTGTTATAAAGTTCCATGGTATAATCCAAACCTTTTTTCCTTTAAATCTGCACTTTCTCATTTGCTATTGAAATCATACCATTGGGCAAGTAAATGTTGTCAAGAGGAGACTACTCAGTGATCATATCTATCATGTACAATTGATAATTTCTTAAAGGACCAGTAACATCAAAAAATTTAATTGTTTTAAAGTAATAAAAATATAATTCATTGTTGCCCTGCACTGGTAAAACTGCTGTGTTTGCTTCAGAAGCACTACTATTGTTTATATAAATAAGCTGTGTATCCATGGGGGCAGCCAGTCAAAGGCGAAAAGGCTCAAGTTACACAGCAGATAGCAGATAAGCTCTGTAGAACATAATGTTGTCTGTTATCCATTACTTATCCTGTGCCATATAGCTGTTTTTCAATTTCCGCCATTGCTACTTAGTGGCTTGTTTATATGAACTTTAGTAGTGTTTCTGAAGCAAACACAGCAGTTTTAACAGCGCAAGGCAACACTACATGATATTTTCATTACTTTAAAGCACTTTCATTTTTTGGTGTTACTGTTCCTTTAAGGAAAGAGCTGCCTGGGGCAAAACCAACTTGGAAGGCTTTTGTATTTATATGAATGGGATGGCTCCACCTTAGCCTTTCATATCTCTATGAACAATTTAACAGAAAATGAAGCCCCTTGAGTAGAAAAGCAAAAAAGATTTACTGTCACCATATTGCCCATCTGTTTCTACCTTGTTACAGTTTGTATCCTTGAATTTTCCTATCCTCATCCTATCTCTAACAGTAATTCCATTGCTTTCATTGACACTGTGTCTATATGTGTAGTTTTCCAGTTCATTATCAATAGCTTTAACCCATAAGGAGATTTAATTCTGAGGGTTTTGATTCTGCTTAGTAACAATGGTCAATGGAGTCTTACAGAGTGAATTTAAATTGCTTTGTACCTTACTACTCAAAGTATACACTTAAAGGACAAGGAAAGTCTAAAATAGAATAAGGCTAGAAATGCTGTATTTTGTATATTAAACATAAACATGAACTTACTGCACCACAAGCCTAATCAAACAAATGATTTATGCTTTCAAAGTTGACCACAGGGGGCGGTCATCTTGTAACTTTGTTATACATCTTTGCAAGACCAAGACTGTGCACATGCTCAGTGTGATCTGGGCTGCTTAGGGATCAAAACAGCACAAGTCAAATATCTGCCAGAAGCCGATACAGCAAGACTGATTAATAATCAGAATATACAGACTGCACTGGGTCCTGTGTTGTCATGTAATCTAATGTGGATTTTATAGTTTTTGTATAGTTTAATACAAACTTTCTCCAACTCTCCAGAACCAGTGGCGGCAGCAAAATAATCCTCCAAATAGAATCCCAGTTTATCTGTTTAAATCTGGCTCCATGATCTTTGTCCCTGCAGCTGGAGTTGGAAACAGTAAAGGCAAAAATAAAATCCAATACAAATCTCACACAGTCCCCAACTGCTCTACAGGGAAACAAAGCTGCTTGAGTTCTGAAAGGCTGGGAAGTAACGTGGGGGCTCCCCCTGCTGTTCATATGTATGACTGTTTCCCTGCACAGCAGTTACTATCCACAGCAGTAAATGAAGGGAGAATTTCACTGCATACAGTCAGGTTTCCTATCAATATGGTAGACATTTTTTAATTAAAGTATATAGGAGATAGATTTATTATTCATTAAAGAAACTAAAAATGGGATTTAAATTTTTTGCCTTTCCTTGTCCTTTAAGTGGGCAAAGTAAAATTGACATTTCTTAGTCTATTCTTTCAATTCTAGGTATAGTGGGAGGGGGTAGCAGGATCATGGTCATTTAAATTGATGTTTTGCTGCCTTGGATGTGTAGGGAACTACAATACATTGAATGTTACAATCAAGTTTTATAATTTCAATAATTTAGTTATGAGCTGCCACAATATGTCAGCGTGAAAATTGGCAGACCTAAATTCCAAAATTGAGAATATGTCTTCCCTGTACTTCTTTACAAAAGTCTGTACTTTATGGCTATGCCGCAAATTCAATCTTGCATAGATGTCCACCAAAGTTGCCTGCACAACAGCATGAGAATGTTGACTTCATAAGGGCCCATAATAATTATTAAAGATTAGAGCTGGTGCCCAGGTTGATCTGTAAGTAGAAGTCATAACCATTTCTCCCAGGCAGCCCAAAGTATTTAAGTAAGGCAAGACCAATACCTATTACATCCAGGCCACTGGTGCCCCCATATATTTGCAATTAAGTGTGACTGTTTTACTTGTCCTCCTGCTTTCACAATCGGAGTGGATAAAATTATGCATTTTCAAAGTCCCCTGTAGTTAACAATAAGCAGGAGCAGCAGGAGTCATGAAAATGAGTATTAGAAGGAATGTTAAAGCCTCAGAAAACACCCTGCATCCCCCAAATGTTGCCAAGGGAGTATGTTGTAGGGATTAGCCTTCCTCTCATTTCCATTGTTTTGCCATTCCATTCCCCATTATCCTAGATCAACTATTGTTGCTTTATCAAGAACATCTTTATGGAGCATGTGTAGCTGTAAGGCTATGGATTAGTGAAGGGTGAATTTCTGCCGAAAAATTCGCAAAAGTTGAATGTTGACGCCAGCGTCAATTTTAGACTCTTTTTTGACTATGGCAATGAAACTTTAGTCGCTGGCATTGAAACTTTAATCGCCAGCGTGGAAAGTTTCACAGCCGTCATCAAGACTTTGATTAGACATGTGTAGCTGTAATGGATTAGCGAAGGGCGATTTTCTGCCAAAAAAATTAAAACGGCGAATTTTGTCTCTGGCGTCAATTTTCGACTCCAGTGTCAATTTTTGACAAGAGCAATGAAAGTTTCGTCTCCAGCATCGAAACTTTCGTCGCCAGCGTCAAAACTTTTTTTTCCGCGGTTGATTCCTGAAATTCGCTGCAAATTTGGCCCTGGCGAATACATTGGCCCATCACTACTTTAGATGTATGATTTCCAGCTGCTGCTACTGGACACAACTCAACTTGCAGCAGGTTTGAACCATTTTGAAGTTTCATGTCTGGATTTTGCTTCTGCCCCCAAAATGGCCAACCATAGCTTGTCATGTCAAACACTACATTATATGGGCCTCCCGCCTGGTACTCATCTAGAACGACTTGTAAAAATAAAGAGGTGACCTGAGTCTGGGTATTGACCCTCCTTTCAAATCAGTTGTTAGTAACCTATGGTTTACATAATTGAGCATCAAGTAATTCTAACAAAAATAGCTACCATAATGTAATGATCAACTGATCTGACAATAGATTAAAGGGGAAACTATTCCTAAAATACAGTGTTCTCCCCATAATTACAGCATAATAATGGCAAAGTAGTGGACACTAATTAGTTGTGCAGCAGTGTTTTCTTATCCAAGTTTCTGCAACACTGATACATACAAAGGCAGAAGCATGTGATTTTTAAGGTGGGAATGTGGCTACAAGATGCACATGGAGCCTGAAAGTATGATCTATATAAGGCAGGTATAAATACCAGGGCTTCCTTATGTCTGTCCACCTTGTATATTACAACATTACATTGTATTCTTCCTGATGTACCCTCATTAAACTCTGTTACCTGCTCTCAGGCACTTTCTATGCCAGAATTCCTTTAAACACAGTTAACTTGCTTAAATAATATTTAGAACATTGCCTGGCACATAGTCTGGCATGTAATCAGCCTACAGATGCTTTTTTTTTTAAATTGCTGCTGTTTTGTCCCCAGGATCCACTATCCTTGCACTGCTCCGTTATAATTTGCCTTGTTTTACTGTCACTATCCCTTAAGTTTGGCATTAGATAATACTTTTTTGGGGTTTACTTTTTAGATAGAACTTCCCTTGTCCTGTGTATTTGCATAGCTGAATAAACAATGCTCTGCTGCCACCTATTGCCAGACGTAGTTATTACTAAAGTAGTTATTAAAACTATATTCAGAATGTATATTGTAAATAGAAACCCAGTGCACTAGTGTGAGGACTAGATTTGTCTGAATATGCCCTTGTTTATGAAGTGTTGGTGCTAGCACAGAAATTAGAGGGGGGCCCCGGGCAATGCAGAAAGACCCGGCTCCTACTGCAGTTGTACAGACTCTTACAGGATAGGGTCCAGAGGCTGATTATTAATGGTACTTTCTCTGTTTGGAGTAAGGTTTTTAGTCGGGTCCCTCAGGGCTCAAAATTGGGTCCACTTTTATTTGTATGTATATTTTTATTTGTATAGAGCTCCTTGAGGACAAAGCACTATATAGCAACAATAAATAAGTAGTAACAAACAAGGGGTCACTGCATTAATAAGTAACAATAAGGACATCATTAGAAATATAGTTCACATAAATATAAAATATAATTACACAGTGTCAAGGAGACAAAAGGATGGATACAGTCTAAATGGGAGGGTAACGTACGGACACAATTCAGAGGGGTATTAAAGTGCTGTACTTTACAGTGGGTGAAACTGTCATACAAATGCCAGTTCCAATGTTCAGGTGTTATCCAGGTGCTCCCGGACTAGTCTTTGAGTTTTGTTTTATAAACATTGAAGGAGGATTCTCTCCAGAGAGATTCAGGAATGGCATTCCAAATACTAGGAGCTACAAGAGAGAAGGGTTTGCTATAGGAAACAGCAGTAGTAGTTGGGGGTACAGACAAGCGGTTGCTCTGAGAGGAACTGAGGTTTCGGCCAGGAACATATAGAGGAATAAGAGATGAGATGTAGTTAGGTGCAGAGGAATGAAGGGCTTTAAAGGTTATGAGGAGAAGTTTCTAAGTTATTCTTTGTTTTATAGGAAGCCCAGGGGATGGGCCTGTACTCTTTGGGATGAGAGGAGGATAATTCTGGCAACATAGTTTAATACAGACTGTAGAGGGGAGAGTTGGGAGTTGTGGAGGTCAGTTAGTAGAAGGTTACAGTAATCTAGTTGGGATAGGATGAGAGCATACATGCACATCTTGGCTGTAGCATGTGAAAAGAAGTGACAGATTTTTGCAATATTGTGTAAGAAAAAGTGACGGGTTTTGACAGTGGCGTTAATATGATCAGAGAAGGAGAGAGAGGAGTCAAAGATTAGCCCCAGACAGCATGCTGAGTTGACTGGGGCAATGAGCATTCCATCAATAGAGATAGTAAAACGGAGAGTAGGGCCAGGCTTAGGTGGAAAGATGATTAGTTCAGATTTAGTTAGGTTGAGCAAGAGCTGCGCTGGTTCATACAATTGGAGAGTGCTAGGAGGCAGTTAGAGATTTGAGCCTCTGTTTCAGCTGTTAATGAAGGCGTGGATAAATATATCTGGGTATCATCAGCAGACAGATGATAATTAAAGCCAAATGATCAAATGAGATCTCCCAAAGACAGAGTGTACAGAGAGAACAACAACGGACCAAGCACAGAGCCTTGCGGCACCCCCTACATTAAGTGGAACTGGAGATGAGTTTTGTTAGCATAAGAGACAGTGAATGATCGGTTCGAAATGTAAGATACAGCCTGGTTATGGATGCCAAGTGAATACAGAATCTGCATCAGGAGAGATAATAGGTCAAGGAGGATAAGGATGGAGAAGTGACCTGTGGCTTTGGCAACCTGAAGATCATTTGTAACTTTGCACAAGGCAGTCTAAGTAGAAGTGACCAAGCTGGAAACCCATGGATTACCGAGGACTGACTGGAAGCCTGAGTTAGAAGGTTCCTAAACGCTGGAGTGATATATGACTTATTTTTATTATTATTATTATTATTATTATTATTATTAATAAAAACAAATTCAGTCTGGTAAAAATAATTAGGGAAAATGTTTTTTTGTTTTCCTGAATAAACCTAAAAGCCTCTCATTTGAAGGTCAGTTAGGATGAATATGTATTTGCTGTCCCAAATACTGCTAAAACTATGACTAAATAACTATTACACTGATATTTTCCTAAATCTGTATGCATTTCACGAAGTGAGTGTGGCCTGGATGTTTAATGAGGACATTGGGCAAAGGTTGGCCTTCAAATGAGGCTTGAACTACAGACTTGAGTTGGCCAATAATCATCATCTGGCCAGCGTTTTACCAGCCTGGCATGTAAACAACATGTTTGATTAAAATGGAAGAAAGATAAAAATATAGGAAGGCTTTTTTTCCAGAAAAGGTGACAACCCAATCCAATGAAATCTGCCAACTTGGCCTCTCTAGACTGATGTGGCAGCTGATTGGCCTATGTATGGGTCCTTGGGATATTCTGCCCAATCAATATCGGCCTGAAACTTCCATCAGGCATTAATGCTGTTGTTTCCAGACAGCCCCCATTATGATCATATAATTATGATGGACCAACTTGTCAAATCAGTTAAAAAACCTGAAATATAAGCAGATCTTACATAAAACAAATTCAATTCAAACTAACAAAAAGTACTACTATGGCTTGTAGGGCTGTTTTAAGACCTTGGTGGGCCCTGGGCAAAGAGCCAATCAGTGGACCCTAAACTCTTTGTGCGCGCGTAGTGCGCCAAAAATGTTTTTGAAGCCACACCCACCTATTGGCCACACACCCAAATTTCACACCCATTTAACAAAACATTGTTCAGTCAAGCCAGTATTAAATGGAACAGGGGCAATTCATAAACCGTATCTATCTCTTTGCCCACAGAACTGCAATTCCCAGAATGCCTCAGCCGGCAAAACCCCAGGCGCAGTTCCGGATTTTGTATATTGTGGCTGGTAAGGCAGGTTTATGTCTAGTGGCAGGGATCGAACAAAAGCCGAATAAATGATGCTAACTTTAACTCTGAAAAACATTGTGTGGCGTAATCTAAAGTAAGCATGGGACCCCAAAAACAGTGAGCCATGGGCAGATGCCCCATTTATTTCTATTATTAAAGTGACCTTGATGGCTTGTAACAGTCTAACAGCCTGAAGCTGGGCAGCCCACATCCTTAATAATTCAGCAATGAAATACAAGTCTTTTGCTTTATCACCACTGCAGTGGGACCACTAGGCGGCAGAAAAGGCAACAATGAATATACAGTAAATAGGCATTGCTGCATTACTAAATGAATACTTCTATTCATCTGGGGGGTCTGTGGGTTTCATCAGTAAATGTCACAGTGGAGAAATCCGAAGCGTCGAATTGGACACATTAATGAGCGAAATATAATATAGGTTCTTTATCTCTGTGAGTCCAGCAGTCATTAATACGTTTAGATCATTCCGTTACAAGACGTGCAGTACAACCTACGCTGGGGACAGCGTCTGCACAGAAAAGCCATTTACTAAATGAGATCAGTTATTTCTCTTTAGTATTATGCATAATTCATTTACTTCATGCTAGAAATACTGAAATGTAATGCTCACTCATAGAAAAGTGTGGACCATTCTAGGCTTTCGTTTGAAATACCTTCCTTGTAGAGAATTTCCTCTTAATGGTTCTGACAGCATTAATATCACTTCCATTCATTATTGGCAGACATAGACTTTTGCAACTAATAATAATCAAATGAAAAACATATGTACAGCGTCAGACTGGGGTGTCCAGGGCTCGCCTGGCTGTGACCTTAAAGGAGACATATTGTGTAAATAAATATGAATGTACCAGTGCATTATACTCATTTAGATATAGAAGAAGTGTACTTTAAAATGTAGTGTTTCAGGCTGATGTATTGACTATTTCTGCAAAAACCCTAATAATCCCTCCCTCCCTTTTCACTTCGGCTCTCAGTTCAATGAACTGTAGGACAGAAACCAATCAGCTAGCAGGACCTGATAGGGAACTGAAGCCTGTTTGTGCTTGTGTGACTGCAGGGCTGTGATTGGCTGTCCTTTCCTACTGTGCTTCTGGCAGGGACCATTATGACACACCCACCCCTCATTTGAAACACAGACATGGACCAGAGAACATCTTTAGGGAGCGCCAATAAAGGGGATATTTTTAAAGATAATATAAATTTTTAGCTCCATGTAAAAGCAGAGCCATATATTACTTATAATTGCCTACACAAATAGGGTTTTTATTTATTTATCATTAAATGTCTCCTTTAAAGGTCCCCTTTCCCAAAGCCCCCCCCCCCTCAATGTCCAAGCAGACTCCCTGTCAGTGCTATCTTCTTCCTCCATCGCTGTGATTGGGGAAGGGGTGGAGGGGTAGGGCTTGCAGAGCCTAGGGGAACAGTCCCTATTTTGAGAGCTCAACCCGCAGTCCCTCATTTGTACTGGAAAGTTCCGCTTTTCTCTTCAATGAACAGCCCGAAAAAGAAACGACGTTTCTAACTTAATCGGCTTTTGGCAGAGAGCCAAGTTAACAGGTACAACTAAGATACTTTGTAACAAGAAACAAGAAAATAAGTAATTGTAACAGTTTTGAGGAGAAATATTTTCAAACTTTCAAATTTTGTAAGATGAACATGGTAATTAGCGGTTGTGGTCACAAAAATGGGCAGGGTCAAAAAATGTAGCCCCTCTTTTTACTTCCAAAATGTTGGGAGGTATGGGGAGTGAGCTTGGGATGGTGGAGCCCATGAGTTCCGGGCCCCACTGTGTTTTTTCCCAGTGTCCTGCTGCTCAGTCCAACTCTGCAAATGTTCCCCATCCAACAATGTAACTAATATTAGGACCTACAAATGCCCTGTACAGTCCTTTAAAACAAATGCACTGTATACTATATAAAGTGAATCCTTACTAGGTATCAATTATGCCCACACAGTTATACAATTTGGCAGATTCTGGGGCCAAAAAGCCCACTCCTGTTTCTTGTTGCGTGTGCCAACACAATGGATCTGGGTGCAGGCAAGGAAGCATTTGTCACTATCCGATGCCTTATTGCAATCAGTGGCATAACTAGAAGTTACTGGGTGTCCCAAAATCTCTGTGTTAGGCCCCTGAGTGTAAGAGATAATGTCAGTGGAGAAGTCAGAGGGTCGATCTAGGACGGCCCTGTGTTGCACATGAACCATCTCCATGGAAGCCTCACAACTGATCTGAGCTTTGCTTTCTCTCCAGCATTAAACAACATGACAGATACGGGCAGCTGATCCTCATGAACGCCTCTATAGCCGACACCGGGGAGTTTACTTGTTGGGCCCAGGTCTGTGAAAGCCACGGCTGCAGGAAGGACGAGTCCAAGGCTGGATCCACTTATGTGTTTTTCACAGGTATTGGCCAATATACATTTACTCACATAATCTTCTACCAAATGTAGCTTTGTTTCATTATCAACATTCATCTTATTTTCTGGATTCTGTCATGGGAAAAATTTTTTTTTCAAAATGTATCAGTTAATAGTGCTGTTCCAGAAGAAATCTGTATTGAAATCCATTTCTCAAAAGAGCAAACAGATTGTTTTATATTTCATTTTGAAATCTGACATGGGGCTAGACATATTGTCAATTTCCCAGCTGCCCCAAATCATGTGACTCGTGCTCTGATAAACTTCAATCACTCTTTACTGCTGTACTGCAAGTTGGAGTGATATCACCCCCTCCCTTTCCCCTCCCACCCCCCAGCAGCCTAACAAAAGAACAATGGGAAGGTAACCAGATAACAGCTCCCTAACACAAGATAACAGCTGCCTGGTAGATCTAAGAACAACACTCAATAGTAAAAACCCATGTCCCACTGAGTACTATTCAGTTACATTGAGAAGGAAAAACAACAGCCTGCCAGAAAGCAGTTCCTTCCCAAAGTGCTGGCACAAGTCACATGACCAGGGGCAGCTGGGAAATTGACAAAATGTCTAGCCCCATGTCAGATTTCAAAACTGAATATAAAAAAAATCTGTTTGCTCTTTTGAGAAATGGATTTCATTGCAGAAGTCTACTGGAGCAGCACTATTAACTGATGTGTTTTTAAAAAAAACATGTTTTCCGATGACAGTATCCCTTTAATGACTAGTAACTGCAACCAAGCTCCCTCTGCTAGGTCTGTCCTCTTAACAGTATCTTTTTTGCAACACATTCCTATCATTCCTGCAAACTATGATGTTGACTCTGCTAATGAAGTCAATGTAACCGATATAGCCAGTTTTGCAGACACAAGCATATTACATGATATAATGACATGATTCTTGATGAATCCTTGCTTCCTACTTGGTACCGACAGGTGGGGGGGGGGGCGGTTATTTATCCGAAATTTATGCCGCTACATTTTTTCAGAAAAATTCCAGTTGAACTATTGAAAATTATCATGAAAACATGAAAATAAAATATTTTCAAAAAATTAAAAAGTTAAAATTGCCAAATCAAATCTTACAAATTTTTCGGATTTTCAACCCAAACACTCAGGTCAGGATATCTTCGGGACTTCTCCCACAGACTAATATACAACCTCGGCAGGTCTGAGATGCTGGATATATATATTTTTTTCAATTAAAAATTAAGATTTGTTAGTCAAAAAAACTTCAGACTCTAATAAATAACCCCCTTAGAGTTGGATTAGGGGGGTTCAGGGGCCTACCAAGGCAGCCACCTCAGGGGCCAGCACATTTTGGGGCCCTCTGTCCATTTGAAAGCCTTCTCTGGCCCCCTGCCCTGCAACCCCCCCTTCACTCCTGCCCCATGTACTTTATTCTTTTGGTGGCCACAATCTGGACCGGGAGAGGGGAGATCAGGGTACGGGCACCTCTAGGTCTGTGGCTGTCTGTCACCCCCATCTCCTCCCCTTTATTCATATACTTTTCCTCATCAGGACCAGAGCACTGATGGGAGATATTATTGGACCCACATAAAATTGTTTTTGTGGCCCCCAAAATATCTAGAGGTTGACCTGTTTTGCCAATATTTATTGATGATGGTCTCATGGGGCCCCTATACTCCCTGGAGCCGCAGGGTCTGCTTTCTCTGTACTTCTGCCCCTGCAGGAAACTATTGTATCTCCTGTGTAACCCCAGTGTATCCCCAGTGTATCCCCAGTGTATCCCCAGTGTATCCCCAGTGTATCTGAACCAATGTGGGTGTGGTTGGGCCACATGTCACCTGCCTAAACTTCTGCTGCCCTAGACCCGGGCCTCAGTGGGCTTTCCACAAATCTGGGCCTGAATCTCGTACATATGGATCGTTCAAATCCCACAAACATCTAGTAGAAAGTATTTACATTAAATGGCTATACATTTCATCAACATAAACAATATTTGGTAGTTTAAAGTTTGAGCATGGAATATGCAACCTAAAAAGTTTAGTTATAATCCCCACCAGTGATTTAGTTATAATTTTAATTTTATTGTGCTATAAATGTAAATTTCACAGGCAGCTTCTCTCTGTTCTCTAGAGTGCCAGGGGCTGGTGAGAAGACAGGACTTGTGCACTGGGGGTTGTGCTCACGTCTAACAGACAGGAGATTTATGTATTTGTATAAATGATCCCATGAATGCTGCAAGCTATTCTTAGCAAGACTCGCATTTCATTTAAATAACTGTAGAGTGTAACCTGTATGTACAGTGAAGCCCCGGGAATTCCCAGTGAGACATTGTGAATTTTTAGAAGACAAAGCTCCGCCGTCTTTGCACATGACATTCAGAGGACAGAGAGAGAGGCAGGAATTCACTACGTTCGGCCAACCTTTTCCTTCACTCATTACAAAAGAAGATACATGCACAAAGAGCAGAATAGTACGAACATCCATAATTGTGAATGGAATGTAACAATGCAATGTAAATAATGCAACTTTTATTGCAGAATGATACAGTATTACAGTGGTGTAAGACTGGGATTATTATCCCTCTCACCTGATTGTCATCCCATTGACTGAAAACTTCAGACTCTGATTTCTCCTTTAAATTACTGTATATGATAATCCTAAGGATTTGCTTCACCCATAGGGTCAGACTGGCCTGGCCGGGCACTGGGAAAAACCCTGTGGGCCCCCGACTCTTGTGGGCTCCACTGGCCCAGGTCCGCACCCCTATCTTCTTCTTTAGGCTGCAACCCCCTTTGTCGGAGGTGGCGGCAAAAACAAATATTGCAGAGTATGTCCGTATGCACGCAAATGCTGCACCAACACCAGCGCGGCAGGGGGAGCTGGAGGGGCCCTGAGGAAGTAGCCATGATGGGCCCCAGGCCCCCCAGTCCGGCCCTGCTCATGTAGATATCTAATTTGATCATATTTTTTCAATAAATAAACAACGAAATATAATACTTTTTTTTCATATGTTTAACTAGGTTTTTTTTATCTACTTTTAGGACTTGTTTGACGCTAAAATGATATTTACGTCACATCCATATAAATATATAGAAAAGTTTGGTCTGGGGCCAGACCCATCCTTCTTTATACAATTCACTTTTCTGTAATGACATAGTGTGGCAGAAGTTATCACACCTTCCGCACTCCCCTTCAGTAGAGCAATAAATTGTTGTCATAAAGTTTCAAGTTACAATAAAAGGGATACCATCATAATATGCCCCTGCCCTTTTTATATTTCATTTTGTATACAAGTGTCATTGCTTCTGTGTCTCCTACACATCCTATTTCATGTACACGTATGGGACCTATTATCCAGAATGCTTGGGACCTGGGTTTTTCTGGATAAGGGGTCTTTCCTTAAATTGCATCTTTACATCTACAGTCTACTAAAAAAATCTTTAAACATTCATTAATTCCAATAGGATCGTTCTTCACCTAATAGGGATTCATTATATCTTAGGACCAAGGGCAAGCTACTGTTTTATTATTACAGAGAAATTATTATTATTGGAGACAAAAATAAACTGGAGTCTAAGAGGGCCCATAATTCAGAGCTTTCTGGATAATGGGTTTCCAGATAATGGATCCCATCGCTGTATATCATTTGTGCAGTGCCTGAGCCAGTACTCTTATTCCATTTTCTCTTATAACTCATTATTGCTATTTAAATTAAATCACCAGGCAGCAGTGCGGCTAAATAAAACTTTCTGCTAAAGGGTATTTGATTCTGCATTGTGTCTGATGATATAAGTCTGATCCTGAGTGCATATCTAGAATCTCTTACACAGGGCTGCTATCGGGGAGGGGGGGGGGAGACAGGGGGGACAAGTGTCCCGGGCCCAGGTCTGAAGGGGGGGCCAGGCAGTGCTGCAATTTTCAAACAGCCAGACCCCCCCATACGAGCGCAGAAGCATGCGCTACTTACGAAGTCCTGAGGCAGAATGTGGAAGTGCCAAACATATACGAAGTTCTGAAGAGGCGGAAAGACCCGAAATCCCGAAAGGAGCCGACACTGAAGTCCTGAAGTGGCGCAAAGAACCGAAGTCACGAAAACAACTATAATTGAAATCCTGAATTCTACTGACACTGTGGCCACCATTTTTTAATTTTAAAGGGCAAGGAAAGGCAAAGAAATAAAATCCAATTTTTACTTTCTTTAATGAA
>CM044432.1:29649542-29662938 GCA_024363595.1 Xenopus borealis
TTTTTTTTTTTTTTTTTTGCTTTCCATGTCCTTTACTCATCATTTTTTTCATGCAACAGAAAATGGTGTTTTCTTATACAGTAATACATTGATTAGTCTATTGCATTAGTCATACTGGGATCACGTAGTATTTATGCTTTCCTGAAATTGCATTAAAAAGAGTAATAAAACCACAATGACACAATGGCTTTGATTTCATTTTGTTATAGGACTGAGCTCTTTCTTTAGAATGACGCTCTACTAGAAGTCATTGCTCTGACTCTGCTGTTGCTTTGCTGTATAAAATGGAAGAGCAGGATCTCTATATTTATGGGCTATAAATATGCAGCAGGGATTAGGTAACGCACTTATTGGAAATAACAGGAGCAGGAAAAGATGATACAGAACACAGTGAACTAGACTAGAGCTGTGGCCCTGCCATTGTTCAAGCACAGCCAGAATGGTTTACAGAAGCTCTAAACCTACTCTTGGGTAATAAGGATGATTTAGTATCAGGAAAGGCTATGAGCACATTAGCTATGTCACACAATGTCCTCACTCTTCTAAACCAAGATATTGAAAACAAAAAACTTTGTCTTTTATGAAAATGTATGCCACATCCGTCCCCATCCTAATTCCGGGATGATACAAGTCTTCCAAGTGGCAACTGAGACATAAGGACTCCTTTACTTATAACATGGAGCACTAAGAGGGGCAAATGTGTACCCATACTGTGTTCTGCACCCTGCCTCAGTTTAAAAATAGCAATGCAAGCTTTATGTAGGGACCCACAGGTTAGCGTTGCCTTCGCTAACGTTCGCCGCACTTCGCCAGGTGAATTTTCGCCAGCACTACGCTGATTCACTAAAGTGCGAAGTTATGCTCAGGTCGACGAACGGTATCGTAGTTGCGCTAGTGTTACTTTGCCAGGCAAAGCGCATTTACGCTAGCGATGCCTAATTTGCATACGGCGCAAATTTAAAAGTGTAATAGAAGTATATGTTACAGCCACTACATTCCACTACACAAGCCCAGGAAACCTTTAATAAATTATATAATGTTGTCCTCTTGCCCTACATGTGCCCCCTGTATAGTTGTGTTGCCATATGTTAGGAAATGTAGGGGGGAATGAGAGTAACCCCCCAAAAAATTTTGTTCTTTTTCAGACTATCACCCTACAAAATGTAAAAACACCAAAAATTTAATTTTTTCAAACTCCTATCTATTGTATTGAACTTCACCAGTACTTCGTTCACTAAAATGGTTATCTTAGTGAATTTGCGTAATTACGATCCTTCGTCAGTGCGCAACTTCGCCTGGCTTCAGGGTGTGAAGTTGCACTAGTCTATCTACTTCGCTAGCGAAAATTCACCAGAGTCGGTGTTAGTGAATTTTCAAAGTTGCAAATTGATGTCACGCTGCGAATTAGCGCTAGCATTAGACGCTTCGCGCTTTTGTGAATTTGCCCATAGAATGAATAAAAACATATGCTATCAACCCACCACAAGAGGGGCTGCAGAGCTCTGGAGAGCTACAGGAAAGCAGCTATACTAGTACAAATCCTCAAGTGGCACTCGACTTCCAGGAATGATAGATGGGTGGAAATTGAAAACCAACTAACTGCTCCTCATAAAGCAGCGGACCTATTATGGCTAGATCACAATCATAGGCCCAGAAAAAGTATGAAAAATATATTTATTAAGTATTCAGTGACTGAATGGGACAAAGTGAAATCTTCCTTGTATCCTCGAAAACCACCTTCCTCACTTACACCCCTGTTCCATTATCCTGCTTTCCCTCAAGGGATGAACTCCTCAGCATTTACGTGATGGACAACTAACAGACTCAAAGTAAAGGATATATTCCGTGACTCTAAACTGCTAACGTGGGAAACGCTCCGTACGCAACATCAGATACCACTAAGGGGCAAATTCACTAAAGTGCGAAGTGGCTAACGCTAGTGCTAATTCGCCAGCATGACGTCATTTTGCAGCTTTGCTAGTTTACCAACACTGACCCTGGTGAATTTTCACTAACGAAGTAGATAGACTAATGCAACTTTGCACCCTTACGCCCTAGACTTTATCAGTACAATAGATAGGAGATTGGAAAAAAAAAAAAAGTCCCAAAAAAACTCTGGCGTGCTTTACTTTTTTAAGGGTGATAGGCTGAAAAAGATCGTACATTTTTTTCAGGGTAACCTCCTTCCCCCCTACATTTCCTAACATATGGCAACACAACTATACAGGGGCACATGTAGGGCAATAGGACAACTTTATTTTATTTATTAAAGGTTTCCTGGGCTTGTGTAGTGGAATGTAGTGGCTGTAACATATACTTCTATTATACATTAACTTCGTGCCGTATGCAAATTAGGCATCGCTAGCGTTACTTTGCTTTGCCTGACGAAGAAACTGTAGCACAACTTCGCTACCATTCAGCTCCCTGAGCGCAACTTCGCATTTTAGTGAATTTGCGCAGCACTGGCGAAACTACGCCTGGCGAAGTGTGGTGAACACTAGCAAAGCCAACACAGGCGCAACTACACAGGTTAGTGAATTTGCCCCTAAATGAGTATTATAGATTTCAACAGATATCCCATTACATACTAAGGCTGCTGGGACACAAATTTCCAGATGCCTCGCCATTTGAATATCTATGCAATAATCTGTGTTGCAAGCATAAAATCAGTCTCTGAACTCAATGAAGCTACTTACCGTCTACTCTACATTCTTGGGAGAAGCACAGATCTTTGCACTCCATTCAAGAGAATATGTAATTCAGTTGGTTGGCACTCTCCCAAACCTTTGAGACTCTCAAGTAGTAGATGCACATGCAAAGTTGTCCCCTGCATCTGGATGTAAGGTCACAGCACCATCCAGACATGGCTGTGTTGGCCTGAACGTTGATTGTCTGAGAAGCTGAGCCAGGATTCTAATAAAGGCTTAGCATAATTACAAAGTCTGGATGGTGCTGTGACCTTACTACCACTCCATTCAAGAGCACAAAGACCTGTGTTTGGGTGCAAAGTGCAGAGCAGTGTACAAAAGACATGGTGGTTTCACCCTTTTGCATTTTATACCCTGCCCTGGACTTTGCACTTTGCAATTAATAGGAAGAGTTCTGCAGATCAAATGTAGGGCCTAAGCATCCATTACACTGCCCTAGGTCTCATGGGGTACAATGTTTGCTATAACCTTTCTTTTGAAAGCACCACATGTCTGATTGCTATGGGTTACTAGACCTAGGCAACCTTAGCAACATGTATCACATTTCCCCCAATGTGTCCTGGCCTCCATATGCATCATTTCTAGGTACAATTACACACATCCTCTGTGAAGCAAGTTTATAATATCTCCTATATGCTGTATATATATATATATATATACACACACACATACTCTACACAACGTATCACTGTAATGAGGATCAGTAATCTTTTAACCAGATTTTAAGTACAGGAAATACTTGTGGATTAGGCAAGATGCAGGGTTTCTCCTGCCCGTAACCCATAAAGTTTTCTAATGAATGAATATACAATGCTGTCTCATAGATTTGTTTCTAGAATTATAAACTTGTTGCCATTTTTCTTTTCATTTGTTGTTGTAGATAAAGGAGAGATATTTGTTCCCTCTTCCAGCTATTTTGAGATCATCTACCTCCATCCAGACAAACCTGCAGTTATCCCATGTAGGGTGACTGTCCCTTCAGCCAAAGTTACTCTTCACAGAGAGTTCCCAGCAGAGGAGCTTAAAGTCGATGGAACCAACATAACTTATGATGTGAAAAAAGGTTTTGTCTACCAGCATCCTCATTCCAACCACAGCGGTGTTGTATATTGTCGGGCAGAAGCCAGAGGAGCCCCACAGATTTCCATCAAATACCAGTTACTCTATGTGGAAGGTATTGTTGACCCCCTACATAAAAATATATCTTTATTTTTTTGCTTCACACAACATACAGCAATCCATTCTTATGATTAAAAGAACATAATGGACCTGTTCAGCTGGTGGCCCTCCGAAATACAAAACATATTACATTTTTAATAGCAATTTAATTAAGCAATGTAGTAACGCATTTATTGAGTCGTTAAACCAACATCTACGTCCTCCAAATCCAACTCATTTTGTTTCATGTGTTCAGTTCCCAGTGGTCCACCATCTGCAACGATCACAGCTTCTTCTAACAAGGTCAGAAGTGGAGATGACTTCAATGTCTTCTGCACTGTTCTTGGGGAACCAGACGTAGAAGTAGAATTTACATGGATTTACCCAGGCCAAGAAGTAAGATTATTTTCTTAACTGAATGAATTTTGCACCTGACATTGTCAACTCATGTTGGTTTTGGTGGTTTGAATGTTTAATTAGGTTGGCCAGTAGTCTCATTATGAATGAGAGAACTTTCATGCAGTAGGAACATATGGGTTATGTGCCTACTGCATGAAGTTGAAGCATATCCAAAGGCTGAGAAGTCTAACCCAGAGATGGGTTAGACTTCTCAGCCTTTGGATATGCTTCAACTTCAAGAATGAAGCCTGTCCTTTATCTCTTTCACAGCATTAGGTATCAAGATGGGAAGAGAAATGTGCTTATTCTTCAAAGAACCCCTTCTCTGGAAAACTTTAGGCAGTCCAGATAGTAGATCCCATGGCTATTGACCAATAAAATAAATATAATGCAAACTCAATGTATAGAGTATCTTTTTCCAAGGGTCCTGATACATGGTATAAACATATTTGCTACGAAATAAGTTGGTGGTATAGAAATACATGTTAATAATAATATTTACTTTACTGGTCAACAGTTATGGAATCTACTACCTGGAATACTCCTGCTCCATATGTGCAAACCCATTTTTTATTCTATAAAGCACTTAAATGTTAAATAAATCTAACCCTGATTATTCATATTCTAATCCGACACACCCAAAGGAGTCCTGGCATGAAAGAGAAACCTTTCCATTACTGGGCTTTCACCTATTGTGACACGTCTTCCTATTGAAAATGTTTTCAACACAACAGAAAGTCCTGCTAAAAGACAAGAGGAGCTTGAAGGGAAATGTGTACAATAAGCTTCACATTGTCTGTTTGTGTTGGCAAACAGAAAAATAGTATCATTCTTTGCAGGCAACAGGGAGCTGAACTAACACTGAACTGCGCTGCCTCCAACGTTCTTGTTCATTGAGAATTTTTAGTGGTCACAACATGCAGTGTTTCAGATACTATTCAGCAAAAGCAAACAGCCAACGGTCATTTGGTGTTCCTGCAAGGTGAAAGCTTAACTTGATAGGGGAATGATTCTCTTCAAAGATTGTCAGGATAAGGATTCACAATCAGAACCAATGGCAACGTTGTATTTATTGATTATTGTGGTGCGTTGAGAGCTATGGAGAAGCCCCTGCAGACCACACATTCCGGTGCTGATTTCCGCTAACACTCGGCTGATAGCAATTCATTGGGCGTGCCAAGGAACCTTCATTAACAGGAAGGATTAGTCCTGCACTGTAATAGGAGGGAAATGACTCACTTGCCACTTGGGAATTAGATAAATATGTCAGCACAGCTGCTCCAGATGTAAGTAGTAAAGGCTGCCAAATGTTTCTAATTATCCCTTTTAACAGGAGGTTCTCGTGCAACTAAATGCCAGTCTTCCAGTGAGCACATGGGAGCAGCTGCATTAGTAATCAAAAAATTTGATTTATTGCTTTGTTGTTAGATAGGTGTGTGGAGGGGAAGAACTTTGGCTTGAGCATCAAATTGAATCAATTGTAATAATTCATCTCTAGTAAGATGGAAATGGCTCCCTGCCATCCAAGGCTGAATTTTAAGCAACACCTTATTATGAGAGAAGTGCTGGATGCAGGATTTGCATTTGAATACTAGTACTTTTTGCAGTATTCTGATAAGTCTAAATTCTGAAGGGGAGATGTAATCCTTTGAGAGATTTGAGAGAAAAAATTGTGATTAAACTCAGTCAGAAAGGCCACCTGCTGTATAATGACGATTGTGTTCAAATAGAAGAGAAATACAGTTTACATGGCTACTGGGGCTTTTTCATCTAGGAAATGTGGAAAAGTTTTCCTAAAGAGGTGGATTTTACAAATCCAAGACAGGAAAGGAAAGTAGAAGGGAACCTATGACAAGGCTTGAACCCTACATGAACCTGATAGGGTAGGCGATGAGGGCTCATTTACAGGATAAAATCAAATCTTGGCTTTGCAAAATCTACTTCCGCCATCCAAAGAAAACCATGATTGCTGGGGTCTTTCTAGTTTTTTTTCTAGTAGATGGGAGAAAGCTTCTCTGTAGAGATCTTTCAAAACTAGTGGAGGAGGGGAAAGTAAAAGTGTACATAGGACAAGGCTTTGAACCCTAACTCAAATAGGAAGGACAGGTGATGAATAGTGATGAGTGAATCTGTCCTGTTTTGATTCACTAAAAAAATTTCGAAACAAAAATAAATTAGCAAAACAGTGAAAAATTGGCATAGCATGGAAATCAATAGGTGTCAAAATTGTTTTATCAAACCAGATGCATTAAAGTTAATGGGCATTTTTTCTTATGGTAATTTATTTTTTTTGCCTCAGTGATCTTTTTGTCTCTGAGACTTTTTTTGTCCAAATGCTTTAAAAGAGAAGGAAACTCTGTAGAAAAAAAACCCATACCCCCCCACCCCACATAGAAACCCCTCCCTCCCAGGGAAATGGCCAATACTCTATTCTTACCCCTCGTCTCAGATTCTGGCAGAGGATTCCCAGTCAGCTTACCGAGGACATGGAAGATGGATGCCGTCAAATCGTCTGCCAGAATCTGCAACAAGGGGTAAGAATAGTGTATTGGCCATTGCCCCGGGGGGGGGGGGGAGTTAGCCTGGGGGGATGAGGGTCTATGTGGGGTGGCAGATATAGGGTTATTCTACAGGGTTTTCTTCTCCTTTAAAGTCAATGGGAGTTTTTCCTATTGCAACTTTTTTGTGGCGTGACTTCTTTGTTGCAGCATTTCTATGCCTGTTGAATACATTTGCTCATCACAAATGATGATTTTCAGAACATCATGAAAGTGCAATTGTAACAGTAGGAAGGCCAGGGGGAAAAATGTGTTATAGATACCAAAAACGAAGAGTTTGGAGTGGGAGAGGATGATCAGTTGTGTTAACAGCTTTAGAAAACAGAAATACTGTAGGTGCTGAATGTAAATTCAATGCTTTGACTTTTTGCATAATGTGTTTTTAAACAGTATGGAAGACCAGTCGGCATCCAAGACTCCTGGAGACTCGTAAACAGAGGCATTGGACACACCACCAGAATCTCAAAGAGTATCATTTCAGTGGAAGATTTTGAAACCATTGATGCTGGTTACTATATCTGCAAAGCGCAGAACCTACGAGGACAGACAACACTAGCGACAAGAGTGGACAGAGGCTAAATCAACTCTTCTTGCACACCGACTATGCTTTGATGGCCAAGCTCAGCAGACGGATTCCTAGCGGCCAAGCTCCACTGATCTCGCATACCTCCAATTCCCATACCAGCAGGAGAACACCAGCGTTTCTCAACCAGACCCATATGCACAGCATCTTACATAAAACTCTCCAGATGTAAACATGTTGGACTAAGAAGATGTTTTTGATAAAAGGACTAGTGCTTCTTCCCTGGGGTTTACTCAGTAGCCAGTTTTGTTTACGTTGGCAAGAATTTTACATAATGGAATGCTTAAAACTAAGAAAAGTTTTCCTTTTCTTGCCGGTCAAATACTTTATGATTGAAATGTATTTCATTTAACCATGTTACATATTAAAACGTAAAATGTAGGGTTTTTTTGTATAGTTTTATTTTGAACATATTAAGAAATAAACATATTCTGATACACAGACAGAAATGTGAGTACCGTGTATAAGCAGTGGGGAATTTGATGACAAGTGAAGACCTGCCTGGGATCCTATTATAAATGTTTTCTAAAAGGTCTGGATACACGGGCCAATATAAACTGCCGACAGATCAACAAGCTCATTGGCCAGTGAACAGGGCCCTCGATCAGGCTTCCCCAATGAATATCTAGCTAAAAGTCAACCAGATGTTGATTGGACAGGTTTAAAAATCCAGTTGCATAGATTTGTTTATGTATGTACTAGTATTTATATTGTTGAGCAACAAGTGTGCTTGTTAGTTTAGGATAATAATTTCAATTACCCAAAAGCATTACTGCCAAATCACCCAATGGAGGCATGCTTTTTTTTTTTTTTCTTTCTCTGCATGACAATTTAATGTCACAAAAACACAGAACTTCTTACAAATGACCTTATGAATGTCTTATTTAATGTTGGTTATAGATCAGGGGTCCCCACAAGGATCAGTTTGGCACTACATCTAGGTTTATGCACCTTCTTTTAGGTCACTGGGAGCAACATCCAAGGAGTTGGTGAGCAACACGAGCCACTGGTTGGGGGTCACTGTATTGATACACTTACTTGGTCAAGACATTAAGGGGGTTATTTATTAGGGATGAACCCGAGCCTGAATCCTAATTTGCATATGTAAATTAGAGGTGGTAAGGGGAAAACATTTATACTTCCTTGCTTTGTGACAAAGTCATGTGATTTCCCTCCTGCACCTAAATTGCATATGCAAATTAGGATTTGATTCAGCCGAATACAAATCCTGCTGAAAAGGCCATTACCCTGGCCGAATCTTACACCACATCCTGGATTAGGTGCATTTATTTATGAAAACACAAAATTTTCAGTATTTTCTGAAAACCACTCTGACAAAATATGCGCGGACTTTCATCCCCCCCCCAATTGGATTTGACGTCTGAAACCACAAAAGCTTTCGGATTATTGAAACGAAACCCTTGATCAGGATATCTTCAAAATGTCAACGGAACATCTGCCAGTGACTTCTACATTACCTTGGCACGTTTGTGATTGAGACTTTCAGCAGGACTTTTTAATAACTCCTGAAAATGTTTCGTGTTTCTTCTATGAAAGAATTGAGTTTTTTTCCCTTTAAAAGTCCGGAAAGTAGATTGTAACCTTCTAAAAGCATTACTCCAGTGCATCCATTGAGACAATACTTTCCCTGCTAAAAATACAGAAGTAGTCAGTCTTTCAAAAATACATTACGCGGTCAGTGTTCTTTGAAAAAAATAAAATGAAAAACATTAAGGACCAAGCTAGTTGGCATAATTTAGAAGTAAGAAGTTAATAGGGGTACAGATTCATCATTTAGATTTTAGACCTATACATATTCGCTTTTTAAAGTGCTGTAAAGTGGCAATCCATAAGAATTAGAATTAGAGAATGGGTAATTGATTGATTCACTTGCAAAGCTAATGCCGAATTTAACAGTCAAAATGCACTTGGACGCATTTTCTGCAAATGAGAAAATTCAATGTAATGGATACTTTTAATTCACTGTTGATTTGGGGACTAATCCAATTGCCCTTTAGGCATCAAACAGTGGTTCGCTTAAGGTTACCTAAATGATTGGGAGGATTTAAAAGCATAAAAGATGACGGACCTGTGTTTTTTTTCAACTTTAATCACCATTAAAGTATAGATCTACATTAGGGTTTAACAACTCAATCTGAAAGAGATACTGTCATGGGGTAAACGTGCTTTTTTTCCCCAAAATGCATCCAGCAGAATTCTGCACTGAAATCCATTTCTCAAAAGAGAAAACAGTTTTTTTTTTATATATTCAATTTTGAAATCTGACACGAGGCTAGACATATTGTCAGTTTCCCAGCTGCCCTCAGTTATGTGACTTGTGCTCTGATAAACTTCAGTCACTCTTTACTGCTGTACAGAGTGATATCACCCCCCTTGCTCAACCCCCAGCAGACTCGCAAAAAAGATCAGATAGCAGCTCCCTAACACAAGATAACAGCTCTCCAGTAGATCCAAGAACAACACTCAATAGTAAAGCCAAGTCCCACCAAGACTGATTCAGTTACATTAAGTAGAAGAAACAACACCTTGCCAGAAAGCAGTTCCATCCTAAAGTGCAGGCACAAGTCACATGCTTGTGGGCAGCTGGGAAACTGACAATATGTCCAGCCCCATGTCAGATTTCAAAATTGAATATAACAAAATCTGTTTGCTCTTTTGAGAAATGGAGTTCATGGCAGAAGTCTACTGGAGCAGCACTATTAACTGATGTGTTTTGAAGAAAATAAAAAAAACATGTTTTCCCATGACTTTATCCCTTTAAGGATCCACACAAGTCTTTGTCAAGATACGCTGTAGTAGTTGTCTTACAAATACATTCCGATCAGGTGAAGTAAAGAACACACTGGAAATCGTCACTGACTGTATGAAGTAAATTATTGCACCAATAAATTTATTTTCTCTTATTACTGTACAAGTCAGAATATATTTTCATCATTACAAACCAAGCAACTACAGCTTTAGAATTTCTTTTATACATCCAAGTTTTTTTCTAAGCTACAAAACATTTGTATGACACAGATGAAAATGAAAGGGAAGGAAAAAAAAACAACAACATTTAACTCTTCTGTGCCCACATTTAAACTTCAGTGCCTCGGATAATCCCATGATAAACGAGACAACGCAACAATGCCAAGACAATTAAATCTGTAACAATTTATCAAATGTTCAAAATAAATTCTTTGGAAATATTTTTCAGAAAGTGAAGGAAAAAAAAAAAAGAAAAAGAAAACAACAACACTTTGCAGGCTTTGCAGCACTGGGTTTGAAAAGAAAACATTTACATTAAAGGCAGTAAATATCTGTGCTGCCAAAGTTACAGAACTATTCATTCTGCTGGAGGAGATGACGATGATGATGGGAGTCACAACTCCCCGACAGGTGCAACACCAAACACCGAATAATCCTGACCCAAAAAAGATGGAGGAAGATGCATCCAGTTTGCTATTCTTTGTATCGTTTCCTTAATGGAAGGTACAGTACAATGTCCTTTTGTCTGTATCAGGGATCTTAAAGTTTTTATGGATTGGTTTCTGATCTCCAACTCACCGTAGCACTCCAATAACTACAGGAATTCAGTTGCATTTATAGTACAGACAATGAAGTTAAACGTCCCAAGTAAACCCCTTGCATAGTCCAAAATAATGGGTCCTTGCTGGAAAACAAACAAAAAAGTCAGAATTGTAAGTCTTTGTTGTAGAAGGTACGGGCAGTGTGGGTTAGGAATTTGATGTAAGCAGGAGCGCTCTCTGCTCATTCATTAAAGCAAAGAAAGAGAAAGGGTAAGAAAGCCCTTGGAATATGGTTCTAGTGTTAAAAACAAGTCATTCTTCGACACACTGAAATGGCGACTAACAGGAATGGCGGATCTTGCCTTTATTCTACATTTTGTTTAACAGAAGTTCAATCCATGTGAAATAACTTTATTGTCCTTCAGAAGAGAGAAGGCAGCATGAAGCACACATCATAAAAAATCCGTTACATTTACATCACACACACCCGGTCATAAAGGGGAAAAACAAAACTACAGGTGAAAATCTATACAACGTTTGTGATCTTTTATCTACAAACCCTGAGCTTTTTCCCCTATATTATACTTGCTGTAGGTGAAAAGAGGCAAAATGCAAGATGTATCTTGCTTAGGTAAGTGCTTTGTGCAACAAAGTTTGTTTTTTTTTGTTTTTCTTTCGAGTTTTTAAGAAGAAATGTCTTTAAAGGAGGAACATCTCCCCTTTTTATTTCCAGTAACCTTTACCCATATCCCAAATTCCAGTCATTTTAACGTAGCTAATATAGCCTTGACTTCAATGGTGTCCAGATAAATCCCAGAACTCTCCTGAAATGTCTGTTTGAAGTGTTTATTGGTTGGAAAAGCGTCATCTGGGAGAAACCGTTGGACTTGAGAAAGTTCCTGAATTCCGTGAAGGATGAAAGGGAATTGCAGGGGAAGATGGGGATAGCTTTTTGGGGCTGCATAGGTCGCCATTGTGAAGTTTCCACAGAAGCTCTTCATTTTCCATTGACAGGCGTTTGTTGGCTTTGGATTCTTTCTCCAGAGATCGCTGCAGAACCTCCTGCTCAGTAGAAAGTTGCCTGAGGATGTATTAAAAAGCAACAATGAGGGCCTTTTTATCAAAACATTGACATGTAGTGCAAACTTTACCTTGTGTCCCAGGTATAGAGGAAGATAAGACTCCCTTCATTAGCATCAGTTATTTGCAGCAGTTCTGCCTTGCTTAAACATAAAGTTATCCTACACTGAAAGTGTGTAAAGGTATCTGCAACTTCTTAAACAGCAACATTAAATACTAAGGGCAAGGCCAGACGGGGAGATTCTGGGGAGATCTGTCGCCTGGCGACTTCTCGCCGCAACGAATCTGGCGAGGCAGTTTTGAGAGACTTTTAAAATCGCGCCGCTGCGTGTGAACAAGCGCAGGCGATTTTACGCCTAGCAGGTGCGCATCGCTAACTAGCTATTCGGGGAGATTCGGGGGCGATACGTCGCGGCGAGAAGTCGCCAGGCGACAGATCTCCCCCGAATCTCCCCATCTGGCCTTAGCCTAAAAGGAAGTGAATTAAGCAGTAACTGAGTTAGACAAGTGTGCCTTCATGGCCGTTATGTCATACCTTTTTTTTTTGGACTTCAGACCCTTTGAAATGGTATAGGCCCCTTTAAATGACTAGCTTTTAAGAAATGATATTTCAAAGCCCCTGTCCTAGCTGGCTGGACCTCATCCTTTAGATACAGTAAAGCAAAGAGATTATCTCTCTCATCTGGTACCCAAACGGTGAAAATAAGGTACAGGTTGATAAGATTTCTCAATAGGTCCTACATCTATTGGGCAGCATGTATCGTCTTGGCCTTGTACCTTTTAAATCCTTTTACAGCAGTGTTTGCATATTGAGAGATTCTGAAGTGATATATTGATTTTTTGGGAGAAGAACCACGCTACTCCAAATATGAAATCCACTACACGATTTTGCCCATTTATCAAAGGATGAAATTCAACTTAATGTGCATTTTTTTAAAAAATTCATATGTACTCACAATTCAACTTGAAGGTTATTTAAAGGAGAATTCAACCCCACTTGAAGTTAAGTTCTCATCTGCCCCCCTCCCTGCCTCCCCCCTACAAAGTCTTACCCCTGAATCCAACTCCCCTAGCATCCGGAAAAGCAGAGTGAGCACAGCGCAGCACATACCCGCCATTTTCGGTAATCTTCATGAATGCGCAGTTGTAGCAAATTTCTGGGTTTTGACAATTGCGCATGCACGAAAATGCAGAGACCATTCGTGAAGACTGCGAAGATGCGGCTGTGTGCTCAGCTGTGCTCACTCTGCTTTTCCAGTCGCTAGGGGAGGAGGATTCAGGGGTAAGACTTGGGAGGAGGCATGGTGGGGGAGATGAGCACTTAACTACAAGGGGGGGTTGAATTCTCTTTTAAAGGGAACCTATGGGGCTAAAAAAATT
>CM044432.1:29663949-29676975 GCA_024363595.1 Xenopus borealis
GGTGCCCTTTAAGAAAAAATGTGTAATATTGGATTGAATGGTTCAAATGACTTGTAAATTACATTGGCAGGTTTTAGGTGGTGTTGACACTCGGAAATTCTAATTTACTACCCTACGACCCTTGATAAACCTGCCTCAGTCTTCTGGTTACTGTGGAATATCTACTTATCAATAATGCCCGTGTGCACAAAGCAGGGTCTGTACAGGAGGGGGTTGCTAATATGCACATTAAAAAAACTGGCCTGGCCAAAGTCCTGAACTTAACCCATATGAACCTCTGTGGTATTAATTGTAACAGTCTGTGCGAGTTGATCCTAATGACACAGTTCCCAGCCTCATTTATACCATTAAATGGAAACTCCAATCAACACAGTTCCAGTATCTAGCGGAAATCCTTCCCAGAAGTGTAGAAAACTGATTTTTCAGTAATGCCCAGTATACATTTTCCTTTCAAGCACACCTTGAAAACACTAAAGAGGAGCAACAGCATTTGATTATGATGGAAGAATGAAATTACCGCGACATCGCTACATGATTCGCCATACGAGCTTTCAGATCCTCGTTCTCTTGTTGGCATTTGTTCAGTCTTTCCACAAGGGTTGTATTGGTTTCCACCTCAACAAAATAAAAATCTATATTTAACCACATTGGAAACAACACTATGAAAGAAATAATTGTGAACGTCTGAGCATTTCTTCTTACATCAGGAAAGAGAAGGGAAATTTGAACATTCCAATATTGGGTCATGTTATTGGCCAAAATAATGTGTATGCCTAGTTATACTGCAGAACAATGTAACATTAACCTTAAAAAGGAATGCAAAACATCATGTAGTAGAACTGGTTTATTTGCCTTCTAAATCCTTATACTGAGATTTATACAGAACATGAAACTCATATTAGAAGCTCAGAGCAAGACAAGGCCAAGTAATAAGAATCAGCAGAGCACATGCAGCCAATCACTGGGGGGATACAAGAAAGATGCTTCAGAAACACAACTTCATCATTGTCCTCTCAATAGAGCTTGTTCTCATGACCATTTAATATGGTTACATAAACTAGCGGTCACACAAAGGACATTCTGTTAAATATATGTGTTCCACCCGATGAATTGGTTAAGCCACAAAGAAGCCATTTTTACATATTCCTAAAGACATGTGATCTACAAGACTGGGAGCTTGCACAGGCCTAGCAAAATGTAGGCAAACTTACCAGCTTCTCGATTTGCATGAGCTTCTTATCTTGTTGGTGTAGCTTCTCATTTTTAATTTCCAAGACTGCTTTTAGGCTCTCCAGCTCCTGCTCCAGATACATGACCTGAGGATTCTTCTGTAAAGAGAGGAATATAGTTAAGACACATCACTAACAATGATAAAACATGTGAAGCAGACATTCAGTGCAAGCCCTGTATTGCTCCAGGCACTTGGGTATATACTGGAATGCCCTCACCACTGCAGTAATGTCATTAAATGGTTGACTGCCCCTGACACTGACAGATGGACATCTGCACTCATATACTTAAAGGGGAACTATGTTGAAAATTTAAGTACTTTCTAAATGCAATCAATTAAAAATGCTGCATGGTTTCTGAAATAATGAAGTTTATATTCACTATTCCTTTCTCAGCATCCGTTTCTCTTCAATCTGTCTTCATGCAGCAGTTGAGTGTCAGATGAATGAGCCAATATATATCTCATATATTGTTATATATATCTAACAAAATAACTGCCTTTTGTACAGATTCTGCATGTAGAGAGACGGGATTTCTGGTGAATTTAAAATGAAATGATTTGCTGGTAGTGTACAACAGCCCTCTGGACATCACAAAATATTTCCCTTTTGCTTTTACTCCAACATCATCTATATACATCCTGGCATCCGAATATAGCATATAAACCTAAAAGTAGAAGCATTTATTCTATTGCTAGTGACTCAAGCACTTAAAGGGGGAACGTCACATTAAAACGGGATTTTTGAATAATAGAATAAGACATAATTGCAAGCAATTTTCCAGTATGCATCATTTATACAGTCTCTGTTTCTCCCTCTTGAAGCAATGTAGTTAAAGGCTCTGCTACATTGTTTTAGGGACCAGAAGTGCAGAGAATGTAAACAGGCAGATATTGCTTTCAATAGCAATGGTTAAAATCTAAATAAATAATACATGTTCTGAAAGCACTAGCAGGTCAACTAGATGAAACAGTTTCATTACTTGGTGTCCCTGCCCCAGATGAAAAACTATTAAAAGCTGCCTGCTGAGCCTCTGGGTGAAAAGTTCTGTAACTCATCCCTTCCAAGTAATAAAGTGACACCTGCTCATCATGAGAACAGCCTTGGACTCTATGCAATGAGGAGCTACTTGCCTGGACAGATTTTTCTTTGGATAATTTTCTTTGTTCTTCCTCATACTTTAGCGTCTCCTTCAAAGATTCATTCTCATCTTTAAGCTCAAGTATCTTTTTCTGGGGATAAGAGAAAGCGGTTATTTTATAAGTCACTCTGAAGGTTAATGTTGTCATAAATAAAATGTCAGATGCTTGCCTCTACTTCAGCTTGCTTCTCTTTAATTGAATCTTCCAATATCTTATTTTCTCGCTCATTGGCATCCTTCAGTTCTAAGGAACAAAATGTTAAGGGGTAATAAAGCGTAGTAGATCATTTCTACATATTCAGTAGTGGGTTTATAGACTTTTTGCCAAAACACATGGTAAGGGCCCCCTTATGTCAAAGTTATTCAGTCACAGTTCCAACAATGTCTCAATGATCTTTCCAGCTGGTCTTTCAGAAGTTATAGGCATCACACCCAGAACTCACAATGTATGTTGGGCCTATGGTTCCGATAGGATAGGGGATCCAGTTTCACATTTTGTGAAGGACCAAGATAAACTGTGTATAGTCCTTTGCTGATCGCTATTATAAACATTTGATTTGCTTATGACGATACCTGATAACGATTTTTCATATTCCTCCTTGAGTGCATTTATTGTTTCTACTTGACTGGTCTCTGCCTGCAGCCTGTATTCTTCATGTGTAGAATTGAGGTCATCAACCTAGGAGCGGAAGTGAGCAACAAGGTTTTAATTTTCATACATTGTATTGCAGATAAAACCTAAAATGATTAATGCACTGGGTTGTATAAGCTACACCTCTGTAGCGGAAAAATTTACTGAACAAGGTTCCTAAACAAGGAGCCCGTGTATGGGGGCTTCCGACGGGTCTTCCCAAACGATATCTTGGAACGTTTGAATTTCTTCCGACCGACCCGTCGGAGCCCCTTGGCGTCATCATAATCCGATGGTTCGACCATATGGCCAGATGTTCAGATTACCCTGATATAGCCCTGCCGTGTTAGTGGCATATCGGGTAAAGATCGGCTCTTATGGCGATGTCGCTATCGATCGGGAAGGATGGATTTTCTTCCGACCGACCCGAGCAATGTCGCCAAACGAGAGGATCTTTGCATCTATGGCCAGCTTAAATGTCTGTATTGAAATCAAATGATTTCTCCTGAGACCATTGTCATAATTGTTAAGTCTATGGCCAACTTAAGGCAAAGCACAAAAAGGCCAGTCTGTTGAACGGCTATGTAAACATTGAGCCCATGCAGTCCTGGGAGAGTCGATGTGGTTGTAAGGTGTCGAGGAATTACCAAACCACCACAAAATACCATTCCTACAGCTCTCCTATGAGGTCACAAAATGCTTAAACATGCTTTAAGATCAGTCTTTTACTGATTAAGCATGAACTTCTACCTAAAATTTGCATTTTTAAATTACATTTTTTTCACCTGGAGCATGTGGGAAGAGAGTTGGCTCACTCAGACCCACTTTCAGGTCCAGGTTATTGTAATGTCACAAAAGGCACAAGTTCAGGTCATTAACACTTACCTTTTCTTGGAGTTCATTCTTGTATTTCTCCGCTTCCTCAATAAATATGCTCTGCAGTTTCTCACACTCTCCTGTGTAGAAATGTTTTAGCTTCTCCTCAAGATCGGAGACCTCCGCATGGTGTTCCTCTTTCACTTTTTCTAAGATACCCTCATATGCTATCAGCAGTTCATTCTTCTCCTTTTCCAATCTCTCACATGTACCGCTTGCACACACTGTAAAACGGCAAACACTCAAGTAAATCAATCAGAGCACAACATACAATTGAATGGAATTCAAATATATTTTAAGTTCCTGGTATTATGAAGGCAAAAACCTACATATTTTTCTAAACATTCACATCTTGGCAAAAAAAAAAAAAAAAAAAAAAAAAAAAAAAAAAAAAAAAAGAGGACATCTGTTTCATCACAATACATAAATCTTTACTAAAAACCATGAAAAGGAATTAGACGGCTTTTGCTTATGAATAAAAAAAACTATCCAGCAGAGATGGTACACAATGTGAAATAATAAATAAGGGGTCTGGCATCAAAATAAGATTTAAAAAAAAATAAACTTTTTTTCAGATGTAGTCACTAGATAATGGAGATACCGATGAACCTCAGCCCTAGGAAGCAGTACTCTCATAACATCACGGATTCTATATGTGCACTGTTACTGGTTTACTAATTGGTGCATAGATCAGTCTTGTGTTTTCTTGGGTCAAGAATAAACATCGAACCGATAACCATGAAATGAGCTGTGAATGTCACACATGGAAAGCAGATATTATAGCGAACAATCAGGAAGGTGTAATATAACAAAATAAGTACATGTATGGGACCTGTTATACAGAACGCTCAGGACCTGGACCTTTACAGATGAGTCTTTCTGTAATTTGGATCTTCATACCTTAAAGCCATAGACAAAGATTTTTAAAAGATCCAATGGTTATCGTGAGACCACGATAGTCTGAAAACCCTTGTTTAAATGTCCGATGTGTCCATCAACTAAAAAGACCATTTCAGGTGATATTGCCAGCAAAACTGAAGGGTCGCTGCCTGCTTGTCCTGCAAACATAGGTAGATTGTATGGGGGACCTAGCCGATCAATTTTCAGACCGATGTTGGACGAAAAATCGTAAGAAGTACAATTGTTGGTATCCCACTAACCGCACGATAATTTGACAGATTGGTCGGACTTCCCTAAGATCGGTCGTTCGGCAGAGGAAGATCTTTGTGTCTATGGGGACCTTAAGTCAAGTAGAAAATCATGAAATAAACCCAATAGGCTGGTTTTGTTTCCAATAAGGATTAATCATATCTTAGTTTGGATCAAGAACAAGGAAATAATTTTTTCAAATTTGTATAGATTGGATAAAATGGGGTCTATGGGAGAAGACCTTGCCGTAATTTGGATCTTTCTGGATAATGTGTCTCCGGATAATGGATCCCATACCTGTACCACCAGCAAGTATTTCTGACCTCTGCCAGGGTGCTAAAATGGTTTATTTGTGTCTCCATACCAGGGCTATATTTATATATAGGGGTGACTAGTTTTCAGTTTTTTTTAAACCCTCCGTCACTGATTTCCATAGGAAATCCAGTAACAGAGCTGAAGGGGTGAGGGGTAGGGGGGCAGAGGAAGAACGCAGAAGTGACGTCACGGGCACGATGTAGGGGCATGTTTAGGTCCGATGCCTAGGGCAGCATCGGACCTAAATACAATCCTGCCTAAAACACTTCTCGACTAGGAAGATTCATCTTTTACACCCAAGTCAGATCCTGTAGAGACAGGTCTCCTAAGTGAAAGGAACACGTAGAATTACATGTCGATACAGACAAGAGAGGCCACAGAAGAACTTGAGAAGAAGCAGATTTACACTGGAGTGAGCCCGAGGGTAGATATATTGTCCCATGACTTTACCCCAGGATATAAAAGTCTAAATCATTTTAGGGATTTCATATTTATATAATCTATTATTAAAATAGTACCTTGTACTTGATCCAAACTGAGATTTAATTAATCCAATAGGCTGGTTCTGCTGCGAATAAGGGCTTGTTTAATCTTTACATAATTTTCTAGTAGACTTTTGGTATGAAGATCCAAATTACAGAAAGATCACTTATCTGGAAAACTGAGCATTCCAGATAACAGGTCATATACACACACACAGAGATATAGCTATAGCTGTATTTTTTTTTTATTTTAGTAGTAGTTTAACATTTTAGGAAGCTGGAAACGATAGCAGGAGTGAGGGAATTGTTATTTTCTATAGCGACACTCTGACCTGCAGAAAATTCACAAAATGTGGAAAAAATTGCAATGAAGTCTACTGTCCACAAATTTATTTTGATGCGCTACACATTTTTTCACCCATTGGAGTCTATGGACACCTTTCTTAAAACCTACCAAAAACAGCACTAACGCTCGCTATTTTGCTACATAGCAGTCACACATCACTTGGGACAATTTAGTTTCCCTTATGTGAGTGCTGCCGCCTGCGAACCAAAAAGAAAAACAATGCTAATATACATGATGTGCAACCTTGAAAGCAAACCATTGCTAATATGGATCCCAATGGATAATCTTACAAAATGTGTTCCAAAACAGACCATTTAAAACCAGATGGAATAATTTAAAAAGTATTTACAGTGCCTCTAACTTATGGAATAACTATGTTTTTGCCCAGTTATTTTTGTATTCCAAAAATGGAATAACACTTTCTTCTTTGAAGAAAGAAGGTCATGTCCAGACTGATTGCCCAGATCTTTCTGCCCACAGCCTGCCATTCCAATAAAAAAGGTGCTGTCTGTTAGAATTGTCTGCCAACGGGCCCCACATTGAGCAATGACTTGATTTGTACAGCACGGACTTTGCCATCAGTTGGGGCACCTGCAGGAAATTATTTTGTTAAAAAGAAAAACTATATGGTCTGTCCCACCACCAATTCATATTGTTGAACTGGCTCAGGTGAGAATAATATATTATGGTAACTAAAAGTCTAGCAGTAGACAAAGTTTAAATTAGATTTAAATGTATTCAGGGCATTTGCACCCATATAATGCCAGCTGTAGGTGCAACCTCCAAGGATAAAAGCCTACTGTAATAGAAGAAGAATATCTGGTGTAAGGGTGAAGCGCTACAAAAAAGGGTAAGAAGAATGTTGTACCAGAGCTGTAATGATCTGCACACAAATAACCAGCACCCACTTGCTGCCCACCCTCCACTTGGTGTAATGTGTAGGTACCAGACCTGCTGCAGTAGCGCTCAATATAATGTGCTCTATACGGAGAAATGTACATGCAAAACCCATAGGAAACTTTTACAGAATCCCATTCAGTGGCAGCCCATGCAAATAAGCCCCGGTGCAGTTGTTCACTCAGGCAGAAAAGCAATAGATTCCCATATTTGCATTAGTCAGGGCTGATCTCATTCCACTCCACAGCCTGGACTTTGCCATGGAAATGTTCTCCTAATTATCTTGTTTGTCTATTCGTCTTCATTAATGAATTTTACCCATTAGACAAACTAGACGTAGTGAACTAATGGCACACAATTTAGCTGCGTGACAAAAGGAGGACACTTAGCTTTTTGATACTTTCCACTTTAATTAGCAGCACAACCCATACAAAATTTGAATAAAAAACAAAATACATTTATAGATAGCAAAACTGCACTAGACCCCATGGATGGAAGTAGTGAATAGCACCTTTAACAATCAAATAGTGATGGGCGAATTTATTCGCCAGCAAAAACGACAGCCGGCGTCCAAAAACTAGACGCGGTGGAGTTTACAATTTTTTTGCCATTTCGCGAATTTCTCTGGAAATTGGAGAAAATTTGGCAAAGAAAAATGCCGCTGATTTGCCTATCGCTACAAACACTGGAATTATGTTGGGTAAGAGTAGGGCAATGAAGTGGGTAATGTAGTGAAGTACATTTCTGACTAAATAATTAGTGTTTGCTAGTAAGAAGGTGATGAAAGGCAAGAAATTATTTATTTTTAGAGCTCAAAAGGTCACCAGAATACACCCTGTGTCATATGCATTGCCATTGGTATAAATATAGCACATGGTCTTGGAATGTGAGAAGACAGATTACATTTGTAAACTTGCCCAGGGTCTGCTTTAGAACTCTCTACACAGCCCCGCACTCTAACACGGCCCCGCACTCTAACACGGCCCTGTAGTGGGGTTTGTCCCAATGCCCCAGTTCTAACACAAAGTATCATTTATGGATCTCATTGCTCCTAAACACTTGCCAGCTATATCATTTCCAAGCATTTACATCATATTACAGACACGTGCTACCATGTCCCTTTATTTGAGCTATCCTCAAAGACAGAACTAAATGTGCAGGAGGGACCTGATCTGAGAAAAAAGAAAAAGGAGGTATATTTATATCTGGCCAGTTTATGGGGCAAATATTACCACGGACATGTACTAAGGCGGGGTTCTCTTTATGGCAGAAGAAAAAGAGCTAATGTAGCCTTTCCTCCCCCTGTAAAGGAATTGTCCCTATACACCTTTAATTTTAATGCATTATTCTAGTTATATCTGACTTGCCCTGTCTCTGTTACTGCAAGCAACACCTACAATGTAGATGAAAGGTTACAATTATAACAATTAGGGCAATTTGTAGCTACCAACAATTACATAATTGAAAAAAATCAGTGCAATACAGAAAAGCACTGGCAGTGCAACCCGACTGCTGATTGGGCTTTTAGTACACTGTCTGCCTGTCTCTTGCTTAAAGGCCAAGTCACTACCCCAGTTTTGGTCTCTCATATAAGTAGATTTGCTATTGCATTGATGTTTGTACGATGAAGAGACATACACTATACAGTGTGTTCGGATAAAGGAATACTGCCATGGAAAACATTTTCTTCTTTGTTTTTTCAATATTCTTTGAGTTTTGTGTATTTGTTTGACATGTGATACATACAGTTGGACAGTTTGCATGTAAATTGCTACACTCTCCATTATGCCATCAGCATTTGTAATATCATCACAGTGAATGAAAAAACAAACTTTTTTTTTTCAAAATGCATCATTTAAGTGTGCTGCTCCAGCAGAGCAAACAGATGTGTTTTTAGATTTAATTTTGAAATCTGACATGGGGTTAGACAGTCAGTTTCCCAGCTGCCCCAAGTCATGTGACTTGTGCTCTGATAAACTTCTGTCACTCTTTACTGCTGTACTGCTAGTTGGAGTGAAATCACCCCCTCCCCCAGCAGCCTAACAACAGAACAATGGTAAGAACCAGATAACAGCTCCCTAATACAAGATAACAGCTGCCTGGTAGATCTAAGTACAGAATCCAACACAGAAAAAAGCCATTTTAAGACCAGTCTTAAGGGTCATAGACTCTTCAGAGTACAGCCCCCAGTCCTCAAGGGCCCAAGCAACACGTTTCAAAAAGATTTTTTTACTCCAAAGACAACCAATTCAGATATTAAAAATTTCAATATTTATTAATTACATAAGTAAAAAATTAGGCACGTGTTTCATAACCCCTGGTACCTATGACTAAGTACCAGGGGGTATGAAACACGTAAGGCGAAGTATCAATGGGTCTGTATGCCTACTTTTTTACTTATGTAATTAATAAATATTGACATTTTTAATATCTGAATTGGATGTCTTTGGAGTAAAAATATTTTTTTGAAAGAGATCTAAGAACCTTACTCAATAGTAAAATCCAGGTCCCACTGAGACACATTCAGTTACATTGAGTAGGAGAAATGGAAGCCTGCCAGAAAGCAATTGAAAAGGCAAAATGACCCGAGATGGCAGCCTACACAACAATATTACAACTTAAAAAAATACATTTTCTGGTTCAGGAATTACATGTTATATTGTAGAGTGAATTGTTTGCAGTGTAAGTGTAATTTAGAAAAAAAAAAGTCATCATAAAAATCATGACAGAATCCCTTTAAAGCAGAACTACAGAGGCTGCCTCAAATAAACTTTGGGTAAAAAGTTCTACTGGACCTGACGCTAAATAATTTTAGGGCATACCTAATGAGACATTTTGCTGAAACAAACCAGTTGGTGTTTGTCTGAGTTGGCCATCCAAATGATTGATCAAATGAAGCAAATCCAACCTTTTGCCACCCCTTGATCAATGTTGATTAGATTGTACTACAGGCCTTGATGACCGGCTGTCTTTGTTTGAGATCATTATCTAAAAGTCATAGAAACTAAACTATAAGCTGCCAGATTGACCCCTGTGCATTTTACATTCTTGCTTTGGGATTACTCCAAACTGGCAACTGAATAACAACATCTAATTATTGTATCTGCCACACTTGCGTTAGAAAGAGCAATCCAACCTTGTGCTTAGACCACCAGCAATAATTTAGAATACCCACTGAAGTCAAAGAACCAAATCACTAAAAGCCCTCTCCAAGGAGACCAGGAATTTAAAACCAATCAATGGATACTAATGTGCTCTACCCCCAAAAGGGACTTGAAATTAAGCCTGAGAATGTATCGACAGTTTGGCTATTCTTGGCCAAACCTGTAATGATGTGGCACATAAGCAAGCATGTATTATAAATCATAATGCTAAACGGTTTCCATTACTTAAAAAGCAAACTGTACTCACACACATTATTAGGTCTCCAGGCTCTGCAGTTAAGCACATCATTCTCACTGAGCCACATACATTTCTTTCTAGGTTGCCTCATTAATAACATCTGGAGGGTCAGGTTAGTAAATTTCATACCTCTGGCCATTAACCACCAGCATCTTTATTTTGCTGATTTTTGGCCCACTTTCCCGCAAAAACAACAAAAAATCTGGTGCCAGAGTTCTTCAGAAGCTGGTTAATCAGTACCTACTGCTACAGGTCTGGGAGTACATACTGTGCAAAAAGAGGTTTGGGAATGGGTTGTGGTTTTAGTTACAATGCCATCCTATTGTGTGGGATAGATCAGAACCAAATGTTTTGGTATATTTCAGAGAAACAAACCCCACAAAGGAAGAAGGATATATACAGTATATTCAACATGTGGGTGAGAATGGTCACTTCTCTATCCTCATATGACCCTTCTATAGGACATTCCTTCTACCAAGAATGGTAAAGTTCCAGTGCAATCTAACATGGGTAATGGGTGCAGTTGTGTACCATGAAGACACACTTTTATTGTAAATCCAATGCATCAAGTAGGAAATGTTGCCAAAGGCACAATGGCCATATCATGAACAATAGTGAGATAGCTCACATCAGGAAAAACAACTTGTGGCCTTTCAGATGGTGTAGATCTTTCTTTCCAACCCTTTGGATGTTGCTCCCGGTGGCCTCAAACCAAGTGCTTATTTTTTTACTTGGAGGCAAGTTTTTGTTGAATTAAAAACCATGTGCACTACCAACACAGAACCTCTAGTAGGCTGATGGCACATAGGGGCTACCAAGTAACCAATCATAGCACTTATTGGCACCACAAGGTCATTTTTCATGCTAGTGTTGCACCCCAACTCCTTTTACATCTTGTTGCTCACAGGTTCAAAAGGTTGAGGATCCCTGGTGTAGATGACAAAGAATCTAGAGATATGAAGGTTGGTGAAATATGCTGCTAATTGTAGTGCAACAAAAGCTATTGGCTAATTTTGAGCATCCATGGATTAATTTATTTACCTTGGATTGTGCCACCCACTTCATTTCCAACTACAGCAGTAGTCCCCACATGTCTAGCCCTGACAACACTGTGTATCTCTTGTCCAAGCCCAATTATACTGCCAGAGTAAAAGCTTACTTTCCAGCCAAACACTTACCTAAAGAACTACCCTGTTGACTGCAGCAGAAAAGGCAGGTATCTGAATATTCATAATGCTGATGCATAACAAAAGCCCCGGGTTATAAAAAGCAAGCTCACATTAAATCCAGAACCGCAGTGATCACCAAATTTTAGTTTGGGAAAGGTTACATTGACTTGACAATTAAAAAACTAACTTAAACTAAATAAAAAAAAAACACTGCATGTTTACTAATGATCCCCTCTGATGCAGAGAGTCATTTTTGCCCTTCACTTATGCACTGCATATCGTTACCCTGGCATGACTGTACAGTCACCAATAGCGACAAAGAATCCCAGACTTTGCTATGTCTTTGGCACATTTATATGGCACCATGAGGATCTTGTAAAGTTTCTCTGTAACTAAAATAATGGTGAATAAAGAAGGATGGTCTGTGTTAATCTTGGCTACTGTTGTTGTTGAGGAGAGGCCAAACTCCTGATAGCCACATGCTGAGCCAACATCTAAGTGACCTGATAGAAGGTCAGGCATTGTGACCCAAGCACACAGAGCAAATCCTAGAGAAGTCACAGGCTCTCTATTATTTACATTAACATGGCAAGGCCAGTGATTAACTAATGCAATTCCTCTGCCAGAATATACAATGGGGAAAAAGCAGTTCAGACACAGAAAATGATTTTCTACCTTCAAACTATACAAATTATTTTAAAGAGTATATAAACCAAACTAAAAGCAGCCCTGCAAATTAACCTACTGTAACTTTTAAATTAAATTTAGATTTAAATTCTATTTTAGCCTGATGCAAGACAAAATATCTATAGTGACAAAAACTACCATTGCAATAGGTAAATGTATAGGTCTACAGGTTGCGATAATGATTGAAACTGGGCAACACTGGAGGATTTCCATTTCGGTTAAGGAGAAGCTTTCTGTGCCATTACTGCTACAACCAGAAACAATTGGAGCTCCCCATATGCCCCAGCTGTAAAACACTTTAAGATAACTCATATTCACATTCCTTATATAAGTGAACATGGAAATTGATCTCTCAAACCAAGGCCCCCATGGAATGTAACTAGAACGTCATTATCTTGAAAAACAAACTAATGTTCCTACCTAACCAAGTGCTCCAGAGCAAGGTCATTACAAGGCTAGTAGGCTCTAAAAGTAAATACCTACACTATGATAAGGCAAGTGTTGAACCACTTGGATCCTTGAAATGGGTATTTAAAGCAGCTGGGATACTTCAAAAAGCAGATAAACTGCCCACCCCCATCCCAGAGAGCTTTTCCAGGAATGAGGCACTACATGATTTAGTGCATGTAGTCAACCTGCTGCAGTTGTAGCTATTGGTGAGTAACCGGCACTGTATGTATGTATGTATGTATGTATGTATGT
>CM044432.1:29678924-29693773 GCA_024363595.1 Xenopus borealis
CCCACTCACAATATACACTACACATAGAATAGAAATGTCACAATATAAGGCTGATTAGCAATTCATATGGATAATTACTACATGGCCCAGAGGCCAGAGCAATTGTCATCACAATTTAATCATCAGCCCTGTAGCATCAGTTTATCAAACAGAAAATTAGGTTGGCCTGTAATATATAATTAGTGCCGACCCCTAAGCTTAGCTTCTCAACAGCTGCTCAGAGCGTGTGAGTGTCACAGACACTTTCCAAGATGGTGACCCCCTGTGACAAGTTTGAAGTCCTGGATCATTGCTGCTGAAACTTTAGGCTGGTGCAAGAAGTTCACTATATAAAACATGCCATTTTTAGCTCTATTAATTGTTAGGGTTTAGTTTATCTTTAAGTTATAGAAATAGAAATAGAAATAAAACAACATAAAATGGGACTTTAGATTTTAGTATGAACAGAGAGGTCCCTTGCCATGCACCATTAGTATCTGAAGCTGGTCATACACTAAGAGCCGCTCATTTGGCAACAACACGAAACGAGCAAATCTCTCCCCAATATGCCCTAAGGCTGAACGATGGGATTACAACGAGAAGGAATGGGCTCGGACAGGTTGGTTTGCGGAAAAATTAAACCTGTCAGAAGCCCCCATAAACAGGCAGATAAGCTACTGAATTGTTCTGAAGGACTCATATCGGCAGCTTCAAAAGTGCCTTGTGTGAGTATTTCTGCAGCTTCCGCTTACACATGTTCAAGAGGGCTGCAGCAGCTGTCCAATAGGAAACTTCAATCACAGAGATGATACCATGATTTTATAAGCAGCCTTGAAGAAAATGTGATTTGCAGGGCAATCTGCCTGAATGTGAACAGAGCAAAGCATCATGTTCTCATCTGAACTAGAGGGTGTGGGGAGGCAGCCACTTATTCCTTCGCTGAAAATAAAACCATCTTGTACTGAAGCCAACTATACAGCTATGAAAAGTACTGGGAAAAAACCTGATGCCATTTGCTTTCCATTATAATGAATAATCGTGTGTTTGGCACGTGAGCCCAATCATTCCTTATAAATGTACCCACCTATGCTTCCAGCTGACTAGCTTTTAACTCACAGGAAATCCACGTCATTTCTCAGGGTTTCTCTTACTTTCCACAAAGAAGCCACTGATATAAAATGAATTCAAGGTGTGACAGGTGACATTAGCCTATACATAAAGATGGGAGCAACTGCCACCAAACGAGAAGCACAAGGTGGTATTGCAGGGTCAAACAATGTAAGATATGTTGATAAAGTAGACAGGAGAAAAAGAATGACCCATAATAATTGCACCTTCCCACCTGGGTGGTCACTGGTTCTCTATAATGAATTAAAACTTCACTTTTATTAAGAGTTAATTAAAATAAAGTATGTCCAGAAGAATTCATGAAAAAAAAAAAAAAAGTTTTAATTCATTATAGAAAACTAGTGGCAAACCAGGTGGGAAGGTGCAATTATTATGGGCCATTCTTTTTCTCCTGTCTACTTTATCAACATATCCTATATATATAACTCTACAGGACTCCATAACATGTTCTGCTAAGGAACAGTAACTGTAAACCTCACTCATTCCAGGGGCGTTGCACTTGCTTTTTCTTAGCACTGCTTGATACGTAACCCTGGTGTTGTGTCTTCTTCGTACCAGGCGCCACACTTGAGAATTCCATGAATGACCTGGGAGTATATAAACTATCCCATACAGAATATATATTAACAAGGTCTATTAATTAGCCTTTTCTTAACCATAGTAGGGATGAGCTGGGGGGCCCCGGGGCCCACCGGGATTGTCGTCCATGCCCCCCTTCAGACGGCCTGGCCCCACTATTATAGTGGTGTGGCTGTCCTGATTGAGCTGCAAGGTGCGAATGCACAGCCGGAGCTGCAAAGAGCACACGCACAAAGTGCACTGTATGGTGCCACATATTGATTTTATTTTTAGGAAGGCCCAGCTGGTTTTTTCCAGGTCTCCTTTACAATTGACTTTTTATTCAGCAACTGGAATATGAATAGGAGTGGGTCTGAACAGATAAGTAATAATGACTGTAGGTGACCATACAAGGGCCGACACAAGCCAACAGCATACAAAATGGGGTATCGGGCACATTTACTAGTGCAGCAAAAATCAAAGTTAAAAATATATTTATTGTAGATTCTTTAAAAAAGGCACCATATCTCCATTGGCCCTATGCATTTTGCACCCTCCAAGGCACTGGGCTGATACAAGCTGCCAAAAGACTATTGGAAATGTATGGGGCACAATAAAAATTGGCCAAATGTCGATTGGGCAGGTTTAAAAATCAAGTTGCATCCAACTGGTCAGACCACCTGTATTCTCAAGGTGGCCAGATCAAGTTTGACCTTGCCAAACAAGAGTAACTTGTATGGTCAATGAAATTGTACCCACTGACCTCTGTTTTTGAAAGCTAAAAAGAGTCAGAAGAGGAATGCAATTTATTCAAAAAGTAATAAAAAAAAAAATGAAGACCAATTAAAAAGTTGAGAACTGGCCATTCAATAACATACTAAAACCTTTAATCCAGAGTACAGGCAGAAGCCCATAGCAAAATACACTGAGGGGCCTATACCAGCATTGTCCTACTACACAGCATTGTTTACACTCAGATCAAGACAAACATTGACTTTAATGTTTACAGGAACTTTGAAAAGGTAACTTTTTCCACAATGAATATAAATAACGTGTCACAGACAGAGTTATTGGCGGTTGCGGAGCAAGCATTAGCCTGTCCATGAACAAAACACATTCATGCACATTCAATCCCAGCTAGGGTTGCAACCTGGCTGGTGTTTTACCCGTCTGGCCAGTAAAAATGATGCTTGATCCAAATGTTATTAATAGGGGAAAGGATAAATATATAGGAAGGCCAGTATTTTTTCCAGAAAAAGTGGCAACCCTAATCACAGCAGGGAAGAAATAGCTTTTTCTTAGAAACAGGTTTGGTTGTAAAGACACATTAAAAGCAAACTGTTGGAAACCATGAAACCTACCTGCTTACTAGTTAAGATATGAACCAACCAGTTTAGGGGGATTCTTTGTGATAACAATCAAACAAGCAGCATAAGACAGAGCGGTGCTGAGATTTGGCAGTGAGTAACATCACTAGGGAAGCTTGGCTGAATTTTATGGTATTCGTCTCCCCGAGGCTGCGCTGTGAGCTTCAGAAAGATAACTGCCAGGAATTGGATGAACTCGGGGTCAACTAACAGGCTTTAGAGAAATTCAGCCTTAAGGGAAAATTGAATAACAAGCAAGACTGCCTTCTGAAAATTCCCAGCCCGGCAAGCAGGCCTTAAAGGACCAGTAACAGCAACAACTTTAAAAAAAAAAAAAATGCATTCGTATGCACAGAAAAAAAAAACACCAACACAAATTAAGCTTTAATACCGCAAAGCTTTATTTAAGAAACAACTCACCAAATGCCGCTTGTGCTCCTCTTCAGAAAAGGCGATCCATCATGCGGTGCTCTATTTCTCCTCCCTGCACTACTTATAGGAGATAGCCAGGGAGGAAAAATCGAGTGCCGCACGATGGATCGACGCCCGGTCACATTTTCTGAAGGGGAGTGGAAGCGGAGTGTCGGTTAGTTATTTCTTGATAAAGGCTTTGCGATTTTCAAGTTTACTTTGAGTTGGTGTTCAAGCCTTCAAGCTAACTTAAAGGGGTGGTTCACCTTCAAGTAAACTTTTAGTATATTGTAGAAGGGCCAATTCAAAGAAACTTTTCAACTGGTCTTCATTATTTATTTTTCATAGTTTTTGAATGATTTGCAATTTTCTTCTGTTTCTGACACCATCTAAAAACAAATGCTCTGTAAGGCTACAAATGTATTGCTATTGTCACTTATTATTACTTATTCTATTCAGTCAATCTCCTATTCATATTCCAATCTTTTATTCAAATCAATGCAGGGTTGCTAGGGTAATTTGTACCCTAACAACCAAATTGCTGACACTGCAAACTAGAGAGCTGCTGAATAAAAACCTAAATAACTCAAAAACCACAAACAATAAAAAATGAAAACCAATTGCAAATTGAATATCACTCTCTACATTATACTAAAAGTTAACTCAAAGGTGAACAACCCCTTTAATATGATACAAAATGGCCAATTCTAAGCAACTTTTCAATTGGTCTTTAAGGTTTCTTTTTTTAAAGTTTAACTATTTGCTTTTTTTCTTCAGACTCTTCCAGCTTTCAAAAGCGGGTCACTGATCCTATCTAAAAACAAATGCTCTGTAAGGCTACACATTATTGTTATTGCTACGCTCCTTTCTATTCAGACCTCTCCTATTCATAGTCCAGTCTGCTATTCAAATCAGTGTATGGTTGCCTGGGTAATTTGGACCCTGGCAACTAGACTACTAAAATTACAAACAGGAGAGCTGCTGAATAAAAAGCTCAAAAATCACAAATAATAAAAAATGAAAACCAAAATGCAAATAGTCTCAGAAAATCACTCTCTGCATCATACTAAAAGTAAAGTCAGAAGTGAACAAGCCCTTTAAATTAACCACGAGTGTGCCAGAGGGTTACACAATGAACGAACAAACGTATCCTTACCCAAATCCCCACGTAAACTGAGAAGTTCTTGAGAAAGGGCTTTGCGTTTCTTGAGGGTCTCTTCACGCTGTGGGAACACAGAAGGAGAGGAAGGGTTAATATAGTCTTTAAAATATCAAATATGCTTGATTGTCAATGAGATTATTCAGGAATCTCGGCCACGACTGTTATAAGGCTGAGACAAACTAGTTGTATTACACCTCTCAACTTCTACGACTCAAGCCCATTTCGCTAGGGGTGCTGGGAGTTGTAGATGCCCACGGAGGACTAAAAATATGTAGCTCAGAATTTAGCAGCTAGAGATTTGATATTTAGTACTGGCATATACTCTCTGGCCATATTTTATTTTTTATTTTTGGACAGTTAAACTGACAAGCGCATACCTCCCAACATTTTGGAAGCAGAAAGAGGGGCAAAAGGTTTTGCAGTGTGAAATGCAGTGAATTTTTTGACCACACCCCCTAACTACCATGTCCATTTTACAGAGTTTGCCAGGTTATGAAAGTTTGAACATATTTCTGTGGTTTTTTCAGTTATTACGGTTTTGCTAATGAAGGTGAATTGCCCTTTATGCCTTAAGTCTTGGTTCTCCCAGGAGACCTCCTTATCCAAGTCTTGGTTCTCCCAGGAGACCTCCTTATCTAAGTCTTGGTTCTCCCAGGAGACCTCCTTATCTAAGCCTGTTACAAATGTATCTAAAGTGTCTATTCTGGGCTCTCTGCCAATTAAGATAGCAACTTTGTATCTTTTTCTGGCTGTTCAATGCAAGAGATCAAAGAGAAAGCCTGGGCATTTCAGTAAACAAACCCAGGGCTGCAGGTTGAGCTGTCTAAAGTGGGACTGTCCAGCTCAAAACAGGACAGTTGGGAGGTATGCAATCACAAATATATCAAATAATGCAATGTGCACCTGAGAAGCACAACTCTTATCCTGCTGCAGGCAATGCAAATGCAACCTGGGATCTACAAGGTTTCCACAGATTCCAGCATATTACAGGTGGAGCCACCTCGCCCTTCTGAAGCCAGACAGGCATTAATCCACGTTATCTACCTATGTCAAATTAGCAATAAATGCAGATTCACGCTTCATGAATTGCATGCGGTTTTAAAGGAATGGAGTGAGAGTGTGGGTGGTTGTGGTGTGCCAGCTAGAGTGCCACGGGTTGTACACGTGTGCTACAAAACAGTTTATTTTTTTCACTGCTTTTTAGACTGCCCAGGCTTGAGACAGTGACAAAGCGGTTAATTTCAAACATGAAAATGACTATTGCTGAATAACTATCCCATGCACCCTGTAGCTGTGAGAAATCCCATTACACTGAAGGAACTTTCAGCCGTGCAGCGGAGTGTATGGTTTGCATAAGAGCAAACAGGTTGCTAACATATGGGGGAAAACAAACAATAAAAATGTAGAGGAATGATTTATTCCAAGGCAGAAAGCTCAAAGAGATGCAATAAAGTCATGGAAATGTGTTAAATTACAGGCTTGGGCCGATGCCAATACAAACTGCAGAGCAATTTGGTGCCAAATAATCTCCACTATCCATAACAATACGCACAAAAAGCCAGAGGTTTGGTACTAGCCCTTGCACTGCCCTTCTGCTTGCCCTACACACCCACTCACTAGCCATCCCAGCAGGAATTCCTATTAGAGGATAATTGAACAGACACAGAACCTGCCCTGAAGGGGGTTAACTCCATTAGATCTGCAGGGTAAAGGCCAGTTTGTGTGGTATAAACAAAAACATGGACTGATTTTACTGCATCAGGGCTGGTGAATAAACTTCAAGCCTGAATAGAAGGTCTAAAAGCAATAGGAAAAATAAAGCGTATTGGTGCAGAAAGCTGAATATGAACAGTCTCACCGCTTCTAGTAAATATCCTGCTGGTGACACTCCTAGACGCACACAGTACTGTACAAAGCAGCTCTAGAAACTGCTCCCTGCACCCATCTTCTCCGCGCAAGCGTCCTACCCTGGCTCGCTGGGTTTGCTGCATAAAAGCAACTATTCCATGACAAAAGGAAAAAACAAAAGAAAAACGATTAAAAAAAAAAAAAAAAAAGCACTTTAAAATTACCCTGGTGGCTGCGCATGGAGAGTAAAGGCACATTTTGCTGCTAGAGCAGCCCATTTCCCAGCCTCACAGGGGTATTCCCAAGGCAGATAATAATCCAGGTGGGGAGGCTGCAGCCACATTTAAAGAGCCGCTGAGAGGAGTTCCATAGGACACTGACTGCTCTCTCTCTCGCTTACTGTACTCTTTGTACTGATCCCTCCCATCTCATACTGCAGTCCCTACTTCTGGCACCAGCAGCCAGTGATTACTTCAAGCCACAACCCCTTTGGAATATGAAAAACGAGAGGCAGACATCAGCCTGATTGATGGCCACTTACTCAAATATCAGCTGGGAGGCAAGGAGGAGGGGCGCTGACCTCAGTGATGAAAGACTTATATTTAGCCGGCAAGGCTCAGCTCACAGTTACAAGCAGACGTAATAAAGTTACTGGCCACTAACAGTTCAGGGTTTCATTTGCACAAAATGTGTGGGGGGGTAGCGCACATTTATTTATTTGCATTCTAAGGGTAAGGTGACACTGGGAGATTCTTCTTTGGGGCGACTAATCTCCCCAAACTGCTTCCCCCTGTCTTGCACCTGCTAGAATGAAAAATTGCCTGCGCCATGGCACTCGTAGCCCTTCGTTTCCTCGTGAGGCAACTTTGGAAAATGAAGAGCCGCGAGTGCCATGCCGCAGGCGATTTTTAATTCTAGCAAGTGGAAGCCGTTTGGGGAGATTAGTCGCCCCCCAAAGAAGAGTCGATTAGTCACCAGGTGACTAAATCTCCAAGAATCTCCCAGTGTGACCTTACTAAAAGCTTTCACTTTACTCTCATTTACATGGCTGAGAAGTGTGTCTATAGACACAGGTGTAGATTCGGGGAGATTAGTCGCACAGCGACAAAATGCCTCTTCTTCGGGCAATTTATCTCCCCGAATTGCCTTCCCACCGGTTAAAATCCAAATCACCGGCAGGATGGCACTCGGAGCTTCGTTTTCCAAAGTCGTCTGAATGAAGGACTCCAAGTGCCATGCTGCCGGCAATTTAAGATTCTAGCCGGCGGGAAGGCAGTTCGGGGAGATTAGTCACCCAAACAGGAGGCGTTTTTGGAGCTGGGCTACTAATCTCCCCATGCGTCTCTGCCCTTACAGATCCACGGGGCTCAGAATGCTATGACTAGCACTTCACACATAGATGGGTTTTTCACACTCGTGTGCTCACTTTCCATGCTGACTACAACCTGCGCTCTTTCTTGCTTCATAAAATTTGGTCCATAACATTTTTTTATTTTAAATCAGGAATGACCTCAGCCCTTGGTACTCCAGCAAAAAAAAAAACTTACCCACATTTCATAATCTTATATCAGTGGCTCCCTGCCTGCAGCCTCCAAGCTGTGTGTAAACTACAACTCTCAGTAACAACCAACAGCGGAGTGGTCAGTGAGTTACTGGGAGTTGTAGCAGGAATTCTGTAAGCTGGACAAACTTGATTGAAGCACATTGAAACCTCAATTTTATATAATGTTTACACTGCTTTTTGTGGTCCCCCAATATAGAATACATTGCCCTAATTTTGATTTTCCCCAGATTTTACACCTTTTTTCTGTGTTTCTACTGTAGTTTATATTTTCTACAGTAGTTTCTTTTAGACCAAGGAGCCACCAACCTTCCTGCTCCCCCAACTTGCTCTATGTTAAAGGGGTTGTTCACCTTCAAACCACTAGTTGTTTTCAGCTAGCTCCCCAGAAATAACTTTTTCCAATTACTTTCTACTTTCTATGAGTGAGCATTTTTCTAATATTGAAGTGCAAAGGGTCACCTTCTAAAGCAGCTGTGGGGAAGGGAGTCGCCGACCCTGTAAACTGTTCTAAATGCATATATTTCTTATCTTTGTCCCTGCTGAGCAGAATCCATGAGTTTCATTTCAGACCCGGTTACAATTGATACAATAGTTGCTAATACACCAGAGTCTTGCACGGGTCCATTTTTTGGAACCCGTACCTGTAATCCACAACCAGGACCCGCAATCCCCATTCTGACTCGCATGTACCTTCTCTGCATCCCAATCCATCACCCGCTGACCATCAAGAATGAGTAAGTGTTGTCATTGTAAACCAGAAGGGACATCATCGGAAAAAAGGAGTAAAAAAATCGCTATTGAGAAGACCCACAAATCTGCAGAACAGCCGACCCGCATCTATACCAGCAATCAGAACTTCAACCCGCAAGGTACCGCAGGTTTTTGTGGGTACCCGACCCACTGCAAGACTCTATTCCAGAGATGCTGCTGAGAAATGTATGCACTAAATGTTGCAAAATTGTAACCATTTAGAGTCTGCACCTGAATTACTGAGCTGCCAGACTCAAACACCAGAGACAGGGACATTACACTTAGATTTTTGAAAAACAGTAAAAAAAATAATGAATAAAAATAAAAAGTCTATTCCTGGGGAACAATCTGAAAACAACTGAACTAAAAGAAAGTGTTTGGAAGGTAAACAACCTCTTTAAGGTAGAGTTGATATATTATGCCCCGCATATGCCTGAAGGACTGTTTAGTCTTTGGATCCTGAACCTGTATAACCAGCAGAATATGCTAGACGTCTGTGTGCCAAGCCATAGTCCTACTGCCTTGAATGTGAAGTCTTTCTTCCCCGCAGTATTCCATTGGCAGTGATAATGTGTATTTATTGGGCAGGAGCTACCACACTGTTATATAACACACCATGTTTGTCTCCTGAACACCAGCACAAGGCAACATAAAATCTTCTATGCCGATCACGTTGGTCAATATTTGAATCATCTCTGTGGGTAAAACTGCATTAAAGCACTGCTCTAAATATACACAGTGCCCGAAATGATCCGGCTCAAAATAGCGCAGAACACGGAACTTTGTGATGTAAATTTCTGGTAGGTCATTACTAATTCATCCACCTCTGGCTATTGATGTAGCCCCCTACACTGCCTGTAACAGGAGACTCGGGACTCATCTATCCTGCGCTAGTGTAACAGAATGCCGGCACACATAACCGCACACACACATAGAGCCGCAGAGAAAGCACTGTATACACAACATGCCTTTGCACAGGTTAACAGACAGGGACGTGTGCACCAAAACAAATATCTGTTAAATGAGTCAGCAACAAAGTTTATTTATCTGGTGGCAACTCCTCCATTCAAATAAACTGCAATTACATTGCTTACAAAAGGGCACTTAAACATGCACTAGTTGTAAAAAAGAATTTACATGGACTAGAGTTGGGCAGATAAAGGAAAAGGTTTACTTTTTCAGACTGCCGTTCATGCCTGCATTAGTTTAGTTCTAAGGGTTGGAGCTACCATCCAGATCCTCTGCAGAGCTAAACATAGCTGCAATTTGTTCCCACATCTTGGTAAAGGGATACTGTCATAGGAAAAAAAATAAACATTTTTATTTTGTTCTCAAAATGCATCAGTTAAAAGTTCTGTTCCTGCTGAATTCTGCACAGAAATCCATTTCTCAAAAGAACAAAGATTTATTTTTAAAATATGTCATGTGACTTGCGCTTTGATAAACTCCACTCTTCACTGCTGTACTGCAAACTGGAGTGATATCACCCCTCTCTTTCACCCCCAGCAGTCTAAGGGTTGTGACATACAGGCAGATTCGGGAGATTTAGTCGCCTGAAGATTAATCTCCTCTTCTCCGAGGCGACAATCTCCCTGAACTGCCTGCCCGCCGCCTGCTTGAATGAAGCAACACCAGCGGCAATGCACTTGCGGCACTTCAATTTGCCCCGTGAGGAAACTTTGGGCGATTCTGGATATTGGTGCTGGCGTTTCGTCATTCAAACAGGGGACGGAGATTGTGGTCTTGCAGAAGAAGCGATAAATCATCAAGCGACGAAATCACTCCGTCTGTCCCAACCCTAACAACAGAACAATGGGAAGGTAACTACCTCTGGGAGCACATGGATAACACCTGAACTGGCACTTGTTTCATTGTTCCACTGTAAAAAGCACTTTATTACCCCTCCAAATTGTGTCTGTATGTTACCCTCCCATTTAGACTGTAAGCCCCAAGGGGTAGGGCCCCCCATCATCTTGTCTCAACAATGTGTAATTATATTTTATATTTATGCAAACTGTATTTATAATAATGCACTTATTGTTACGGATTAATGCAGTGATCCCTTGTTTGTTACTACTAAATTATTGTTACTGTACAGTGCTTTGCCCTCAAGGAGCGCTATATAAATAAAAATATACATACATAACAGCTCCCTAACACAAGATAACTACTTGGTAGATCTAACAACACTTAGGGGCAAATTTACTATTATTCCCCAAAATTAGTTCGACCAAATTTGATCAGCATTCGATAGTTGAAAGCTAAACGAATAGTTTTAGGCTACCTTTTATTCGATATTCGATCATTCAACGATCGAATACAAATTTATTCAATCATTCGAATAAATCATTCGATCATTCGAATAAATCATTCGATCATTCAAATGATTCGTACGATTCAAAGATCGAAGACTTCGATCGTACGAATCCTATTCGATCAGGACTTTTAGCCTCAGAAGCCTATGGGAGTGCTCCCATAGGCTTCTATTGCAATTCGGTAGGTCCAATCTTCCAAAGTAGGCAATCGAATAAACTTAAAAAATTAAATCCTTCGCTGATCGTATGATCGAATATTCGTTCATTCGAATCTATTCAAATGTATTCGATCGTTCGACCATTCGCTATTCGATGAATGAATATGCCAAAATTTGCATATTTGACCAAACGAATAAATCCTACGTTCGAAATTCGATCGAACTTCGATCTATTCACGTGAATTTAGTAAATCGGCCCCTCAGTGTTAAAATCCAGGTCCCACTGTGACACATTCAGTTACGTTGAATAGGAGAAGCATCAGCCTGCCAGAAAGCAGTTAAAAAAAAAAACCACACTTGCTGGTTCAGGAATTTTATATTGTAGAGTGAATTTGCAGTGTAAATAGTATCCTTTAGAAATAAAAACTACATCATAAAAATCATGACTGAATCCCTATAAATAAAACTACAACACCCTCAAGTCTTCCAAGCGGTTCACACTGGGTTTAATAGCCATCAGTCTGAGAACAGATGTCTGGGCAGTACATTCCTGGGACAGGGACTATGCCTGTATATTGGGGCCAGTGTTATAATTTATCAGCTCATGTCTCTACTAGGAGATAAAGTGCTCTGGCAGATTATCGGCTTCTTAGCAAGCTAGGAAAAGCAGCTATTAGGGTAACACCAGACGCAAAGATTCGGGGAGATGTGTCGCCTGGAGACTAATCACCTCTTCTTTGGGGCAACAAATCTACCCGAATCGCTTCCCCCTGCTTTCCAGCGGCTTTAATGAATAATCGCCTGCGCCTATTCACATGCAGCCCTGGCTTTTCCGAAGTCGCTCGAAGTTGCCTCCTTAGGTTATTTCGAGCGATTTTGGGAAAGTGCAGCACCGAGTGTGAATAGGTGCAGGCGATTATTCATTAAAGCCAGGCAGGGCAGGGGGAAGCGGTTCGGGGAGATAATCGCCAGGCGACGAATCTTCCCATCTGGCCTGAGCCTTAGGGGTATATTAATCAAAGAGTAAAGTTAAGAGTGAAATTTGCCACTCTCCATTCATTTCTATGGGATTTTTATAGGCGGATTTATCAAAGGGTGAACTTTCACTTTCACCCACTGATAAATAAACCTTTCAAAATCCCATAGAAAGTAATTGAGAGCTGCGGAATTTCACTGTAGTGGCGGAACTTCACTCTTTGATAAATTTACCCCTTAATCTCTCAGGTCGACATATGCAACTGGGAGCAGAAATCGCAAGAGCAATGATGCAGAACTGGTGAAGAGCAACTGCCCCAGCACAAATAGAAACTGAATATTTGGGAGGGTTCGAGAATCCAGTGGCCTGACCTTAACTGCCCTTGCGGTAACCACTCCAACTAATAGAATTCATCATTGATCTTCAGGTCTTAAATTATTGGAACCTGACAACCTCTACTAGGCAACATTACTCTGCTGTGTAGGGCTGCCCAGAACCTTTCAAATATATCTGCCTTCAAGCACAGGAGCCCCCACAGAAATACATCAACAACAACCTGCATGAACAGTTTAAAGCTGGGACACTCACATTCATTTCCAACAAATAGAAGTTCTCATTATTACAACCCCGCATTGCTAGCAAGTCCCAACTAGCGGAAAAATATTCCAGTAACTTGAAACAAATAAAAATGTAAATGTGGAGCTTAGATAGTCAAGAATCTGGTTATGACAGCTGGAATGGAAACAAGCGTTAAAATGGATGTTCACCTTCCAAACACTTGTTTCAGTTGAGTGCTTGCAGATGGTTCACCAGAAAGTAGTTTTTCTTTATTTTTTTTTACGTTTACAGTTCTTGACTTACTTCTTAGTTCTCTTAATGTTCTTGACTATATATACACAGCAGGGGTCCCCAACTGCCTGCCCGCAGTCCAGAACTGGGCAGCGAGCCTAGCGGCAAATGAATGAATAGGACGCTTGAGAGAGGTTGACCCCTCCCAACCTCCCCCGTTCCTTGCAAGAAAATTTGGCACTACACCAGTCACCCAAAAGGTTAGGGGCCCCTGATCTACAGTAGTGCTTCAGTCTGGCAGCTCATTAATCCAGGTGAAGAATCTGAACAGTTACAATTTGACACATCTAGGTGCTCCATTTAGTTGACAATGTATCAGTAGCATCTGTGGAATATTAGCAACCTTTGTATCAATTCTAATCCCTGCATTTACAGGGGGTGGTTCACCTTTAAGTAAACTTTCAGTATGTAATAGAATGGCCAATTCTAAGCAATTTTACCCATTGGGTTTCAGTATTTATTTGTTATAGTTTTATAATTATTTGCCTTCTTCAGACTCTTTCCAGCATTCAAATGGAAGTTGCCGACCCCATCTAGAAAGCAAATGCTAAAGCTACAAATGTGTTCTGTTACTTTTTATTTCTTCTCTTTCTAGAAAAGTTCTCTTCTAGTCATACTCCAGTCCCTTATTCAAATCAGTGCATGGTTGCTAGGGTAATTTGGATCCTAGCAAACCAGATGGCTGAAATTGCATACTAAGAGCTGCTGAATAAAAAGCTAAATAACTCAAACACCACAAATAAATGAAAACCAATTGCAACTTGTCTTAGAATATTACTCTCTACATTGTACTAACAGGTAAAATTAGTAGACCGGCATTTTTGGCGCATGGGCAATTGGAGGAAATTTTGGACCGGAACCACTGCGCATGCACTGAAAGTGCAATTCACCTTCATTAGCAAAACTAATAATTAAAAAAAATTAGCAGTTAGGCAGTTAAAAGACTAACTTACTATATTACCAGACCTAGACAGCAAAGAAAATTTGCGTCTCCAAAGATGCCCCAGTATCTCCCCATCTTCCATTCTGCTGATTCACTGATTCACATGCTCTGTGCTGCTGTCACTTACTGAGCAAGGCTGATTTATAATTCAGATCACATTATAACATTACACAGCAGCTTAGAAGGCAGTGCATTCTACCATCAGAATAGATCAACCAGCCCTGGTTTCTATTGTATCCTCATTTTCTGCTTATGTTTTGATGATTTTGGACGACTCCTAAACAGCATCTGAACACAGGCTCACTAACAATATTATCTAGCAATGGTATTTCTCTGTACTTAAAAAGCGAGAAACTGTAATTGCTTAGTCTCCTTGTAAATTGAAAAAGGTAAAAGGAAAGGAGAACATTATTCTATGAAACGATCGTCTGAATTCCCTGTGAGAGTCACAATTTCTAATGAGATTGTGCCATTCTGGAAGCTCCAAACTCCAAAGCATCAATGGTTTTGTATAGTCCATATGTAGAAGCAACAGTTAAAAAAACAATGCATATGTTGCAGAGATAATCACAAGGGAGGGAAAACAAATGTCACACTGGCTGATGTAGGAAACAAAAACTATGCATGATTAAGTTGAGACTAAACAAACAATGGCTTCTCTTTGTAATGGAACGAGCCTGGCAGGCTTTCTAGCACTCCTGGACAATCTGACATCCCTTTGTAAGGGTAATATTTACCAGGTCCCTACAAGGACACCAAGTGAACACTTAATCCAGCCGATAAGGGAAGCTTGTTTATTTAGCTTTTCTGTGGTCAAAAAAAAATACATGGGAAAATGTGA
>CM044432.1:29718160-29732336 GCA_024363595.1 Xenopus borealis
ACATGTGGTGCTTTTACGTTGCGTAAATATGCATGGAAAACTCACTATGGCAATTCACACAGGGCGTTTGCAAGCATAAATCCACCACAGAACGCCAGTATTGGCGTTTTTAATCAGAAACGCCAATACACCAAGAAACCACAAAATCTATGGGATCTGCATGTTTGAACCCACACGTTGCGTAAATATGCAGCGTATTTTAAATATGAAGTCCAAATTCTCATGGAGAACAATGAGAAGTGCATGTTGGGAAAAGAAACCTACATGCAGAAAAACACCATAAGCATTTTTAAAAACGCCACGTGTGGCCTTGCCTTTTGTGTAATCATTAATAGAACGTCTAAAAATCCCTGGTGAACAACAAAGATCTTGCACAGATTTATACAGGTATTGGCTCCCTTATCTGGAAACCTGTTATCCAGAAAGCTCCGAATTACGGAATGGCAGTCTCCCATAGACTCCATTATAATGAAATAATTAAAAATGTTAAAGGATTTCCTTTTTCTCTGTAATAATCCTTATTGGAAGCAAAAAAGCCTATTGGGTTTAATATTTACATGATTTTCAAGTAGATTTAAGGTATGAAGATCCAAATTACGGAAAGATCCTTTTCCGGCAAACCCCAAGTCCCTAGCATTCTGGATAATAGGTCCCATACCTGTATTGTGAACCGATTGTTTCACTTGTTAGTCATTCACACGATGATCAGTGCACAAGAGTTTTGGAAACCGTATCCCTGCTCTGGAGTTTATCTGCCTGATTCAGCACATTATACCGCTACCTCCAGTCACAAAGCAGTTACAGATCAGGTGGCCCGACAGCAAACCAAAGACAAGTGTATTTTATTCCTGGCCATTTACTGCCCTCTTGAGCTCACTCTTATACATTCACACTTAGCAAGAGCAGCCTTCCAAACAGAACTTCACACTACAAATTACATTACCCTAATGTACCAAAAGACGGTAGCAAGTTTGCCCACATATGGCTACCCATTGCAACCCATCAGATGTGCAAACTGTTACCTGCTGATTGGTTGCTATAGGTTACAAGACATGCTTTAGACCATAGTTCCTTATACATTTCAAGTGAAGAAAAAGCACATTTTGGCTTAAATTACTTGGCTAAACCTCCGTGTAGAGTATAAAGGGGCAATATTTCTGTCCTACAGTCTAGAGGGATCACAAAAAGTTCACACAAAGATATATTAAAAGGTATGGGATCCGTTATTCGGAAACCCTAGAAAATTCCTAATTATGGAATGCCGGTCTCTCGTAGACTTCACTGTATCCAAATAATCAAAATTTCTAAAAATGTATTTCCTTTTCCTCTGAAATAATAAAGCAGTACCTTGTACTTGATCCCAGCTAAATTATAATTAATCCTTATTGGAAGCAAAACAAGTCTATTGGGTTTATTTAATATTCACATGATTTTTAGTACTTAAGTTATGAAGATTCAAATAACAAAGATCCGTTATCCAAGGTCCCAAGCATTCTGGATAACAGGTCCCATAACTGTAGTACTAGGTTACTCATCTAGGCATGAAGGTTTTCCAGATGGGAATAGAGGGAGGTTTGACTAGGGTTGCCACCTTTCCCTGTGGCTGAAGCCGGACAGGGGGGGCGGGCCCCGTGACTTCAGTGGGAGGGGCCGTGCCGCCGGTGGGTGGGGCCGTGACATCACAGGGCGGAGCTATGATGGCACGATCGCCGATTGCCGATCGCGGCATCAATCAAGCTAATCCCGCACGCTTTTCCTTATTTGGAAAACCGGGCAGGAAGCATTGACCCGGGCAGCCCTTCAAAATACCGGGCTGTCCGGGTCAAAACCGGACAGGTGGCAACCCTAGGTATGACCTTCCCTTAAATACACAATTGGGGAATGACAAAATTAGCAGGCATTACATTAGCCAGGTCTCCATTAGCCATGCTTCCCTTCTGATGCAACATGTAAGAGTCACACATTTAATATTCATTATAATTCATTTACTGGGCCACCATTCAGGGCCAGCTGCTTTCTCCATATATACAGCAGATGCCAAGTGACTAGCACCCACTTGGGTGAAATTCTGTGAGCGATTTAGCTACTTTTGCTTTCTGGGATAACAAAAATGGAGCTAAAAAGTAATTAAAAAAAAAATCAATAAGTAAAGTTGACATTTTCCCAATATGCTTCCAAGATCAATCACTGGCATTTGTTTTTCCATTTGTACTATGCCAGCATTTAATAATAAGCTCAGCTTCCCTTTGCCCTTCACCAACAAACAGATTCCAGCAATCAAGTGTCAGACAAAAATAAACTGAAAATCTCTCTCATGCCTTCAGGACAAAGTGGGACACACGAGGTCGCAACTGCAAATGCCAAGTCACCTGCTGGGAAAGATGGATTGTTTTGTCCCACATTGCATACCGCCCAACATTTTGGAAATAAAAAGAGGGAAAACAAAAAATTGGTGCGCGTAGCATGGCAATTTTTTTGACCACACCCATGTTTCTGGCCACACCCCCTAATTACCATGTTGATTTTAGCAAATTTGTCAGGTTATTGAAGTTTGAAAATATTTCTCCTTATCTTAACTGTTTCAATTATTTATTTTCTTACCTCAGAATTGTTACAAAGTATCTTATTTGCACCGATTAGCTGTTCTGGGCTCTCGGCCAAAAGCCAATTAAGCTAGAAACTTAGTTTCTTTTTCTGGCTGTTCAGAAAATAGGGACTTTCCAGTACAAATGAGGGACTGCAGGTTGAGCTGTCAAAAAAACGTGAGCGTCACTCTGAAAAAGGGACAGTTGGGAGGTTTGATGCCGCATTGTACAATGTGACAGCAACTGGCCAGCCACAAACTGGAGGCAGAGTATTTACATCAATGAACACCAGTGATGGGCCACTTGAAGGCCCTATCAGCATAACAAACAATGCTCCAATAAGAATCAAGTGAGAATACTTATACTTAAAGGAATAGCAACTCCACAAATGGTTTCATTGATATTATTAATGGTTTAGCTTGGGATCCAGGCACTCTCCTACTGGATGTCTAACAAAACAGAACGCTACTTCCTGCCTTTCAGCTCACTTGGGCGTACATTTACTAAGTGGCAAAAATTCGCCAGCGACACACTTCGCCAGGTGTAGATTCAACTGGGACAACGCAAATTCAATAAAATACCAAGTTGTGTTCAGGGCGCTGAACGCTGGCAAAGTTTTGCTAGCGTTACTTCGGCAAGCAAAGCAAAGTTGCGTTGGCATTGGCTAATTTGCATACAGCGGGAAGTTCAATGAACGTATATGTTGCAGCAAATACATTACACAAGCCTGGTAAACCTTAATAAAAGAAAATAGAGTTGTTCTATGTGACCAGTGTTTAGTTTATGTTCCATATGTTAGAAAATGTAGAGGGGAACCCAGTTACCCAATAAAAAAATTTACACTCGTTTGCAGGCAGGAAAAGACACCAGCGTTTTTTGGGACTTGAAGAGGGGGCACATGGGTCATAATTGATGCTTTTAAATCTGAGCTGAATACAGAGGATGAATTGCAAACTCACTGAACAATTATGCCCCATGTGGCCCCCCTTCAAGTCACTGACTAACTCAGCGTTAGAGAGCTGCAAAGCAGGAATTTGTGTTCTGGCTGTCATGTTACACATCCAGTCACTCACGAAATATTGGCTAAGTAACGATATTAAAAACATGCTTTACTTTGCACAGTCTATTTAACTAGTTTTTATTTTTACCTAGTAAGCAGGCAGCAGATGAAAATACAAACCTGAGAGAATTCTAAAAAAAAAAATAAATAAATAAATAAACTACACAAAATAAAGACTAATGGCAGGCAGAAATGGATGGCAAATACCAAGAATTATAAAAAAAAATAATGAAAGCCAATTGGAAATGGGAATGTCTATAACTTAAAGGTGAACTAACCTTTTAATAATCACTTCGCTGCAATCACATCACTGTGGTGTTCACAACACTATTGGGGTTACTTACTTGCCACAGATGCAGCGTACAAATTGCACTTACGCACACAATAGCCATATTTTTTTTACCCATGATGCAACACATCCCCCCCCAAAAAAAAAAATTCATAGTGGTAGACAAAAACAAGAGGTTTGTTCCCTACAGATGCTGAACATTAAGTCATTAAACACCGCCCCACCGTATAGTTGCAAATACAATGTAACGCCGGCTACTAGCATAGTGTGTCAGGAAAGGTTTCATGGAAAATGCAGGCTTTAATTAGTTGGGACAATTAAGAATGACAAAGTAAACTGCACCTGCTCCCTTTCCAATCCGAGTTGTTGCCACTGGAGGGACACAGAGGCTGGAAAGTGTCAGGAACAATAGAAAGTGAAAGGCAGAGCAGATGCTTCATTAATCTGAACACCGTGCCGAAATGAAAATACAAATGAAAGCAGCAGCTGGAGCAAAAACAATAGGTTTTATAAATACTTGGTAAAAAAAAATCTCAGTCTTTAAAAAAGAAAGATCTAGTCCAATGCACTGTATGTAAAAATGTATATTCTATAAACTCTAGCACCTGGTGCCTTCCAATAAGCAGGGGTTCTCAAGGAGGAGTGTATTACTCTATACATTAGTAACACGCTATAGATGTAGTAATCCATGATAAACTGCCTTAGAATTAAAGGAAAAATATGTCTAAAAGGCCAGCATAATGAATTCTAAGCAAGTGTCATGTATGCATACATTCAACATTTTCATTATTAATAAATGGCACCTATCACAGAAAATTTGTTTTACCCCACTAGAGGTGATTGCTAACAGAGATAAAATGTCAGAATGGTAAACCGTTGTATTCTTTCATTAGGCAAGAATGTGTTTTGGAAGAGGTGTCACTTGCCTGGATTACAGCCTCAGTGACAGTTTGGAATATTTTAGCCTTAGACGTTGACAAGAAGTGTGGCAGTAACGAGTCTTCCTCCATTCACTGGCAGCTCCCTTTGCAACTATAAAGATTGTGACTTGCTTTCTACAGGTGCACACAATAAAGCATCACCAGCAAAATGATAAGCAAACACACACACACAAGGTATACTATCTATTTTAATCCTCAGCAAATAAGTACAGACTATGGATTTCATGAAGAGCAGTCACCAGCTTCACAGCTCACGACAGAAGAACAGAAAATATGTATAGTAGGGCTGGGACTGATTCAGCAGCAGGTCCAACTGAAGCAAATCAGAAGCTGCCACTGCTTGTATTAATTGTATTAGTGTTAGAGTGTTATTATATCAGCCTTTTATTCTTTGACCAAGGTTTCAGTCTTACATGACAACTTCTGGACATGAGCTTCTTGGTCATCAACATTCTCCTTCAAGTTCTGTATGGCCATGTTGATTATCTTGCAAATTACATTCCCTGTATATTTCAGTTATTTTTCTTCTACATGAAAAAATTCAATGAGCGTTACAAGGATTTAGCTCCCTGTCCTAAACACCACAAAAGAACATTGGCATTGACTAATGAACAGATGATGGCTCATTAACGGATAGTGTGGTCAGGGTGCAAAGTGCAAAAAAACAAACATTCAGCTATGTTTATTGAACCTGGACTCTGCACTACCACCAGCACTTCTGGACACAGGTGCTTCTGCTCCAAAACCTGAGTTCCCTCCCCATGAAGGCAACAGAGCTGAATTTGGCAACACTGTATTCATGATGGGTGGGTAAAGGCACGAAGTGGCCCCCTCTTCTATCCCCCACGTCCAATTAGCAATTTGATTGGGTTTTTTTTGTGTGGAGAGTACATTCTACAAGGATGAGTACACAGGCAACTCAAGAATAGACATCTTACATGTCTGTGAAAGCTAAAAGAACTAGTTTACAAATACCTTGCAATTTGTGGCACCTATCTAAAGAATAATTCAATATTCATACAGAATGAGCCATCATTAAAGGCTAAATGGAGATAGTATGCAAACTCTGTGAAGAGTATTTTCATCTAGGCAATTAGCAAATCCTCTTACAAATATTCTATGATAGTTGCTTGGGGCACCGAATATTATATATTTGCCAGCAATTCTTCAGGGACTGAATAGAAATTTACTTTGCTTCTTTCAAGCAAAGCAACTCCCATCCAGAAGCTAACTTTCATTAAAGGGACAGTATTCAACACAAGTGCAGTGAACAAGGCTCACCATACTCTTTTCCTATTCTTTTGATCAAAAAAACCTATGGTTATTATCCCATGATATAACAGTGCAACCAGAAAATGATGTTATCCTATGCTTGGTCCTTATAAGGTAGATAATTATATAGGATTATACAACCCTGCCCTTTTTTTATTTTTAGCAGGAGTTAACAATGCAGGGGGTTTATCTGCACCCATGTAATTGCCATCTGCTTTGCAAGAAATAAATTTGGAGTAACTTCATTTACTTGTTCACTGATTGGTTCAATTAATAAGAAACCATAGAATTTTCATGATTAAAACAGCAGAGAAAAAGTATGTTCAAGCTCTACTTATTTATCTTTAAAATCAAAGAATTTCAGCATTCTAGGTTAGGATTACCAGATCAACAAACGTATTTAAAGGCCATGGAAACCAGTCAAGCTCAGCATCTTGCATTTCTTTGAATAGTCTATGAAATGCATACAATCTGGTAACCTTATAGTAGGCCTGACTCATTATGCCCAGTGCCTGGTAAGATATGGTCAATGCAGCAAAGCAAACCATAGTGGTGAAGAACAGGTAAAGGTTCAGCAGCTTAATTTTAAGTGTTAAGGATTTATAGAAGTCAAGTCAGTAATAAGGTATCAGAGTACCATAATATATGCACATTATCTTTAACATCTAGTTAATTATGTTTGCCAACATATATTATGAATTCTACCTGGAGTGACGAGCAGAAAAAATGTTGGTTTGATTACGGTTACAAAATCCAGTTTAGTCAGTCACATTAGCTTTGGAAACAGGGCTGGGCCAGACCGGCCAGGCGCCCTAGGCAACCCAGCCAGGAAGTCCCTCGTGCATATGTGCATGAGTGATGGGTAATCAATGAAGGGGAGGGGACAGCGACGGAGGAGGGGGGGGGTGTTAGGAGGGACAGCGACTGAGGGGAGTACGACTGAGGTGCAGACTAGTGGTAGGCAGAAGACCTAGGCAGCTGCCTCTTCTGCCTACTCCTAGTTCCAGCCCTGTTTGGCAAGCATGTGTAAGGGGAATCCAAAGCTACCAACTACACTAATCATAAAAGAAGAATTCAACTAAAAAATGGTCACTGGATTCTGAAAAATTATTTTGCTCCCAATGGCTAGACTAATGCATAACATGAAGCTTTTCACTTCAACCTTCAGATTAATTCAACTGTGATTTAGCAGGGGGACTATGCCCAGGCAATTTCATTTTGAAAACTAAGTATCAACAAGATGAATTGGACATCTAAAGCCTACCATGACCCCTGTTAGACACTATCTTAGGAGCCAATATATTGCGTGCGGCTCGGAATAGGAAAAGGGAGCAATTAAATAAAAAATTCCCAAAATCGTGCCCTAAGATATGTGGAATTCTCACAGCACTTCTACACCTTTTGTTGAAATGAGTTGAAAGATTATTTTTCTGTGGGATATAAATAGTGTGGAGAGTATTAACAAATCCAAGCAGTGTATATTCAGCTCTTTATTCATACGTAGCTTCCCATTATAGCTACATAATCACTTGCATCCCATAATACAACCCCACCTCCAACAGCGCCAAAGCCATCAAATTAAGGGACAGAGGAGAATTGCTGCTGCATGATATAGGATAAGAAATTCTCCCAAGGTTCTGCAGACCTACTAGACTAGATACACTTGTTCAAAACATTGCTTTAGATTTCACCCCCTGCATCGAGATGTTTCAGGCCCAAACTACCTAGAAATAAACTACGCCAACCAACAAATAGTGTTTATAGATAACCGTTTTTGAAGCAATAGAGATCCCATGTGGTAAATGAAATAACTGTGCCGACAGCATTTCAGAAATGAATAACTGTTACAGAATAAAACATCTGTATTTGATTGTATTCATCATGAATCATGTGAATGCCAGAAAGCATTGTCAGATGCAAAGTTCATCATAGTGTTGCAATTTGTAAAAAGCTTTAAAGGACGCTAACCAAAAAAATTTAATTTTGCCTATGAAAGAAAAAAAAAACACATTTATAAATAAATTTCCAATATAAATCTATCAAAAATAGTCAGCGCTTTAAAGTTATTTGTAAATATATTTGCTATGGACGCAGCATTTGCTTAACTCCCGATTGTTAAGTATTGCAAACCAGTCTCCTCCAGCAAGGCAGGTCATCCAATCTGTTGGTGGCTTTGGTTTTGAAACAATGTAACATAAACCAATAGATATGCTATAGAGAACAAAAAAATTCTTAAGAATCCCATTGTATACTACGGAGTATATCAGTTATCTGCTGGGTATCCTGTGCCTTTTCTCCAGCTTGAATGGCTGCCACCATGGCTACACAGCAGCTGGTTTATATATAAACTATAGTAGCGTTTCTGATGCAAACACACTAGTTTTACCCAGTGGGACACTATATAAGATTTTCATGGTTTAAAACTTTATTTTTTTGGTGTTACTGTTGCTTTAAGAATTGCTTATGAGACATATGAAAAAGATTCTGGATACACCAAGTACTGTATCTGGGAACTTATACTATAAAGTCATTCTTGTACAGGTAGAGCTGAATGGCATTCTGAGGATGTGCACCTACAATTACCTTCAATATAAACTACAATTTTCTTAAATATTAAACATCATTTAGGAAAAGGAAACCACTACAATAAATGATACTGGACATTCCTAGTTAACTTCTGAAATGCCATGTTTTTTTCCATATGGTGGAAGTTCCAAAAGAGAAGTGTATTGCATCAAAACCAGAGATAGGAAACCTGGATGCAACTCCTTTTTTAATCTGCGGGGTAGCAAGTTTGACCAAAACGACTCTGTTGCCACACACCTATGTAAAAGGAGGAGACTGGGAACAAAGCTGGCTGGATTGCTATAACTATACTCAGCCTCTCAGAGTACATAAACCAGACTTGTGGCATTCTATTCATCTACTTTCAAGTGATCACTTCTAAAATATTTATTTGGTTTAATTTATGAACATCAGAAAAGTTTCCCCCTGTGTACAATTAGCATTGATTTCCACCGTCATTCTTTAGGTCTTCAGATGCCATTAACAGAAGTTGAAAGTAGTTCCCACTGAGACAAATCCAACTCATGTCACTTATTACTGGGAAGAGATCAGCTCTAGCAAAACTATTATTCTCTGAATCCTATGAAGTCCACTTGTAGACAAAGCAAATTACTTAATATATGCCTAAAGTCTGCTTCCTACCCCCCTAACATTATTCCCAGACCAAGACTGGACAGTGGATTGGGCAAAGGTCGAATAGTCAGTAATGCCAATAACCGGGTCAAATGCTTATTTGCTGACCTACTGTGAGAGCAGTCAGGGTGAGATCTAGGAAGACTGGACAGATTACTAATCAAAATATGAAGAAGGTTACTCAAACAATGCAGGGGGGAGATATTTCGGCAGAATAACACAGTGAGAGACAACACTGATGTTTTTTCCCCCCAATGATTTACACAGCATATTAAATATGCCACAATGTTTTCATGCAAATGTAAGGTGGCATTAAACAAATACTGTATATAACATGCCACGTCTTCCAGGAAAAATCTCATCACACCTACTCTCCTAGTTATATACTCATTGCAACAAAATAATTTTACCTTCCAAGTAATTAAATTGTAGTAATGTATTGTTGGGTGTTGGGGGTTCACACATACAAACACCCATGGAAAGTTTAATAAAAACCACCCAGTACAAAATGGAAAAGGGCACTGTGAGTTACTACTACTGCTACTTTGTAAACCCTATATTTTCATAAAACCTATGTTTCATATCATTGCTCTTGGGATATAAACACAATTCAGAAATGGCTATTTATGTTTATTTCAGGAAGTTGAATATTTAGTTTGCTAGCCTTGAGGTGGCCCTGTGGGCTATTAACATATGGGTCCCCAAGCTGATTAGAAAGGGTTACTATGATTCACAGAATGCAGTGATATTTCTCTCAAAACAGAAAGTGTAAACAAGAACCAAAAACAATATTTCATGTTGCAAAGTATGACCCCCATCTTAATTTGGGTTCTTTGAGAGAAGGCTTAAAAAACACTGACACTGACACCTAGACATAAGGAAAGCCGAATGGAGGAGGGGACGTAGTGCATGAAATATCAGAACACAAAGGAACAACCTACACACTGCAGATAAATGCAGAGCACGTAGCCAACGACAGGAGAAAGGATGCACTGCTGTCAGTTTCTAGGACAGGCCTTTTACCAGCTGTTAATAAGGCAGAGAGCAAAAGGTGGATAATTGGTAAGCCTGTTTATATATTTCTATATATAAATAAGACTATATAAAAACATTATTTGTAAAGGGGCATTCAGTGTATTGCTATTCCACAGAACTGCAATGCACCGAGCCAACACCACCGTCCAATACCTCCCGATTCCTTTGTGAATTTTAGATTCCATTCTGAATAGCTGCCACAGGAAAAGCATATCAGAAGCGTGAGGTAACATTAAGCAGGGATGAGAACATTTTCCCACATACAGGCGGCTTACAGTAATCTGTGTGCAAGCAAGGTCCCAGAGGCAGTGCAAAGCTACAATGAGATTGGAAGCAATTCTGCAGGAACAGTGGTTCTACAGCATCCCAGGGATGTGGTGGCTTTGGGGCCTAACCTAAAGACAAAGAAGGGTGAAATTTGGTAGGATTATCTACACTAGGGAGTTTGAATCCATAAAGACCAATAACTTGTGTCAGAGAGTGTGTGGCTAATTTAAGGAGAATAGATATACAAGTGCCCATATCATAGTCTAAGACGAATGTAGTTTTCATCAGGAAGTGAGAAATTAATCTAAATGAAGGGCTCAAGATTCCTAGACAGCATTTGTAATTATCTACATCGGTATGAAATCAATTGTTTTCCAAGTAAGGGATTATTTCCATCACTAATGTTAAATCTAATAAATATTTAACCAATAAATAAACCCTATAGGATTCTGCCAAAATATGGATCATGCAGCTGAAGGTGGCCATAGATGCGCTGATATCGTACAAAAAAAATTTCGTACGATATTCATTGGGTATATGGTGGGAAATGAGCCAACCGACACATTGATCGGCCGCCTTTCAAAGCACCAAACATCGGCCATAGTTAGTGCTGAATCGTCAGATAGAGGTAGAATTCTATTGTTTCTACCTGAATATCTGATAATTCAGCTCTACACTTTTGTATTGAAAAACTATCTTTCCTGGACGTCTACTGCCACCTTTAGTTACCATCATGTACAAGCTACAGTTTTATTATTAGAGTAAAAGGGAAAACCTCTAATTGTTTATGATGAATTCTCTGGGAGACACCTTTCTCTGGAGGTTTCTAGTTACTGGTTTTGCAGATAAGATATCCCATTCCTATACTAACATTTAGAGTCTGCTTGCATTGATTACCACATACTGCAGAATAAAACAGGCCGCTTCAATATATTGACAAAAAATACTTTACATTTTCACTTGTGTTTGAGCAGACTCAAATTGTAATCCTCATGCATGCATTACCTCAATAATGCACAGGAACAAATAGAGAGCCTGCAGAACATTTTTGCACAACCTTCTCTTAGTAGAGGGTGCTATTCTAAGCAATTTCTTAATTTTTGTCTGTCTTGTTTTATTAGAATTATTTAGCTTTTTGCTCAGTAGCTCTCTAGTTTGGAATTTCAGCAGGCATCATGTTGCTATGGTCCATAATACCTTAGCAGTCAGGCAGGGGTTTGAATGAGAGACTTTTATTAACAAGAGAGGGAGTAATACAAAGATGACAATAATAAAATTGGAGCTTCTGAAAGCTTCTGTGGGCCGGGGGAGTTCATTGATCCTATTTTGGAAGCTTGAAAGTGTTAGGAGTGTTAGAATTAAGCAATATAAGCATATAAAGCAACATGTAATTATGGGTAATTATTTAATAAGCAAAGAGGCTATATACCAAGAAAACACCATATCCATGGAAACAACAAAGCTCTTCAGGAGTTATTTCAGTCGCTATTGTTCTCATTAGCAGTGTTATAAATATAGGCATCCTGTATATCTGCTGGGCAGCACCAAGGAGCAAGGTTTCCTGTGCTGGGATTTCCCGTCATACAACAGCCATGTAATTTAGGCTGCCAGGAGATGGAACGTCATATTGACAAGCAGTTTGGCCAAAGGAAAAAAACAGGTCTTTCGAGTGGTCGTACAAACTGAGAAATAAATGAGCCAAATCTGAGGCTCTTGACTGTCCAGATGATTGTTTAAGAGCTATGCTTTAGATTTGTAAGTATAGTGGAATTAAGGTGGCTGTAAACGCAACAATTAAGATCTTTCCTGGAAAATATTTTCCCAAGAAAGATTGTTCATTTAAATACAAAATGTGTAGAGCTGAACGGTCAGATATACAGGTAGAAACAACAGAAGTCTGATAATTCAGCACCAACAATGGCCGATGATCGGGTGCCTCAAAATTTTCCGCCTGGGCCCAACTGACGAGCCGACCAATATCCAAGTCTTCTGCCGATATCACTCAGCTCGTCTCCCACCATACAGGCACAAAATATTGTACGAAAAATAATTCTGTATGAGAACATTGGTGCGTGTATGGCCACCTTTAGCACCCAATCAGTAATTCCACAGAATAAACATTAAATAAAAATCTTGGATGATTTTGAATATGATATCCTGCATCTTTCACATGCAAGTTGTGGTGGTAGGTTGAATATTATCGAATTACAGTATGTGGCCTTTGTATTCAAACTAAAATGTATCTTCTAACTGGTTGCCAGAGCCAGAGAATGGCAACATGCCCAGATACTGCCTAAATATGATTAGGCTCAAACCCTCTGGCACTACCTTCCTTCTTCCCCATTTTATATTCAAAGCCACCTGTCAATTATACTTGCTCTAGGAGATAAAGGTGCATGAACCTGAATCAAAAAGGTAGAATATACAATGAAGGGGACAATAAGCATAAGGTTACTGTGGTTCTTGTTGTCAACAGTCCATATACTCTGGCTACATTGTATGACTGTGTGGAAAACATTTCCATATAATTCTGAAAGTGAAAGATCTGGTTCTTAGGTGCTCTCTGCATACACGATCAGGGTCAAAGAGTTACTGAATTTAGGATGGTCAAGGAGGACACAAGACAATAATAGTAGCATGCTAAAGAGCATCAATGGTTGAAGGAAAGGCAGAAAAAGGTAGACAAAAGGTTTAGGCAAGAAGCATTCAGATGGGATCTCAATGCAGCACAAGTTATGACAGGTATAAAAACAGTTTATACAGGGAAATAGCACATTTAGAAGCTGCAAAAAAGAAAGGATGAGCAGCAAGTTAATTTGAGACAACAAAGGCATTATCAAGACATATATCTGTAACTGGCCATCAGCCTGAGGCCCACCTAGGTGGACCAGCCCCAAAGTTCAAAAATCACTCTACTAGATTTATAGGTTATAAACATTTGGTGACAGGGCCTTGCTGAAAAGTACAACTAGGTCAACTCAACTGTATGTTCAGTCTAAAACATCAAGAATGAATGAATGAGGCATACACACTAGTATTATGATGTTGACGGCATTAACATCTGTGGGATCACTACAGACACTTCCCCTATTCCCTCAATGATCATGGCAAAATGAAGTATGAAAACTGATATAACTTTGATTCAGTGACTGCAGGTGCCTTGGTGAGTTTAAACCTGGCATGTGTCTTTAAATCTAAGTCATCACATTGCTCTCAATTTATTTTAATCCAAGTATTTTGATCTTGCAAAGGGTATTTTGGTAGTGCATATTAATATCTACTGTTCTACTGCCAGTTTTTAGATTAGAGCAAGTATAACTGTACTAGTATGGGATCCATTATCTGGAAGCCAGTTATCCAGAAAGCTCAGAATTACTGAATGGGTGTCTCCCATAAACTCCATTATAATGAAACAGTCCAAATAAAAATGATTTCCTTTTTCTCTGTAATAATAAAACAGTACTTTGTTCTTGAGCCAAACTAAGATATAATTAATCTTTATTGGAAGCAAAACCAGCCTATTGGGTTT
>CM044432.1:29745364-29755619 GCA_024363595.1 Xenopus borealis
ATGCCTTGCAGTAGTGATGTACATAGACTAGTGGAGAAAACACCTTGTGTGACAAGGCCTTAAAACCTACATGACTACGTGCATTCTTTAAAAAAAAAAGAAAGTCTGCTGCAGAAAATATCTAGCCCTTTGCACCGTTACCTGTCTGTGTAACTTTGAGGGACTGAGATCTGACCCTTGGAATGGAAGACTTTGCCGTTAGAGCCCCAGAAGCAGAGTTTGGTCGTATACATTTTGCAGTAGGAATATCCTCAGTTTTGATGCTGCTAGTGGTGGTTGTAGCTGTGTTGGGGGAAACCAAGAGAGGATAAAAATTATGTTTACTTCTGAGAAAAATGATTACTATTTCTCACCTGTACCCAAGTTAACTTGAAGCTATGCAATATGCAAACCAACAGACTAGCATTGTTCAACCCCAACTTTGACCATAACCAACAAAATAAACTATGGAAAGACGAACTACTACAAGGATAATTTTAATAATTATCTAAATATCTGAACAGTGAAGAAATAGTGAATACTTCTGAATGAGAAAATTTGAGAATTGGATAAGCTAGGGATTAGTTCTACAACATGCATTTATTCTACAGATTTAGCAGCATATTAAAGCTGGCCATACACAGGCCCAGTAACGTAACTAGGTGAGGGCAGGCCCAGGTGCAGGCTGCGCAGCTGGGCCCCAACCCCTCTCTGTGCCATCTTAAGACGGCTGCAGCGAGGCAAAATCTGCCGGGGGGGCCCTGCGGGGGTGCGGGCCCTGGTACACTCGCACCCCCTACTCTCCCGGTAGTTACACCACTGCACAGGCCAATAAAAGTGCCGACAGATCAAGACGGCTGCTTATTGGCCCGTGTTTGGGGCTTCCCCGATCAATATCTGACTGAATGTCTTCCAGATGTCGATCGGGAAGGGTTAAAAATCCCATTGGTCATTGATGCGGTCCAGTGATCCGACCGCCCATAGCGCATACATTATGATCCAATTGTTGGGCCCTAGGGCGGACAATAGTATAAGTCTGATATTGCCCACCTCAATGTGGTCACATTGGGGAATGATCCGCTCATTTGGCGATTTACTTTTAGGGCCAGGGCACACAAGGCTACTGGGGGAGATTAGTCTCCCAGCGACAAATTGCTTCTTCTTTGGTCAACTAATCTCCCCAAAATGCCTTCCCGGTGGCTAGAATGTAAATCGCCAGTGGGTTGGCACTCTGATCACTTTGGCTTTCCGAAGTCACCCAAAGTTTCCTTGTGAGGCCACTTGGGGAAACTTCGGAAAACGAATAGTTCCGAGGGCCATCCTGCTGGCAATTTCCATTCTAGCTGGTGGGAAGGCAGTTTGGGAAGATTAGTCAGCCGAAGAAGAGGCGATTTGTTGCTGGGCGACTAATCTCTACCTGTAGCCTTGTGTGGCCTGGCCCATATCCCTTAAGAACAATCCATTGAATAAAATATTTCCCTATTTAGTCGTCATGGATCTTAGTTCAAAGCCTGAAAATAAGTCTTCCCAACTACTGTGCTTTCAGTCTGTAGGAACTACTGTTCATTCAGGGATTTGCCCTATCTGAACAAAAATGTAAGCAAAAGGTCTGGAAAATATATAGAACTAGAACAGTTAACTATGTTGTACCGGAAAGCAGTTTTGGGCTGAATTTAGCTCCTCGGCATTGAGTTAATCAGGCAGCAGAATGGCAAGCTTTGATAGTTTTGATAGACCCATACATGCTGAAGTTTGCATCACATTTCCATTTATAGAGTGCAGAACAAATAACAGACAATACAATGCGGGGGGACTGTGTCAAATTAAATGCAAATACATATCTATAATTCTGCTTTATATTAAGCATCTTTCCTGGATTCACTGACCTAAAAGGATCAAGCCATACCCTTTACACAAACTGGCTAATTCTCAGCTTTATATAGCTTATCTGATTGACGCCTGTATTAGGTGGAAATATTCACACTTCCAGCTTGCAGCACCATAAGCTGGCCATAGATGGAAAGAGCTGCTCGTTTGGCGACATCGCCGAAAGAGCCGATCTTTCCCTGATATGCCACCAACACGGCAGGGCTATATCAGGGTAATCCGAACATTTGGCCATATGGTCGAACAATCGGATTATGATGATGCCAAGGGGCTCCGACTGGTTGGTCAGAAGAAATTCAAACATTCCCACTTGATTTCACGGCCAGATATTGATCGGGAAGACCTGTCGGAAGCCCCCATACCTCCATATGTGTTGGTTGCCCTTTATAGAAACTAATGCTGGCCATACACTGGCAGATAAAGTTGCTGATATCTGTCGTTTAGACCAATTTGACAGCTTATCTGCCCGTGTATACCCAGCATTAGCTTCTGTAAATGGCAACCCACACACTCAGCATAGTGTAGAGATGTCTGACACGCTGCACTATGTATAGTATACTGTATAAGTTCTTTTCTCTATCGAACATTTATTAAGATTGATAAGCAAGAGTGTAGGGGTATGACTATGTAGATTTACAACACTCAATGATGCTAATGTCCACCGGTGAAGAGCAGCAAAGAAAACAGATTAAGGTTAAAATACATGTTTCAATCTAAGTGCAGGGAAAGAAGAAGAGTTCAAATCTAAAGTGGGTAAACTTCTCCCAGCCTGCCTTATGCATTCATTCGTCTAACTCACCCAAACCACCTTTTAGTTGCAATGGAAACTGCTTGGAACTGAAAGTGGAGCAGTCACAGGTCTGATCCAACAAGCTTTCCACCCAGGGGCTACACATAGTGGCCGAGTACATTCATGTACATTCAAACATGGGCTGCCTGTGCACTTCAGTGCATACCTGGCCGGTCACACTGACAGTGGGGGGGGGGGTTAAAATCATTGCAAGGACTTCCCACTATCTCACCACAGAAATATCAGGTCACACTACCCTGAGAGATTTCTCTCCTTTCCTCCCTCACACATACAGCACGCAGATAACTGATGGGCACTCCGGGCAATTACCGAATGTCGAGCAGGATTAAAAATACCATCTGTGCGTTGATGCGGTCCCCTGATCCAACCGCCCATATGCCCTAGGGCCAAATGATCGGATCAGCCCGATATCGCACACCTCAAGGTGGGCATATCTGACAGAGATCTGCTCGTTTGGCGACATCTCTCAGTGTATGGCTACCTATACTCCAGTGGCTGTTATGGTCTGACGCCTACCATACGAGATAATATAATTAACAAGCACATAGCGCAATGTCTAGATAAGCACAGTAACCAATCACGTGGCTGCAACTATCCACTGTTTATTGGTCAGTACAGATTACTAAACAAAAACCAAACCTGTTACATTGCCCTCATGGCCACCAGTTGCGATCTATAAAAGGCCAGTATATTTTACTCTATCCCTGGTTATTATACAAAAACAAGAAAGCTCATGAAATAAAAATTTTCTCGGAAGCATTATCCTCCCCTTCCCATTCCATTCCTTCCTGGGCACTGGCTCAGCTCCCAACTATTTTAATAACATTAACTCCTCCATTACAGGTCTATTAATATGGCATGCGTGGGGCAAATTTTAGCAGCTTCAGTACCCAGCTAACAAAATGATTTCTTTTGAAGCGGATCGGAGTTAGAATCATGAGCAGGCAATTATGTGGATTGCCACAGAGGGGTCCTACAGCCGAACATTTACCCAGTGCTGAAGGCCAAAAACATAGATGCACATGTGGCGCCAAGCATGAGACAGAAGAGACTAAATGTAAAACATACATAAACAAGACTCAAACAAGACCAATATATCATAAGCTAGAAAATTAAACTATTTCCTATGGAAAAATAGTGTAGCCAAGCCATGAATTGAAGACTTTCAATATTAGCAGCACTTACGTTTTATCCAAATAAGCACAGTAACAACATTAGTGGTTCCTTGTGTATTCAGACAACTAAATAAATGGGGGGGGGTCAGCATATTACACACAAACATATATTGCTGTCGCAGTAACAAAGCCATGCCTACAACACACAGATCACTGCATGCCGCATCATTCCAGGCAGACACACATTTCTGCAACAGCAGTGCATTTGTAATAAACATATGGCTACATGAGACAAACAAGGCTGGGTAGCTGTGCAAATATGCAGAAATAATGTTCTGTATGGACAACAAGCTATGGGCTAAAACCTGACTAACATAAAAAAGTAAGATGAACCTCTGCTTATTAATGGGCAGCCCCAGACAAATTGGATTTATATGTTACTGTTCTGGATCAGTCCATTGTTGTTTTAATATTGATTCGATATTGATTGTACGCTATGCTGACTGCAGTTCATGAACATGTAAGAATAAGCCAACTGATACTACAGGTATGGGATCCATTATCCGGAAACACGTTCTCCAGAAAGCTCCAAATTACGGCACAGCCGTCTTCCATAGACTTCATTTCATCCAAATTTTTTTAAATGATTTCCTTTTTCTCTGTAATAATAAAACAGTAGCTTATACTGGATTCCAACCAAGATATAAATAATCCTTATTGGAAGCAGAACCAGCCTATTGGGTTTATTTAAGGTTTTCATTATTTTCTAGTAGATTTAAAGGTATGAAGATCCAAATTACAGAAAGATCCATTATCTGGAAAACCCAAGGTCCCGAGCCTTCTGGATAACAGGTTGCATACCTGTACTAGAAATACACACACATTTTTATTTTTAATGCAAATATGATCAGTCTGGTCCATTAAACAATGACTACAAGTGCCTCTAGCTAATTCGTAGTCAAACTTAGATTGCAAAGCCTGGGAGATGATCTATTCTGTTATTAAAGCTTTTTTTTGTCACTTTTATCATTTGGCTACTACTATATATTGCCTGTGAATATCAGGTGCCATGCATTAAACCAGGGGTCCCTCCAACAGCTAGGCTGCGAACAATCCTGAACTGGGCCACCAAGCCTAGCGACCAATTAACGCAGCTAGCCAAATTGGACATGTAATTGCCGCTGAGCCCTCCTTCCCAGTCCTTAAAAATTTTTTTTAGCTCTACACCAGTCCCAGGGTCAAAAAAAGTTGGGGATTGCTGCATTAAAAGGAATATAATCATTAGTATATTTTTTTCTAGTGGCAGCAAGTGACAGCACTTTACAATCAATAAGGTTGTCCATGTAAAATAAGCTATGCCCATAGGGTGTACTGAAAAATAACTGGAACTTCACCAAGAAAAAGAACTACAGGCAACCTGCTGCAGCTACCCAGCTTTGGCAAGGGAATCAATGAGTAGCCTTCTCTCTCTCTCTAATATATATATTTCTTTATTAGGTGAAGTTACACACAGCACACAATTCTGTATACTGCAGATGTGACGTATATGCTATCTATGCATGATGTTCTTTGTGATAGAACACAGGGAAACATGTCCAGCTTTGAATGTTTCTTTGCAGCAAGGTTTTTATGGAGAACTGCAAACAAAGAACAGCAAGGAATACTGCACCTATATTTCTCACCACTCACTGTTTTGGAAGGCATTAAAATAAGAATGATAGTAAGCAACAAAATAAAGTACAAAATGACCTACTTCTTTTCCAAGGGACCGAAGCCAACAAAAGAATTATGGAAAAGCTGCAGGATCCGACCATTAGCCAAGTGAGTATGGTAGCAGAATACACTGTTCCAGGCTCAGCCAGCAGCTTTATAGTGAAATTGCTGGAAAGCTGAAGTGGGAATGCAGCCTCCGTGCAACTGCGGTGACCGCTTGGTAATGTCATTTACAGAAAAGGATCACGGCAAGATGAAAGACAGAAAGGCTTCAGCCATGTTCACCCCCCACCACCACCACCAGTGCTCCTGTCAGCTCTCAATGAATTACAGTGGAAAGCTCCGAGTGATGGGCAGGATAGAATGATCCAGCCTGAAAATCTAACTGGGAAAGGCAGCGTTGGGCAGGCTGCATAATCTTGGCCACGTGTGATACAAAAGCATGTGTAAAAGAGCAAGTTATGGTGGCTAATACAGTAGTGGTTTTGTTCAATACAACCAAAAATTTAAAGGGATCCTGTCATAGGAAAAAATGTTTTTTTTCAAAATGCATCAGTTAATAGTGCTGCTCCCGCAGAATTCTGCATTGAAATCCATTTCTCAAAAGAGCAAACAGATTTTTTTAGATTTCATTTTGAAATCTGACATGGGGCTAGACAGTCAATTTTCCAGCAGCCCCAAGTCATGTGACTTGTGATCTGATAAACTTCAATCACTCTTTACTGCAAGTTGGAGTGATATCACCCCCTCCATTTATCCCCCCAGCAGCCTCACAACAATGGGAACGTAATTAGATGACAGCTCCCTAACACCAGATAACAGCTGCCTGGTAGATCTAAGAACAGCACTCAATAGTAAAAACCCATGTCCCACTGCATTCCATTCAGTTACATTGAGAAGGAAAAACAACAGCCTGCCAAAAAGCAGTGCCATCCCGCAGATGATTTACATTTTACCCAGCAGGAAGGCAGTTCAGGGAGATTAGTCACCCCGAAGAAGGAGATTTGTCAACAGGCGACTAATCGCCCCAAACCTGCTCATGGGTCTCTGCCCCAAAAACGCATTATATGTGACTGACGTAAACACTTTTGTGATCGCTATCATCCACTCAGCTATGTTCTCCAAAGGCAGAAGGGCAATATTAAAGGAGAATTCAATCTGTATCTGAAAAAATCTCTCCCCTGTGTAGACACCTCCTCCCCTTACCTGCCCCCCCCCCACCCCGAGCAAATGCCCCTAACTTGTTACTTACCCTTTCTTCCAGGTCCTGTCCAGCGGTGCCATCTTGCCTCGATTGCTCTTCTTCCTGGACTGACTGGCGTTTACAGGCACATGCGCAGTACAAGGAATCTGCTGGTGCAGAGCTACTGCGCATGCGCCCGAATGTCACAGACTTTCCGATCTTTTTTTTTTCGGAATCTTCTGCTGGAATGGAGCTACTGCGCATGTGCCTCAAAATTTCCAAATTCTTGTGAATCATTCACATTTTTTGTGAACTTCTCGACTTTCGGCGCATGCACAGTAACTCCTCATAATGCGCATGCGCCAGTTCAGTTAGAAGAGTGATCAAGACAAGCTGGTGCCTGTGAAGTCTGCTGGACGGGTGGGGGGGGTTCCTTCTCCATTAAGCAGTCCATTCGGAAACATTTCAGCCTATTTATTAATAATTTTCCATAAGCATTTTGACCATCACTAGCCAATAAAAAAAAAATCAACAGAAACTCTATTACCATAAAGTACAAACAACTAAGGTATTTCCTAATGCGCGACATATTTACTGCTTAACATGATTACGTTAAAAAATTGGAGAGTATAACGGTGCTTTAAAAATAGAAGAGAAAAAAATGAATATATACATCTTTAAAGTTTTTGATAGAATTTCAGGTTGTAATGTTTGATATTGAGGCTATCAAACCACCCGACTAGCCCACAATAAATACAGCAGTTTTGCAAATCCATAGTGCACACTGATTTGTGAAAGTGTTTAAAGGAACAGTTCAGTGCAAAACTAAAAACTGGGTAAATAAAAAAATATTCTAATATAGTTAGTCAAATATGTATTGTATAAAGGCTGGAGTGACTGGATGTCCAACATAACAGCCAGATGACTATTATATTAGAAACATGTTATATTTTGCACAACCTATTTACCCAGTTTTTATTTTTACACTGAACGATTCCTTTAACAAGGGGTATGTGCCATGCAGTACATGCAGTGAGCCGGTGACATGTGAAAGAATACACACCACTACTTACACCTAGTACTCAAATTGCTCTGCTCACTCTGCGTACTGCACACAGAAGACACACTAGTTGTTCTCTGGAGCGCGGTTCCTCTACAGGGTAGTCTGGTTCTAGGTAAGGATCCCGTCCCATTCACTGCTGAAGCTTTTACAGAAATAGGCCTTCCCTTGGGAGAAGTTAATCCCCTCTCTAGCAAAAATAAAGAGAAAATTTAGATTTCTTTACAACAGGACACAATAACCTAAAACACTTCTCAAGCAGCTATATTTAACCACTACTCACTTACTTTTATCCATGTCTTAAGGGGGTAATTAATAAAATAACGTGTATATTACAGTTTGCGATAGATGTTTCAGAGGGAATATGATTCATTTAGTTATTTTGAAAGGAGCCTGAACGTTTTTCTTTTTGCTGAATATTTCACTAGTGTAAAGGGCAGATGTGTTGTAAAGTATTACTATATTTTACCAGTTACTTATTCTCAGCACACACCATTCAAAAATGGGTTAATCAATAATTTATGATTACTAAAATAAGAATACAAGCAAAACAGCTGGACAATCCTCAATTCCCAACATTACTTAGGAGTCGAAAAGTCAACTCGAATTTTGAAGTTTAAAAATTCACACATTCTAATTTCAATCCCTATTCAACTGTACATTTTAGATTTATCACACCTCAATCATGGAAATAGTCCTGATTTGAATATTCAAAACCTAAAATCTTGCCGAGTTAATGTACAAGTCAATGGCAGAGGTCCGTTGAGCCATTTGTAGATGTTAAAAGCCTTCCTGACATTCAGTTCCCAAGCAGTTCCCTCCTAAAGTGCTGGCACAAGTCACATGACCAGGTTCAGCTGGGAAATTCACAAAATGGCTAGCCCCATGACAGATTTCAAAACTGAATATAAAAAAAAAAAAAAATCGGTTTGCTCTTTTGAGAAATGGATTTCAGTGCAGCAGTCTACTGAAGCAGCACTATTAACGAAAAAACCATGTTTTCCCATGACAGTATCCCTTTAAAACTTTAATCCTATGGAATGGCAAAGAAGTTTGACTTCAAACAAGTAATTGAGTCAACAAAAAGGGGAAATTGCACAAAGATTTTGTTTTGAAGAAGGTGTTTAGAAAGCTAAAGGTTAAAAAAAGTTACATTCTTTTGTATTAATCTATTACAGTCCAAGCTGTAAATATTTCTGTAATTGTTAATGCAGGAAAATGACTAAGTAGGTTAGATATTTGGGAATGACTAAACATCCCAGACAAAGACATTTCTGGTTACCTAACATTACTCATACATCCATTCTACCAGCTATTTGTTAAAATTTGTTGTAACGTATGGCAAATAATTACATAATTACACATAAAGGCAGTGTTCATTTACATAAAGGGACAGTATATGCAAGTTCAATGAAGTGCTTGAGCTAACACATTTTTGTGTAATGTTTTAATGAAGAAGAAGAAAGTGTTTTCTTGTTATTTCCTAAGCAGGTCACACCTTCAAGGTGAGCGAAGACTGGATTTCATCATGGAAACACTATAAAAATCCAGTCTGCATGTGCACGGACAGACTGATCCCATGCCTGGCAGGGCAAACACGCAGTGTGGAAGGCAGCGGATTGGCTCTTCTTCACTGCCATATACAGTATACGCCGGCAGAAAAAACCTCACGTGTGCCATTAGCTTAAATGTTTGAAACATAAATAAACTGTTTAAATTAAGTAAAAAAAGGATGTGCTATGTGCAGACTGGTTAAAGTGGTTTTTGAGTTAGTTTTTTTATTCAGCAAGTCTCCGGTTTGCAAGGTCAGCAATCAGTAGCCTTAAATAGCATTTACTTTTAAATGGGGTCAGTGACCCCATTTGAAAGCTGGAAAGGGTCAGAAGAGGGCAAATAATTAAAAAAAAAAATGAAGAAAAGTTGCTTAGAACTAGCAATTCTATACAGAGTCGGACCAGACCCCCCCCCCCCCCCCCTCCCAATCCAAAAAAAAAATCCGGAGAGGAGGCACGTTGGGGCCCTGGACAGCGCAGTCCCGGTGGGCCCCGGGCGCCCCAGTCCGACCCCGATTCTATAATTACGAAAAGTTAATCTAAATGATTACCAACCCTTAAGATGACATTTTTAGCATGCTCCCAACAGCTGAAGGCTACTAGGAAATGAAAGGCACACAGACAGCCCAGAAAATATAAAGGGTATTGTGGAGTTATTCCTACCTTTAAAAGAACAGTAACATCAAAAAATAAGTGTTTTAAAGTAATGACAATATCGTGTAGTGTTGCCCTGTACTGGTAGAACAGTTCTATTTGCCTCAGAAATACTATTATAGTTCATATAAATAAGCAATGGTGGAAACTGAAAAAAGGCTATATGGCACAGGTTAAATAGTGGATAACAGATCACATCATTATGTCCTGGAGAGCTTTATCTGCTGTGTAACCCGAGTCTTTTTTCCTTTGAATGGCTGCCCCCACTGTAAGGGCCGGTACACACAGGCGTTTTGGACC
>CM044432.1:29759153-29769793 GCA_024363595.1 Xenopus borealis
AATAAGAAATCAGGAAGGGGGCAAATAGTTTTTCACACCACTGTATATAAACAATAGTAGCGTTTCTGAAGCAAACACAGCAGTTTTACTAGTGCAAGTTACTGTTGCTTTAACAAGCCATTTTAGGCCCTGGGGACCCAGTATTAAAATGCCTGTGCCCTACAATAAAATTGGCCTAGATGAAATCTAAACATAATCCTCACTCAAAATACATGCAAAAATAAAAATCTGAACTTTAATGTGAGGCTGAACTTTCAATTTAAATTTTGTAGCTTTTAAACACTTAAGTAGTAAATGAATGACAACACAGCTGAGGTCATTCGACAAAAGTCCAGCAAAAAGTGCAAACAACAAGATTTATCACTTAAAAATAACTATTTAAATTGTAATAAATCACCTTGGCGCTTGGTAGTGGGCTGAACGTGGACACGGAAGTGGATTGGCCATATCACAGTGGGTCGTCTGTAGGAAGGACTCTTGAAGGTCAGCATTAGTGCCTTAGGCCCATAAAGCTACAAGGTGTTGTGCCAAGAGCAGAAGTTAATGGTATTAACTATGACTAGCTGGAGTCATAGACAATCTCCCCCAAGTTATCTCTGCTGGCTGCTTGATATCAGATTAGTCTCTCTTTATTCCTGTCCAATTGCCAATTCTTCTTTAATATACAGTCAGGTGTTGTTATTCTTTCTCAATCTAATTTCAATACTGGTTCATGTACTTTTTTTTTTTTTTTTTTAAATGTCTATTCATTGCCTCTTCACCAAGACAACAGAGCCAGGAGAGCAGCTGTAAGCTCTTGGGACCAGACGTGAGAGAGGACCAATAACGTGCATATATCTAGCTGCCATGGGAACAGCTTTCAGTTAACCCTAACAACTGCAAAAATCAACCTTTTTTTTTAAAATTTACACTGGCTGTGAGAAACAATGCAAAATCTCTGTTTAAGTGTATAGACACTTTTGTCCCAATTATTCAAGTGTTTGACTATTGGCGATTCAGATTATCAGTATATCAGTCTTACGCTCCTTCTCCTAGTTGAAGGCTCAGGCTCTCAATAGGAGTGTGCTGCACATATGCCCACTAGGGGGAGACTAGGCTAACAATTATTAGAATAATCTCCTTATTTCCTTTTACATTTCATTCCTTATCTAGGTCTTCAGTGTCAGAATGGGACACCAGGGGCCCACCCAAAAACCTAAAGGTGGCCATAGACGCACAGATATCGTACGAAACAAATTTTCGTACGATATCCGGTGCGTGTATGGTGGGAAATGAGCAGACCGCTATCGTCAGAAGATTAAGATATCGGTCGGCTGGTTGATCGGACTGGACTGAAAATTTTGATCAGATGCCTTTGAAAGCACCCTGAACATCGGCCATTGTTAGTGCTGAATCGTCAGATACAAGTAGAATTCTATTGTTTCCACCTGTATATTTGACGATTCAGCTCTACACGTGTGTGTTGAAACGAACGATCTTTCTTGGAAAAATCTTTTCCGAGAAAGATCGTAATTGTTACGTCTATGGCCAGCTTTACACTAGAGGCCCACCAAAAAATCTTAGACCAGGGGCCCACTCAGTACTATTATTCTTCCTTTACTCATTCAACCTCTATTCTACTAGTCTATTTTCTTCACATACTATACCCTATTATTACATCTATTTAGCCTCTAGAAATAGGGAATGGTCACGAACTAGGCCAAATTAGCAGCATGAGGGCCCACAGACACCTGGGCCCACCAAGACTTTTAGTGGTATCCCGACAATGTAGGTCTTAAATGGTTCTTTCACAGCACCATGTCTTAAATGGACATTTTCTTTCATAGCACCATGATTTTTATTGCCTTTTTAGTTTCTAGCGCCCTCTATATGCACCCCTAGCGCTTTATTCTACAGGGTCTGCTTTGTATTATAACTTAAAATTCTAATTTCACTAGGGTGCATCCCTAGTAAAAGCCTCCTGCTTTCTAATTACTCACTTAAAAGGTTAGTGGTTTAGGGAGAGATGTTAGTTAAGGGTTAGCAGCTTCCCAGGGGACTTTAGGTTTAGGGTTGGGCCTTGAGGAAACGTGTTCAGGATTGATAAGCGGCTAAGGGAGTAGTTTAATTTTTGGTGCAAGCTTTTCAATAAGTATAAGAAGAAAATTCTTCTATAGAAAGCAGTGGGAGGTGTTCCTTATGTACAGATGGTTCTGCTGTGCCATTTCTACTCAGTCCACTTTGCATTATCAATTTCAATGTACCAAAATGTTTCCACATTGCCAACTAGCCTAGATTTCATGCTGTGTTTATGGGAAATATTTTAAGTGTAGTCACCAGTGGGTGAGGGTCAAGAAAACAACCCACACCCGACCACCACCTGCTATGCCCCAGCGTGCTCTCAACCTTAACAAGGAGTGCTCCCCCTTTATATACACATCTGTTATGACTTCACAAAAGGGGTGGGGCCTACATGAGTATACAAAAAGGAGTGCACAGAGGAAGAGGTTGGGCAGAAAAAGGCTGCATGCGGGAAGAATGAAGGCTTAAAGCCGGAACCTGCACAAAGTCGTACTGATTAAGTCGGCTCAAACCCTTGGGTTCCCCGGTCTGCTAGTCAGCAAGCACATCACTAGAGTAGAGTAATATTTAAGAAAAAACAATATACATATTCAGGGATGTTCAAGTCTAGAACTTGAGGAGTAAACCTTTACATTTGTATGCTTCAGAGTTTTCTATTCTCATGCAATACCCTATAGCATGGACTTCTAGTAGATTAAAAAAAAATCCCAAGAGCAGATCGCTCCCCCACCTCCACATTGGGGTTCTTCAGTGCAGGATTTTCTATTCAGCCAGATAAGTGGTCCCACAAGTAGCATATTTGAATTAACATATACTCGGCATGTGCATTGAAAGTAGCATGAATTCTGATTATAACTTTCTAAAATAACTAAATAGTATTTAAAGCACAACCAGGGCAGTCTCTGATCACAAGCCAAAAGCAGACTGGTTTTGTCCATTATTAGGGCTGATCATTGCAGTTTATCTGATCAGTATACATGAAGCCAGGGGAGAAATATTTAACTGCTCTCCAAAATAATGGTTACTAGATGTCTTCCACCTTTTTAAGGAAAAGAAGAACACACAATCAGACAAAAAAATCAGTACATTTGCTCTAATCTAGGAGACTGGTAGCAGTGGCATAACTACTCCTTAGTGGGCCCCTTGTCGGGCCCTTTTCTCTATAAATCGGATGCTGGAGTGTTGATGGCATGTGTGCTGTAAAATCTCCCCTAGATAACTGCCTGCCATAACCATTATCGTGGCACCAATGGGGCCCCAAGGGGGTGGGGGCCCTGGTGCAATTGCACCCTCTGCACCCCTGGTAGTTACACCACTGGCTGGTAGGCATAACACAGATGTGGCTGCAAAACATGCATTCTAGGGACTGTGTCTCATAATTGGTTGTCCTACATAAAAAAAAAAAATTGTATGCATGCGAACATGAATTCTTCATGTAAAAATGCCTGGCAAAACTTGAGTTTAGAGCAGTTGTGTAACTGCTGGGAACATGAAAGATACTATACTTCAACTAACATAGTAACATAGAAAGTTAAAAAAAACTGACAAATGTGCATCAAGTTCAACCTGTAATGTAATTATACATACATTATATAGTAAGCTGATCTAGAAGAAGGGATCAATTTGTATTGTTAGCTATCTTTCATAACCTCGTATTCGATCACTTGCTAATAAGCCATCCAACCCCCTTATTAAAGCTATCTAATGTAGCAGTCAACTAATGCAAACAATATGGAGGTTGTAAAGTCTTTATTCTGTATACATTAAATCTGAAGTGAAGGGTGTTCTGTACATAGAGAAGCAGTACATGGAATGTAGGAATGGACTGTTTCACCTACTTAAATCAGAGAAAACGTTTTGCAGTATCCTGACCAGAACTGAGAGACTTTACAGGAGTTTCTATCCTCAGCCATTATACTGCTGAACCAGGACATGCCACCTTACCCATAATTTCCCATATTTCTTTACCTGCCATCTTTTTCTCACTTGCACCTTTTTGACCTACGTGACTCACTATATAGGACTACAATACAGTACTACACTGCTGGGTTTTTTTCCCTACCCTCAGTCATTTATGTAAATAATTTGGTTTATGCCACCTTGCAAGAGCTCCTACCCTCCCTCCCTTTTTCACTTGCACCTACTTGACCTATGTGACATTACGTCACCACAATACAGTCCTATACAATCCACATATTATGCACTTTAATTGTGTACTGTTACTGCACCGTTTTCTTTTATTTCACCATCACCATGGTTATTTTACATGGTTATTTGGTGTACTGTACTGCTGTTTTTTTAGACTAACATATTGCACTGCTGTTTTTATATTATATTTTTATACTATTTTTAAAACTACTGAGAAGCACTCTAGGTGTCCACCATGGTTGTCCACTTTTTTTGGACTGGAACAAGTCTGTTTTTATAAATGTTTGACTACATATCTTCTAGCGCCCGTTAATTTAACGGGCTTAATGTCTAGTACACACATGTCAAACACAAGGCCCGCGGGCCAAATCCGGCCCGCGAGGCCTTGCAATGTGGCCCGCACCGCAGCAGGCCCGCACACCTTGTCTGATGTCCTCCTGGCTGCAGCTGTCCGTGTCTGTCTTGCTGGCGGCTGAGTGACGCTGTGACGTCACTGACGCGAGTCACGCGAGACGCGACGTTGCCAAATGCCAACGTTACGCGACGTCTCCGACGCGACGTGAATGGTAAAAGCTGAGAGCGCAGAGTGGGACCGGACCGCGGCCACAATCCACCACCCGCCCTCACCTTCCTGCTTTGCGTGAAGAGCCTGGCTGGAACAGAACAGAACAGCTCAGCTCAGTCTCAATAGCTGAGCCAGCCCAGGCCAGTATGTGGGGGAACGGGAAGGGAAGCGAAGGGAAGGAGGGGAGCGGAGGGGGGGATATAAACACAGTAACATATAGAGGATGCCTGTTTCTAAGAGAAATTCAATTAACTGGGAAAGACGAGCCAAAGATCTAAGAACTAATATAAACAGATTTGTATCCCTTACTGAACAATCAGAAACAATAACCTGGTATAAAAGAGCCACCAAAGAAATTACTGTAAGTGTTGGGATAAACACTTACAGTACTTACTGATTGATTTACACTGTACACTGTAAATCAATCAGTAAGTACTGTAAGTGTTCATCCCAACAGTTTATGACTGTTCAGTAAACCATTCGGCCCGCGATTTAGGCTGGGTTTTAGATTTCGGCCCCTTCTCTGATTGAGTTCGACACCCCTGGCCTATTAAACCTTCTAAGCTATTTTGAAATCTGCCAAATTTCTGTGTTAGTGCTGCCACCTTCTCGAAGTTGGTGTGTGCCCTTCATTTGCATAATGACTAGAGTTTACTAAAGCTAGGCATTCTGGGTAGAATACTCAGGGCAGTGCTACAATCTGAGCATGCTCATGAACTCATTTGCATGTTGTAGTCACAGTATGGACTCCCTCAGTGAGAGAACATTTGACAAAGTATGGGATTTTTTAAAAACTGCTGTTTTTTTTCTCCAAAAAACTGTATATGTAGTTTGAATAAACATTTAGGTTGTACTGTTCAGATTGTTAATATGTGTTCAGATTGTTAATATGTGTTTGATTTTGGCTGTGATTAGTGCCCTTTAAAACTTGCAATGTTAGACAGGTGAGGGTCAGGAACATAAAAAGGTGATTTGTGCTTGTTCTTCAAATAATTTTTTCTATTTCTTTTTAAATGAATAATGGGCTAGAAGTAACTTTAAGCCTTAGGTAAATGTACTAACTGTTAGCACAGTAAGTGCACATTGTCTATATCCATCGTTCATTGTGCCAAACTGAAATGAGTTGTCTGACTTGCTTTTGTCTCTGCTGTGACAGAAGTGAGGCAAATACATTAATTTGCATAATACAGTAATGTTTTATTTACTCAGCTTTGTCATTTACTAATTAGTCTAGTGCAGAATTACCCATGACAGTAGGAATCATATTTTGCCATGCGAAAAATGAAATATTTAGGACACAAAGAGAATATAAATGATTCGCTATTAATTGCATTTATTTACAAAGTGATTACTGTAATTTTCTTATTTTACTTTTTAAATAATCAATTTCACTTTAAATCATCAAAAAAACTAAATACAACCTGACTATACGAAGCAAAAATATAATAAAATGCTATAATCCTTGGGCAGGGATATTAAAAACAGATGCAAAGCAAATGAATACAAAAAGTTATTTAGAGGCAAAGTCTTCTGAGTCCTGCCCTGTCATGAAATGAGTTAATTTTCACCATGTTTCGCTGCTGAAATGATGTCCATTGACTTGAATGGTGTTGTGCGTCAAAAACAAATTCAGATGCATTTTAATCTTTAATGCATTTAGGCAAAATTTCGCCTATGGTGAAATTTTGGTGAAGCAAAACAGGTCAAATTTGCCCATCCCTAGCCTGTGTGTTTGATTCCACCTACCTGAGTGTGGGCATGTGACAAATATAGTATAGCGACAAAGGTTGAAAAAAGACACTGGACACACCTGCACCTCCTAACACTGTGCTCTACTCCTTGCCTCACTCTTGGGCCCCTTAGTGCTTTAGCTGTCTGGGAAGAGAACCAGAGGCTGTATCTTGTATCTATAAGAAAAAAATAATTAAGATATAAATTATAACGTAGCTTATTTATTTGGGATTCTGATAGATTCGATTAAATTATCTGGATGACTTTACAACCCTTTAATATAGTATACAATCTAAAGCCCCTATCAATCAGTATAACCCACCTGAACATTTTAGGAGGAGGTGAAACCAGAGGAAACCCACATAGAGAGAACTTACAAACTCATCGTAAGTGAGACCAGTTCAAATCTGCTGAGGACCCTGATGCTATGCTCTAACATCACAAAAAGCAAAATACTGTATATAACTTTGCATTTAAATTCTTGTAAGACTTACTTTTGTTTTGACTTGCTTTCCTGCCTTATTTTATCTTTATTTATCTTATTATTATTTTAGCCTTTTAACTGTTGAGAGCCTCCCATTTTGGTGCTTTGAAATCAATATTAGCGAGGGGACACCCATTACAGATGAATTATAATGAATATAAAAAGGTCCTATTTATTAACTAGCTAGCTAACTTTTTTAACTAGACGTTCCAAATGATAATGCTGATAAAAAAGTTAATATTGGCTTTAAATTTAAAGGGAAGACATACCTGCCTTTTTGACATGTGCTCGATCAGTTACTATATTTAGAGAAGGTGCATAAACACTATCTGAATTTCCAGGTATAAAAATATCAATGTATTAAAATATGAATATGTGAAATGTAGGATTCAATAAACCTTTACGGTTTGCATTAACCCTTCGATTTTTGTTGAAATCGTCCTTGGAGTGCTGTGGAATATTTATATATATATGTATTTGAAAGGAAACCATGATACTCTGATGGATATGGCCGTTCCCCTGCTCTAGACTTACTCATTCATGGAAGCATAGGGATATCAGCTTTTATTGCCGCTATCATATTTCTGAAATAGTAGCCGGGCAATAGACAGTCGATTAGGTTTCTGTCATACTGTAGCAGTGATGGGGAGCAACACTGCAGCTCTTGCGGCCCCGACAATACAAATCCAGACAGTCACCTGAGTATTATCTTTCTGTCTTCGGCTATAAATCATGGTCTGCTAATGGCCTGGCTGACATTTTCAAGAAGAGTCAGGTACCTGATTTGAATGGGAATCAATTTCATTTTCAAGTCCTGCACTAGTTGTTTTTTTTTTAATTTCTACCCATTTGATGGTTTTAAAACTTGTGAATGTATAACGTCTGCAAAATAAAGGTTTCAACTGATTATAAAGCCTGTTGCTTGATGTACAGTATATGAACCAAACCAATACATCCTACTAATACTGTACTACAATCATATGAAAACATTTTCTAGAAAACCCAGCTATAATTTTTATCTTTAATGTTTTCAAGCACATTTTGGTATTTTTAGAGTTCTAGAACAGAAAGGCACATGGTTAAGCGTTTCAGTCAATGTATTTCAAAGCAAAGGAGATTGTTGCCTTTATCAGAGGTCGTAAGCAAGCAAGCCATTGTTTATTTGATGATATATTAGGGATGGATCCATTTGATTGGAATGCTAATCTCATGTGGGATTGCAACGATATAACCATGATGCACCGCCTGCATTTCAGCTCAAGAATATACTTTATGTGATTCCTTCATCTACAGAGAGGTTCTGGATCGATGACGATCAATCAGTGAATCCTGGCAGCAGGGACTGCTTTGTACTTTCTGTTATCTCAATGACACAGGGACAGTATAATTGTATAAAAATAATATCAGTGTGGCAGTGGTTGTTTATAGCACAGAAATATACAGTAAATACAAAAAGAATAAAACTATATACAGTAATTATTGGCATTAGTTCAGATATGTATAAAATGATTGGGGTTGACTTGTTGCAACTCTCTATAAGATTAAAATCGTACTGTAGGTGTTGGGAGATCATTAATTTATTTTTATGAATTATCATCAAAATAGATGCTTCTTTATTGACATGTACGGATATATGGGATCACACATTGGGGCAAATTCACTAAACGGCGAGTTTTCACCAGCGTAGGTTCCGCCACACTTCATACCACTTTGCCAGGTGCAAATTCACTACCACTACGCTAACTCACTAAAATGCAAAGTTGCGTCTCGGCAACTGAACACTAGCAACTTTCAGTAATGGTACTTTGGCAGTGCAAGAATTTCATAGCAAAGTTTTACTAGCTGTCATTTCTAGGGATGCACAGAATCCAGGGTTCAGCCTTTTTCAGCAGGATTCTGATTTGCTCGAATCCTTGTGCATGACCATTCACCAGGGTGCACCAGGGTACAAACTTATGCTATTGACAGTCTCTCTGTGGATTCGAAAAGTTGATAGCTACTTTGCTCTTTAGTTAATCTGCCCCACAGATGGAGCTTTAGTGTTTCTTTACTGCTAGTCTTTCAGCACCCCTGTACCTCTACTTTGAGATCTATCACTACCTTTGCTTAGTGCAATATTTGGGTGGTAGACACTGGGAGGATTAACACCCTTTAGTAATTCTATTTAGGACCCTTGGATGGAGAGAGCAATATTTATTTAGTTGCAACATGTGCTAGAGAGATGATGGACATTTGTCATTTCTATTATAATGAATGAGTAGAATGTGTTTGTGATATTTTCACAATATCAATAATTTTTTGGAAATATAGGCATCAAAGGCAATGCCTGTGGTGTGGATACTAAGGCTACATAACTGTGACTGTTTCATCCTGTAGGTACTTTTTTCAGGCTGCTAAACACAGTTGTGGGCTACCTGATTTCTCCTCAACAAATGCTTTTATTCTACAGTACTTTGCTTGCCAAGAACCTCCAGACTAATGCACTCGGCTTTGCTTACCATATGCTCAACTGCTTCTTTATGTTCCAGTCACTTTATTCCAGTGACCCCCCAGTCTCTACACCAGTGACTAATGTTTAGAGACGTTATTTAAATGGTTAAAAGACAGTCCATGCCCAAATCACTGCTTTAGCACACATGTCATTTTCACAAAGTTTCCTTCATTCAAGCCTTAGTGGTGGGCATTTAAGACAGGGCATTGACTGAAGGAAAGTTAGATAAAGAAGAAAGTAAAGAAAGTAAGTGAAAGACTGATCATTCATATACAAATATATAGATTGCTTCTTCTTGCAAGAGAACACTATGGAAATATAGTTTTATATCTGACACAAGATGCTTTCAGTAAAGAATTGCAGTAGTTGCAGATGTGTTTTATTAAATTGTCAGACATATAGATATATTGAGTATGAAACTATAGATCAAAATTTATCTTTAAGGAAAAGAATGGAATAAGATACTGTAGCTCGCAGATGGTACAGCAAGACCAATATTTGTCAAGTGCTTTGAATCCATTAGTTATGCATAAGCGTTTCCTGAGTATAATGGCTTTAAGAGCAGAGTACTTAAACCATAGTCATGGGCACTTCATGTCATGCACCGTAGTTAAAGACTAAATATTAGCATGCCCTTTCAATTTAAAATACAAATTACAGAGGTCACAGACATCCAAGAAATCTGAATTCATCTTATGTTAAACTGGTAAATTACCTGAGATCAGTGCTGTCCGACTCTACGGAAGGAGGGCCATCAAGGGGATATTCATTCAAAACTGAAATTCTAAGCAACCTTCCAGTATACTGTATGTTGGTTGAACATTTTCAATGAGTTCAAAGTTATTCATAAATGAAAGCAGTTCATTGGCATTTATAGCCTTGTCTGCTTGTCTAGTCATTGTTATCAAACTCCTTATATGAAAATGAACCTGCGTTGTCCATGTTTTTCTTTCTTTGTTTCCCAAAAGAAGTGCATCACATAGTTACAGTACATGGTTACATAGTTAAATTGGGTTGAAGAAAGACAGAGTTCATCAAGTTCAACCCCTCCAAATTTAACCCAGCATACACACACATACCTCCACTCTTTCACACAAAACATATATCCATAGCTATACTAACTGTAGAGTTTAGTATCAAAATAGCCTTTGATATTATGT
>CM044432.1:29778859-29794824 GCA_024363595.1 Xenopus borealis
ACAGATTTACATATTTCACTTAAAATTTGGATTAAAATAGCAACTGCAGATGTTTTGGAACTGGCCTTTCCTGGTTCCCTTTTCCAGCCAGAGACCGTAGAACACTTGCTGCCGACATCACAAGAACTGATGAACTGATGAAGATAACCGACTGCAGTGCAAGAGAACTATTGACAAAAGGGAATCCTGACATCCATGGGATAGTGGATTCCACACTGCACGGATTTCGTCCTTCAGAAAAACGCAGTGTTCAGGGGTGCAATTATTGAGGAAGCAGACCCTGCAGCTGCAAGGGAGCCATGGGTAGACTTCCCATGGGGCCACAATTAAAGGAACAGTAGCACCAAACATTAATGAAAATATAATATACTGTTGTGATTCACTGGTAAAACTGACGTGACTCCATCAGAAACTACAATAGTTTATATAAACAAGCTGCTGTGTGGCCACGGGGGCAGCCATTCAAAGTTTAAAAAGGAGTAAAGGCACAGGACTCAAAGCAGATAAGCTCTGTAGTATACAATGGGCTTCTTCAGAACTTATCTGTTATCTACTGTGTATCCTGTGCTTGAATGGCTGCCCCCATGGCTGCACAGCAGCTTGTTTATATAAACTATTTTAGAGTTTCTGAAGCAGTCAGGTCAGTTTTACCAGTGAATCACAACAGTACATTATATTTTCACACAAACAAAGTCAAGTTTCGGTTCCCCATCAGGTCAGTCTAGCTGCTAATTGGTTCCTACGCCAGTAGGGTTTTGGGGGGAGGTTTCAGAAAATCCTGAAAAACTGAAGCTTCTGAAGTATAAACATTTTTTTATTGTCAGCTTTCCTCCTGGATTACTGCCGTTCCATGGAACTGTTGAAACGGTTCAACCTATTCCAGCTAAAAAGGTAAGGTTTGCTGCGACAGGCCTGAATGAGGAATAATTGGCTTTAGAGCAATAAAGCATACATACTCGTGAAAGGGTGTGTTGCCACATTCACATATTGATCCCTGTCCAACTAGAATTGTACCGCAGGGATATTTATGAGATTTAGAGGCAAATTAGGTCAGAGTAAAATGATAAAAAGTACAGACATGTTTCTCACTACATAATTAAAGGGTACGAGCAGCAGAAAGTGAGTTATTACTACCCAGAAAAATTTTTTTACTAACTTGCCTTATCTGAAGCTTACAAATTTTGAAATGTTTTATAGTCCTTTAACTTTTATTTAGGGCAATTCCCACCAAGTCACTTAGAAGAACGGCATCAGAGCAGCTAAAATACTCTGTTCCCACTCCTAATAAATGAGAAGTACGGTGATGTACATGGAGCAGTGAACATCGGACCTCGCCAGTCACTTTTCGGTGTTGCTCATTAATCGAGCATTTCATATGATCAGATGCGAAGAGAGCGAGGGGCAGCAGTCAACCCCATATGCTCCACATTTGCTTTTCTCATGGATATTGCACATGGCCCACTTTATAGCCCTTGAAATCTCAAGGGTGAATTGAGAAAAGGCATTTTTTGCAGTTAGTTATACAGGTAGTGCACTATTCCCATGGTTAACCAATCTCCCAGTATGCCATGGGTCTAACGTGAACGCGCAGAGCAGTGGCAGCAGCACAGGAATAAGTTGGTGCTAATAATTAAAGGGGAATTCAACCCCCCTGGCCCTAACCCCTCCCTCCTCCCCAAGGCCTACCTCTCCCCCTGGGCTATTGCCCCTAAGTTGCTACTTACCCCTCTGTGTAGGTCCCCTCCAGCGAAGTTCCCAGGGGCCATCTTCTCTTCCAACCGCTTCTTCCTGGATCCATCGGCGCATGCACAGTAGGACGCTGGTACTACTGCGCATGCACATAAGGTTCAAGAAGTTTGCCGTTTGAACTTCGTAAACTTTGTACGCATGCACAGTAGTACCAGCGTCCTACTGTGCATGAGCCGCCAGCGGAGCCGGATCCAGGAAGAAGCCATTGGAAGAGAACAGGGCCCAGGAAGAAGCGGTTGGAAGAGAAGATGGCCCCTGGGAACTTCGCTGGAGGGGACCTACACACAGGGGCGCTCCACCAATGAGGCCAGTTGAGGCACTCGCCTCAGGCGGCAGTGCCACCCTGGTTACCAGGGGCAGCCAAAATGCCGCTCCTGGTAACCAAGAGCCAAATTTCCGGTTTTCAACCTGGAAATTCGGCTCTTCTAGTGCAGAGTGCGCACTTGCCGTGGACCCACCCCTGTCCGGCACTCACTTTTGAGCACTGTGGGGGAAGGGAGGGGCGGCAAATTCAAGGCTGCCTCAAGGCAGCACATCGCCCCTGCCTTCACAGAGGGGTAAGTAGCAAGTTAGGGGCAATAGCCCGGGGAGAGAGGTTAGCGCCCGGGTGGTTGAATTCCCCTTTCAAGGAATTGTTCAGTTTAAAAAAACTGGGTAAACAGAAAGGCTGTGCAAAATAAAAATAAAAAATTTCTAATACAGTTAGGCAGAAATACAATCTATAAAGACAGACCTGACTGGGAGTCTAAAAAAAACAGCCAAAATAGCTCTCTTGTTTACCAGGCAGTAACCAATCGGTGATGTCGTCAAACGAGTGGACCTCTCCCTTATATGCCCACATTGAGGTAGGCGACATTGGGCTGATTCGATCGTGGCGGTCGGATCGTGGGATTTTTTAACCTGCGAGATCGGGGAAGCCCAGTCAGATGGCCCCACACACAGGCCAATAAACTGCAGGTCTGTCCCCCCGTGTCTGGGGCCTTTAGAGAGCTGCAAAGCAGAAGTGTTCTGTTATGTTAGACAAACGGTCACTCCAGCCTTTATACATTTACAGTTTTGGCTAACTATATTAGAAACTTTTTTATTTTGTACAGCCCATTTCATAGGTATGGCGCAGTGCTTCTTGTGTATTCGGTATCATTAACCTATTGGTCAAGATCCAAAACTTAGTTCCCATAACATACAGGAACATTCCTTTCTTCAATGGCGCATCAATAAAGTGTAATATTAAGTAAAACCAAAACAAGCTCTTGGAGGATGAGCCCCACATTTAGAGGAAGAGCCCCATATTTAGAGGATGAGCCCCACATTTAGAAACTGTTGCTGTTGTGCACAAACAGGGTAGTGCTTGGCTGCTCAAAAATACATTTTACTCTATCCACTTATGTGTTTATTAACTAACTGCAACAGGAAAAGAAATTAAAACCATTTAGAGTAGAACAACATGCATCAGATGTACTTGGCACAATGTTATTACAGAACGTGTCACCCCATTTCCAAGAAATGCAACATCAGCAATTAAAGGAAAACTATACCCCTCAAAAATGTAGGTATCTAAAAAGATATTGCATAAAACAGTTTATGTGTAAAACCCTGCTAAATGTACATAAATAAACCATTTTTGCATTTTGGGGATAATGTTTTCCTGTAAGAGAGCTTTCTGGCAACCAAAAGTACAATATAAAACTTATTGTGTACAGCAGTGATCCCCAACCAGTAGCTCGCGAGCAACATGTTGCTCTCCAACCCCTTGGATGTTGCTCCCAGTGGCCTCAAAGCAGGTGTTTATTTTTTAATTAATGGCTTAGAGACAAGTTTTGGTTACATAAAAAACAGATGTCCTGCCAAACATTCTCTCCTGTAGGCTGCCAGTTATATAGGGGTTACCAAAAAGCCAACCAGAGCTCTTATTTGACATCCACATGGACTTTTTCATGCTTGTGTTGCTCTCCAACTCTTTTTTAAATTTAAATGTGGCTCACGAGCAAAAAAGGTTGGGGACCCCTGGTGTACAGTGTCACTCTACTGCCAGTGTCAGAAGGCTCACTATACACCCGGAAGAACAAGTGGTAACTATTAAATTGATTATTAAAAAAAAAGTCCGGTGCATTCACAAAAGGTGAATGACACTTAAGCTGGCCATAGACGTGCAGATCTACCTGCAATATCAGACGAACGATCTGACGTCCCAATCTCTCGACCTGCCACTAACCATTCAGATCAAATAAAGTAGTAAAAGAACAGATCATATCAACGTTCTGCCCCACATCAATCGTATGAAAGTTTATGTCCGACAAAAGCTAGTGACAGTCTCCCACTGATATCGTCAGATCAGCAGTACGTGCAGAGATTTAACGGTAGCCAACAAATTTTCTAACGTGCAATCGACTGAACGACTAATCGCCATGGCACAAAAAAAATGTCGTGACACTATACACGCGGTCTGAAAATCGTACAAATCTGCATGCCTATGGCCAGATACAGAGCCAGATTTACTATGATTCAAACTGATTCAAAGTGAAAATTCAAATCAAATTCGACTAGCGATACAAATTCGATGGTCGAATTCGAGGGTTAATTAACCCTCGAATTCGATCCTTAGTAAATCTGCCCCAATGGGCTTAATACTTTGTCTCAAACAGTTTCATATCAGCAATCCCCAGTAAATGCCCATCAGCTGGCAAATCCATGTAATAACCTCTCCCCATACCAAATAATGGAGTAGTGTAACCTATACAACTGTGCCAAGCAAACCCGCGGCATCCCATACATGGAGGAAAAACAATAAGCAGGCTTAGTATATACAAAGGAGCACAATAAAACCTTTTGTTAATTATATTTTGTTTCTCTGCTTTATACTCGTATGCCAAGAGTCAGAAGATTATGTTGACCAGAAAAAAACATCCTAATACCTATGCATACATTGAAGAGCAAACACTATTTAGAACAAGCAGTGCATATGAACTGCAAGTTCTATGGAGTAGTGTTCACACATTGTCTAATGGAAGCTTCAGTCATAGCCTCATTATCTACTCATGAGTTACACCCATTCACTGACAGTTTCCATTTTTACACATATCAACATGTCACTCTAAGCACTAGCCAAAATAGGTTACACTATACAGGCACGTACTGCCAATCTTTGGATTCCTACAAAAGCCTGGTACTGATGAAGACCCCACAGACAGTCACAGTTTATTGGGCCTGTGGGGGAACAGTTTGGGTCTCTCTGTACCCAACATGCCAGGGCCTAGTGTGAATCCCAGACCTGGCACTTAATGTCTTGCCTTTACACTTTCATCCCATATGACCCACAAATGATTACTTGTTCCAAATGCCGGTTGACATCCATCCTAGGAGGTTTATCTTGTTTATCTTTCTTAACACAAAGAACAACCAAGCAATGTAAGAGTTTTTCACTGTGCACAGTGAGAAGTGGTTTATACACCGTTATGTTGTGCCCATATTGCATTAGCCTGACCAATAAAGCGTGGATGAGATCTCCTCTACTGATAAGATGGCATATCGGGGAGAGATCCGCTCGTTTGGTAGCATCTCCAAATGAGCGGATCTCTCCCCGATATGGCCACCTTGAGGTGGACGATATCGGGCTGATCAGATCGTGGGCCCAGAAGCAAACAAACCTCTGCAAACAGAAGCGGCCATGATCCTATGGGATTTTTAGTCCCGTCCGATCAACATCTGGACGACTTTCGGACAGATTTCGATCGGGGAAGACAGTCAGAGGGCCCCATACACAGGCCAATAAGCTCGGTCTGTTTCAGTTTTTATTGGCCCGTGTATGGCCACCTGTAGAACCAAAGGCTGTCACTTTACCAATTAAGCCCATACACCAGAGTTCATAAGAATGTGGGTGAAAAACAATCTGAATGACAAGTCCATATGCTGCCAGACTACAGGGTGGCCACCTAAAGATCTCAATTCTAGTTTCAGTTTCTACACACAGGCCTGTCATCCCACAACCATGTACTACACCTTATTTCTTCTTATGCTTCTCACACATTAAAAAAGGGGGCTGCTTTGAAGCAGTTGCCAAGCCCCGACTGTAAGCTGCATTTTTGGGAGATGAAAACTATGGTCACAAACTTGACTTTAGAATTAAAGCAATTTAGCCACCACAATAACCATTCCCTTTCATAAATATACAGTATTTACAGCTAATAGCTGCAATAATGCATACAACCTATGACTTTTAGTTGGCTAAATAGCCCCAGGAATGACCTGCCATTAAACTTATTATTTACCTCCCACCCAGTGAAACTTGGGAGCCGTGCATGCACCCAAAACAAGTTACAATTTGCATCCTGTGCAATGCAAGTTAATGTTGAAAGGTCACAGATAAGGCTGCTGAACAGGTCTAAACTCTATGCACATCCCCTTAGGGTAAGTATTAGAAACCCACAGACCTATCTATGTGCAGTGCACCTCCAACATTCACTGGTATGTTATATGTGCGCAATGCTGCACCTTCAGGATTAAAGTTCTAAATTAAGCATTTGCACCTTAAGGGTTTTTACCTGCGCTCCCTTGCGTTCTGTTTTGCCGCGTTCAGCCGCAGGAGACTCGGGTATAGACGCACTCAATGCTTTTCAGTGGGGCTGTACAAAAACGCATGCAAGCGATGAACGCAGGAAAAATGCAGCATGTTGTGCCTGAACCTGCGTTTAGGGCCTACTTGCGTTCGTGAGTACAGCCCCATTGAAAAGCATTAAGTGCGTCTATACCTACGCTCCCCTGTGGCTGAACACAGCAAAAGGGAACGCAGGGGAGCGCAATTAAAATGCTGTGTGCAAGAGCCCTAAAGGTCATGGCCGGTTATGGATTATCTTGGAATGTGATATTAGCCTGTGACCAATAACATGGCAGTTCCAGTTTGGGTGACTTTTCCTGTTTCTTAGCAGTTTTTGCGGTTTTACTTTAATGAAAATAAACAGCTTTCACTAGAAGGGATTCCCAGAGTTGACTGGTACATAAAGCTTCCCACACAGCATAATAAACTGAAGCTTGGAAGTTCTCATAGTAAAAGAATTGGCAAGCTCAGGCATCTGCAACTTTTTTTTTTTTTAGTTGGTGCAGAACTACAAGACTGACTGCCAAAAACTGTAAATATTCAAGTTTTTGTACAATAAAAACCCAATTTTTAGTGATTTATTATACCCCAAGGCTGCTTACAAGTCCAAATCCAAAAATCTCCAAGCTGTTGAGGTCCTGTAGAAGTCAATAGCAAAGGTCCGGTTTCAAATGTGAAGATACCACAGCCTGAGTTATCAAGCAAGATCACAAAAAATTCAAGCATTTTGGGCAGAAAGCCAAAACAATTCAAGGTATTTTGTGCAAAACCCAAATTTTTCTAATTCTCTTCCAAACCGATTTTATAGAGTTTTTTTTTCCTCAATAAAGAAGGTCAAATCATGGATTCTAGTTTGGTTGTACTTTTTTTTAGTTAAAAAAAAAAAAATCAAGGGAAAAAAAAAGGGATTTTGATTAATACAGTACGATATAAACTAAATGCTATGTGGATATGCACTATGAAAGCATTACAACAACATCATTTTCATACTAAATCCAAGAGAGTTTCAAAGCTGAATTCTTATGGATATTTTATCCGTAAACCCTGCATCCAAAAAGCTTTACAATACTGGTGTACCCTTTCCTAGTCTTATTTATTAGGACTATTCATGGATTACCCTTTTCTCTATATTAACTTTAGATTAATTAATCATAATACAGCACGTTAAGGAACAGTTTTCCAAATTAATTTAAAATCTTTAGGTCCCAAAGCATTGCAGATAATTGATCCTCTTGTGTTTACAAAAGCATTAAATACAAAGGCATCAGAACAGAAAAAATATTGCACCTGGGGATTATACCTATGCAATGATTTATTTTCTTTTCCATTGTTTCCCTGCCAATATACATAAGGAGACCAACACACAAACATGTGTAATTGTTCATGATGACAAACCCTGCTGACACTTAAGACTAGACATATTCCAAAGAGCTTGCGAAGGACAGGACAACAAATACTTACCACTATGTTAGCCAAGATATCCATATCTCCAGATACAGTGCCTTCCTTTGCTTCCTTAAGAGATTCCGCTTTGTCAAATAGAGGGTCAATAATTCCGTTTTGCTCAATTTTGTCTGGCCCCATAAGCCCCACATTCGGTGCACTGGGCTTTGCGGAAGTTCTTGCCTTTTCACTCTTCTTTTCTGTCAATCTGGAGCTTGCAGTGCAAGTTAAGGCAGCAGAGGAGCGTGTTGAATTTGTAGAACTCGCTTTCTCAGTCTCATTTTGAGTGTGCTTTAAAGCAGCTGCTCTGGGAACCTTACCTAAAGCATGTTTTGAATGGGTTGGGACATGTGCAGCCTGGGTAGGGAAGAGCTGCTTAGTAATTGGTTGTTTCTGAGATTTAGCAATAGCTGCTTCTGTTTTCCCTTCTTGGTCGATCACAGACCTTTTTGGAAAGGTTTTGACAGTAGAGGACCATGGTCGTGGAGACTGGGCAGGTGAAGATGTATTAGACCGTGATGGAGGTGATCTAGGAGATGTTTTAGAAGCAGATGGATTACTGTCCTTTACAAGTAAGGACGGTCTAGTGAACACTTTTGCTTTGACATTCTTAAAATTGGGTTTAGGAAAGCTTATAACTTCATTTTTCTTTGCCTTGCCAACTACAGAAACTACTGCAGGTTTCTTATTGGTTGGCTTTGTTGCCATATTGCTGTCAGAGCCACATTTCGGTCCCTCCAGGTTGTCCTTAAAAACTTCAAGATTCAGCTGGAGCTTTTCGTTCTCTGTGATGCTCTCCAGCACTGGGACAGAGAAGGTTATATTTTTAGATTCAGGCAATGGAGTGGAAGTGAAGGCTTTAGACCCAATTCCTGAATTTGGGCTACAAATTAAAAATGTCTCTTCAGAGTTATGTTCCGACATGTTACTCAACAAATCCTTCAACTCTGAACTGGAAGAATCAGGTCTAGAAGGGGACTCTAAGGAATGTGCTTTGCCATTAATTTCTTTGTTTTTAATACTGTTTTTATTGTCAATTAGATCTGAGACAAGTTCTTCCAGGGGCAACACAGGGACAGAATCTGAAACAAATTCCTCCAGAGATGCCCCAGGGGCAGAATCCTCTTTTACAACATCTCTACTTAATCTAAGGTTTGGAAGGGGTGATTCCTCGGCTTTATTGGTAACCCTGCAAGCATTCGCTTCTAGCATCACTTCACTGGTTTCATTTGTAAATACGCTGTTCTCAGGAGTTAGAAAGATCTTACTCTGCGGAGTCTCTTTGGAATCTTTGTGATGAGGCACTTCAAGATAATTCAGGTCTCTTAAGGAAAGTTCAGCACCCTGACAAGAACCAGGAATATTGTCCATCTTCTTTACAGAACCTGTAAACACATCAATTGAACTATTGGGTAATGCTGAACCTTCTAGTATCGAAGCACTGAGGGGCTTCTCAGAACCACTGGAAACCAAACTATTCTTTCTCATACACATTTCATTGGTAAAGTCCAAAGACAAAGCTAAAATGCCAAAGCTTGAATTGCTTTCATATTCGTTATTGGTTTTGCCAATATCTGCCAGATTACTTGTCTCATTCCTGGACAGTTTTTCAGCATCGCCAAGACACGCTTGGACAGTCCATTTGGGCTCCATTTTGCACAAATAATCAGTGGATTTCTGTACAGAGAAAGACTGCTCAGCACTCTGGCTGTATGCACTGTCCTTATCTGTGATAGCACCAAGACTCGTTTGGATTTCATTGGATCCCAAAGTCTGGATTGGTACAGAGGGAGAGCATAAAACATCTTGAATTTTATTACAGATCTTATTGTTAATATAATCAACAGTTTCATCTTCCTCCTCTGTGTTTTCATGCAAAAGGTTGGAATGAACAGTTTTACGTCCCTTATCAGCTAAATTAAAGGTGTCACGGTATTGTGCTGCATTACCTATATAGTCCAAAGTGCTGTCCAGCTCCAAGGCATTGGGGCTCTGTAATAAATAATGTCTGTGGACCTCATTGTTACTCTGTTGGTCCAAAATGGAATGGTCGTCCACCCCAGGACCCGGAACACTAACATTTGCATTCCATTCATATTTGGGGCACCTGGCAATATTGTTACTTTCAGAATCATTTCCATTGCTATCATCCAAACACAAAGGGTTCTGAAAAACATTCTTTTTAGTTGCTGTTGTCTGCGCACTCATCCTGGTACGTTTCCAGTTTTCATTACTCTTTTCATGACATTCTATTTACAATATCAAGTTCCTCAACGGCAAATATTCAGTGCAGGCAAGCTCCTGTCAGACACCCGAAAATCCAGTTGTTTGTTTCACGCTATAAAACAAATACAGAAAGAATACTTTAATATATATATATATATATATATGCACAAACAGAGAGGTAGGGTATCTGTTATCTAGAAAACTATAACCCAGAAATCTCTGAATTGCAGGAAGGCTGTCCCCCATTGAATCCATTTTAATCAAATAATGAAGTACTGTATTCCCTTTTTCGCTGTAATAATAAAACAGTACCTAGTACTTGATATCAAATAAGAGGTTATTAATCTACACTGGAGACAAAACAATCCTATTGGGTTTATTTAATGTTTAAATGATAATACATGCATAGAAAAGATGAAATTATGTTCATGCTGTGGTTACAATATTGCACATTGATCTTGTGCTTCCCTTGCCATTGCCACCAACCTACTATGTGCATAGACCCTCATGCAGTGCCCTTGAGATGGGCTCTGTGTACTATATCAGTGATTCAGTGATTTTCAACCTTGTGCCTCCAGCTGTTAAGAAACTACAAGTTCCACAATGCATTTGCCTGACTGTGGCTGTCAGACTCCTTCATTGCATTGTGGGACTTGTAGTTCCTTAACAGCTGGAGGCACAAGGTTGAAAATCACTGTACTATATAATAAGAGTTTAACATTCAGATTGCAAATTGACCATCAGTGTGTGTAGCAAAACAGCCTTATCCAGTTTTTCACAAAGGAAATGTGCCGGCTAAAGTAATAATGCTCATGCATGCAGAACTAATAAACGGCCTACTAGAGATAGAATAGAGATCAGTAACCTGTAGCATCCACTAACTGCTGAGCTAAAACTCATGAAACCCTCCAGCAGCTGACATTTCCGATCAAGTAGGATCTAGGATACACTGCAACAAAGCAATTAATCCTGTACCTTCATCCTGCTGCCTGGTGAAATGTTAGTAGGCATAGGTTTTAGAGTGCAAGGCCCTGTAGTGAACCATTTCAGTAGCTATCTGTGGATGCCGTCAGCCCTGATGCATAAAAGATGAACATAAATATATACAATTTAATGGGGAACTAAAGTCTGAAATAGAATAATGCTAGAAATGCTGTGTTTTGTATACTAAACATAAACTTACTGCACCAGAAGCCTAATTAAACAAATGATTTGTGTTTTCAAAGTTGTCCACAAGGGGTCATCATCTTGTAACTTTGTTTAACATCTTTGCAAGACCAAGACTATGCATATTCTCAGTGTGGTCTCGCCTTCTATTGAGAGGTTAAGCTTAGGGATCGTCATAAATTATCAAAACAGCATAAAAGTCAAATAATATCTGCCATAGAAGCAGATACAGCAAGACTGATTAATAATCAAAATATGCAGACTGCACTGGGTCTTTGGATACAAATCTCTACACAGTCACTGACTGCTTTATAGGGAAACAAACAAAGCTGCTCAAGGTCAGGGAAAGAGGGAGCTCCCCTTCTGTTTGAAAGTCTGATAGTTTCCCCGCAGAGAAGTAAGGGACCGTCTGAAGTTTCCGATCTGCAGTGAAGAAAGGGGGGAAATTTCACTGCATATAGTCAGGTTTCTTATAAAAACTAAGTATATTGAAATAGATTTCTTTTTCCTTAAAGAAATTTAAAATGCTTTTACATCCCCTTTAAAGAGCTTCCCTTTGCTTCAACAAAGTGTTTCTAAAAACTTTAGGTACTTGTGCATACATAGAATGATTTTATTGACATACTGGGCTTAAACAGTCTTTACGATATCCTATTAGTATAATAAATGGGACTGTTGAGGGCAATTGGTTTTGATTGCTTTACTACTCGTGCAAAGATGAAAGCAATTGGTTGTTAAGAGCAACTACATTGGTGCAACTTACTACCTATATTTTTAATAGTGACGTACAGGCTTGCCTGAAATCATATCTGTCAGGTCTGGGATGACATTGATACAAGTAGCTCAACAACAAGTGGAATTTTACATTGGTAATGTGTATTGCCTCCCAAGATAAGTTCCAGGGCACCCACCTTGTCCTACTTCTCTAATCCTGGTCCTAAAAGTGAAGGCATTTACACTAGAAGACCAATCCTAACAAACAGAAGCAACTTTAATTGAAAAATTAAAGAGCATTAGGGGCCTAAAGCTTGCCAGAGATTATAAGATCTGCTCATTTGGCGACATCTCCAAAACGAGTGGAACTTTCCCAGATATGCCTACTAACAACAGGGCTATATCGGGGTACCCTATGGCCCTTATGAGGGCAATGGGCTCCGACGGGTCAGTCGGGTTAAAATCAAACCTTCCCAATCAATATTGTGGCCAGATATCGATTGGAAAGACCCGTCGGAAGCCCCCATATACGGGCAGATAAGCTGTCTAAACGACGGAGATCGGCAGCGTTATCTGCACGTGTATGACCACCTAAATACTTTGGATGACGGGACATTCATGTGAAGACTTGTTTCTTCCAGTGGTTAAACTACAGTACAATAAAGTGAAGTCAGCTAATAATCTAATCTGTTCAAAACTGGGTAATAAAGTTAAAAATACAATCATTATGAAAACTAAAACACTGAAACCCATTATAAGAAAGCAGAAAAAGAAAATCAATTGGATTTTGAGATGAAAGGGTGAAGATTAAAAGTTAAAAATCTGTTATGAGAGACTGAGTTAAATCATACAGCATTTTCCAAAGAATTGATCATCCCTAATTCAAGAGCTTCACTTACAACAGTCTAATGGAAAGTTCTTCCTTTGTGAGGCAGTCACCTTGGCTTTGTACTACTAGGAGTGTTCAACCACCGCATGGGACTCATTTCCCATATGAACTAAAATACTACACTGAATTTGCTCAGTCCTCAACTTTTGTAACCACCTTCACCTTGTCCCCACACACATTAATAGCATATAGACTGTACACACTTGCCAATTAAGAGATTGACATTCTCTATCATCACACATATAACATTATGGCCCAAACTCTTAATCTTTAAGATTGCAAACTTGTGAGTACAATCCTCTTCCTACTGTATTTTAACATAATTTAATAGCACGTATAAAATGTTATGTCTAGTACAAACATGAAATCCCTTGTATCCCTTTAGCAATCAACAGTAGACGGCACTATTGAAGTCATAATAACCCATATATATATGGCCTATACACTCACAGGACAGAACAACAGTTAGGAAGATGGTTGAAAGGGAACATTTCCAGTTTTCAAAGTGCTTTTTAGAGGTTTGCCTCTGCTTTTGTCTGCTAAGAATTTTATGGGTTCATGAAATCAACAAAACAAATTATCTATACATATGGCTAAACCAAATCCATAATTTTTTGGTTTGTCCAAAAAACATATCCTTAATAAAACCCTTGGAAGAAAACCAAACCAAATCTGAACCAGATTATGCATGTTTAAATCGGACAAAACAAACTACATGAATCCTGAACAACAAAATTCTGGTGTTTAAAGCTGGCCATAGACGTAAAGATATTTGAAAGATCCAATGGTTATCGTGAGACCACGATTGTCTCAAAACGATCGTTTAAATGCCTGATGTGTCCATCAACTAAAAAGACCATTTCAGGCGATATTGCCAGCAAAACTGAAGGATCGCAGCCTGCTTTGGCTCTGCAAACATAGGTAGATTGCATGGGGAGCGATAAAGATTTTCTAACCTGGCCGATCAATCATCAGACCAATGTCGGGCGAAAAATCGTGAGACGAACGATTGTTTGTATCCCACTAACCGCACGATAATTTGACAGATTGGTCGGACTTCACCAAAATCGGTCGTTCGGGAGCGAAAGATCGTTGCGTCTATGGGGAGCTTTATAGCCCAAAGCACGTGACTTAAGCTCCCCATAGACGCAAAGGTTTGAAAATCCTGTCTCACAAAGACCACACACAGGTCAAATGATCTGATTAGGTTGATTTGACCCTGCCTATAGGTGGCCAAATCATTTGGAAACCTAACCACCCAAATGTATTTCTGTATATGACCTTCAGTCCTAAATTTTTCAGTAGAAAATGCAAATTTCAAAAACAAATTTTAACCACCAAAAGAATTGTAGACTCATGAGAAAGAGTTATTGGTAACGAATTATCCAAAATGTTTGGAACCTGGGGGTTTTCATTTAAGGGAACTTTCTGTAATTTAGGTCAGAATGCCTTAAGACTGTAAAAGATAATTCAAACATGAACAAAAATATTATTTTGCCACCAATTTAAATACATACAGCTTAGTTAAAAACACAGTACCTTGTTATTGATCCTGTTGCAGAGAAAAGGGAAATAATTTTTAAAAATCAGATTTGCATAAAATGGTCTTTATGGTACATGACATTCCCATCATTTGGAGCTGGACTGATTTCCAGATTAAGGAATCCCATACATTTAGCACTTTTTACCATAACAACCCATCTTCTGGCAAATTTTAGTTTTTTAACCTAGCAGGAAGTAATAGAAATGAAGTAAGCAGCTGGGGTGGAAGTAGTATTGGCTTACAAGACACCTCTAACTCTTTCAAGCAGAAAATGCCAGAAAGCACCTCAAAAAACAATTTCAAATGAGGGCAATGCCATTGTGGACTCAAATTTTGGTTCCTTAAAAGCACGAACCCGAATCCTCTAAAAATGCAGTTGTCCGTAAAGGAGAAGTAAATCATAAGTAACATTTCAATTAATGGATTAATGTCATTTTGAGAAGCCTTTAAGGTTAAAGGAATTGTTCAGTATAAAAAAAAAAAAAAAAAAAAAAAAAAAAAAAACTGGGTGTAGGTTGCGCAAAATAAATGTTTTCAATATAGTTTATTAGAAAAAAATGTAGTGTATAAAGGCTGGGGTGACTGGATACAGCTCTCTTGGTTTCCACTGATTCGTTACCAGACCGTAACCAATCAGTGACTTGAAGGCACAAGACACTTTGTAAGATAGTGACCCCTGTGACAAGTCCTAGATCATTACTACTATTTAGAAGCTGCAACTTTAAGCTGGTGCAGTTATTTCAGTATATAAAATATGGCCTTTATCAGCCATATTGATTTGTAGAGTTTAGATTAGTGATGGGCAAATTTATTCGCCTGGGGCAAATTACTGCTATTTGCAGTGGGCAAATAAATTTGCGAAACTGCAGTAGAATTGCGCCTGGCGAAAATTCACCAGTGTCCGTTTTTTTGATGCGGCCATGTGCGCTGGCGTCCAAAAACAGACGCCCGCGTCCACAAAACGGATGCCCATTTCGACAATTTCTCTAGAAATTCACGAAAAATTTGGCAAAGCAAATCTCCTTAGATGTGCCCATCACTAGTTTAGATATCCATTAATCAAAAATTTTAAGTGGTTTTTAAATTATTTGTGAATGCAATTAAAAAAAAAAAAAAAAAAAAAAACCTTACTGTCTGGGTCTGCCTCTAGAAGCAAAGTAGCCTTGCTGATTATACTTCACCTGTAATAGGAGTTTCATTTTAAGGATTTGCAGTTCAAGGGACTGTTGACCAGCTGCTTCTTCTACATTATTTCAAAAGTCAAATCCACAAGGGCAAAGAACAGAAAGTGGCACACTAATTAAAAAAAAAAAAAAAGGTTGAACTTGATGGATGCGAGTCTTTTTTCAGCCTAACTTACTATGTTACTATGTTACTAATAAAGCTCTTGATTTGATTGAAATTGATTTTAAAACCGTTGATCATTTGATAGGAATGCATATTGAAAAGTGAATCCATTGCCTGTTAAAGGCATTTAACCCTTTAAGGTTGCATTTCAACCTGAAGCAGTCTATAGCATGAGAATACACATAAAAGAACAAGCTGATGTGTTTACAGTGTTCAGGTTAGAAGTCCCCCCACCCCACCCTTAGGGTAGGGGCAGACAGGGAGATTCGGGGAGATTTTGTCGCCTGGCGTTTTTT
>CM044432.1:29801158-29811215 GCA_024363595.1 Xenopus borealis
TAGAAATTATGTATTTTGTATACTAAACAAACTTGCACCACAAGCCTAATCAACAAATGATTTATGCTTTCAAAGTTAGCCACAGGGGGCCATCCTCTTGCAACTTTGTTAAACAGTAGTCAGCCAGCTCAGCATAGTAGTCAGACAGATCAGCAGGGGGTTAGGCTTAGGAAACGGTCAGAAACCATTAAACATCATGAAAAGTCTATTTATAATTGATGTATATTGCAAAGTTGCTTGAAATTATATTTACTTTTCAAAAAGTTCTGCCTTTGTGGAGTTCCCCTTTTAAAGCACAACCATGAATTTCCTTTAAAGGGGTTGTTCACCTTTGAGTTAACTTTTAGTATAATGTAAAGAGTGATATTCTGAGACAATTTGCAATTGTTTTTCATTTTTTATTGTTTGTGGTTTTATAGTTATTTAGCTTTTTATTCAGCAGCTCTCTAGTTTGCAGTGTCAGCTATTTGGTTTCTAGGGTACAAATTACCCTAGCAACCCTGTACTGATTTGAATAAGAGACTGAAATATGAATACGAGAGGGACTGAATAGAATGATAAGCAATAAAAAGTGCCAACAACAATACATTTGTAGCCTTACAGAGCATTTGTTTTTAGATGGTGTCAGTGACCCCCATTTGAAAGCTTCAAAGAAACAGAATAAAATTGCAAATCATTAAAAAACTATGAAAAATAAATAATGAAGACCAATTGAAAAGTTTTAGAATTGGCCCTTCTACAATATACTAAAAGTTAATTTGAAGGCGAACCACCCCTTTAAATGATATCCCTATAAAAGGTGCTTATTGAGGTCATTACTTATAATCCATGCTTTTTTATGTGGCAACCCGGCCACTGTCACCTCCCACCGCATGCGCAGAAGAGCAAAAGCGCCGAAGAAGCGAGTACGCATGAGTGGGTTAGGCATAAGAGCACACAGTCATATACCAAAGGATCTGCTGCCATAGCGCTAGACACAACGGTCCGAACTAGGAGATGGCAACAGAAGAGGTATGTGCCTGGTGTCCCTAGTGACGTACCTCTTCTGCCTACTCCTAGTTCCAACCCTGTGTCTCATGACTTGTACAAGAACCCCAGGTTGTGAATTATAAGGATATTAGAAGTCACCTCATGACCTGTAGAAAAGCACTCGGCCTTGTAACTTTTTTATGGTCATGCTACTGCTCAGTGAACAACCTTATATTTTACAATAGGGGGTACATTATTTACTACATAAACATTGCGTAGTAAAGTCAGTAGTTACACTTGTGCTTAATGATGTCAGTTGCATCATGGATATCACAGTATATTACATTAGATATAAATGTCATTCTAACCACGGCTTAGACTGTACTGTAGCATGAAATTACACTGTATTGGTATCTGCAGAGACTTCTGGAACATGATCACGAGCAAATATACAAGAAGCTCCATTATCTTTTCAGACTGCAAGAATGGTATTCTAATAGTCTTTGTAATCCCAGCCCTCATGAATGATTAATGCATACCCTAGACATCTGAGCATAAACCACACCACTATTGTGCATGGGCCAGGAATAAAAACAAAGGACAAAACCTAACCAAGTACATAAGCTGCTGCTGCATATCCCCTTACTAGAATAGCACGCACAGTGCAAACGTCTAGCAGTGTAACTATTGCAGGTGCACTCCATCATCCATAAATCAAGAAAACCACCCAAGAAATACACTACCAACCAATCAGCATAACCCAGAACGTTCCGCCTAGCAATAAGGAGTTTAAAAGATTGCATTTGATTTGCTTTCTATGCAACGAGAAATGGCCTTTATTAATATTTTTATTTAACTGTGCAAAACTCACCTTTTGCGCTGCCTTCATCTAAAAAAAAAAAGATAAAATTCAGTCAAATTGTTTAAACCTTAATCTTTAATATGATGTAGATATTATACAAAGATAATTTGCAATACGCTTTATTATATGTGGATTTTGAATACCTTAGAGCTTTTTTTTTTTTTTTTAGAAGCACTGCAGTTTGGAACTTCGATCTCGGACGCGCACATGCTTGAGCAGTAAAACGCTCCGACATGTGCGTACGTTGAATCGCTCTGCCGCTTATGTGCATGCGTGGTGATGCTCACTTGCACATGCGTTCTGGTAGAGGATTGTGGTCAGGTCTAGGCAGAAGAGGCAGCTGCCCAGCACCCCTCAATTGTTGTTCCCTAGGCAGTTGCCTCTTCTGCGCACTCCTAGTTCCGGCCCTGGCAATGAGGTCAAATCTTTATTTCTCATTAATATACACTGACTGTTTGATGTAGATGTATGAACAAACCACACCAAACTATTATATGATCCAACATTATAGTTAAAGGTATCAGATTTTCTAGGATCCAACAAAATTTCCTGCAGTTGAGTGACAATATCAAATCTAACCAAAAAAAATATGATCAAAATCTCCCGTGTAGCGTAGCCCTCACACTTTTTTTTCAATCAAGAGTCAATCCCTCTACTCGAGTGAAATAAAGAGTTCTGAACGCCCATGAGTACAAGCAGGCAGAGTGTATTTGAATTAATTAGCCGATGCATTTAAAGGTCCCTGGGTATAAGCACACCTAAACACATCAGCAATATACTCTGCCTATTTGTACTCCTGGGCATTTAGAATGGTGTTTTAGTTCACTCAACTTTCTTTGTGCAAGTTTTGCACTTTATGCCAGTTCCACAGAGAATAAAATAGAGGGTTGTGTTTAGAACTCAAAAACACAATTAGCTTTTTCTAAAAATGCAAATAGAAGCAATATATTTGTTTTTAACTGGGCATAAAAAAAAGAAAAGAATGCCAGTGTATAAGAACCCCAACAGTGGGCACGCAGACCCTCTGAACCAGCAGGCAGGGCACAATTAACAAGATCTGTCACTAAACTGACTGTAAGCTGAATAATGAATTAAGCCAGGTGCTTGGGACTAGGTTACTCTTGATTCATTCACTATTGAAGGAATGGAAATGGAACCACAGATCCAGGTCATTTTAGTGTAAGAGCGCAGTTTTATAAAACTAGCGGATGAGCGGAAATATTGCAGTGAAACCACATGCCCGTTATAATGTGCATTTTTCAGCCTGTAGTTTTCTTTTCCCTACATGCATTTCTGAATTCCACTCAAACAATACCAAAGCAGGATTGATCAGTTCCATCTAGGTATTCATTCCATCACTGCCTTACATTTATCTGTCCTATATACTGTATTTGATCAAGTAACCTCTTGGGAAAATGAAATAAGGCTAGTGCCACACAAGCTATAATTGTCCTGCTGAAGTATGCAGGCTGAAAGACGGCCCTTATGTGGGCAGAAGCCTCCTGTCCTTTACTTATCTGGAATAGATGTCGGCTCCAGTGCAAACACACTTGGCTGATTTTGTGGAAGAAATGCAGCACCTTTTCACATCAAAATCAGATTAGTGTTTGTAGCAAAGCAAAAACAACAATGCCTTAAGTGAATAGAAGATGAGGCTAATACCCATGTAGGGTTTTCAGCCCGAGTATCACAGCAGGCCAATTTCCACCCCCATGTGGCACTAGCCTAAGGCTGTAGGCTCCAAGGTTCTCGGCCTCCATATTTTGTCCAAGCCAAGAGAAGCAGTGCCCCCATCTTCACCGATTTGAATCACTTCTGCTTGTGTGAGCAGAGGAACCTACACCCAGTGTGCTAGCAGCCTTAAGGTGGCCATACACAGAGATCCGCTCGTTTGGCGACATTTGAGTGGATCTCTCCCCGATACGCCCACCTTGAGGTCAGCAATATCGGGCTGATCCGATCGTGGGCCCTAGGGCCCAACGATTGGTTCATAACGGAGGCCATACGGGCGGTCAGATCGCGGGACTGCATCAACGAGCAGATGTGGCCGCGATCTGACGGAATTTTTAGTCCCGCCCGATCGACATCAGGCCGACTTTCGGCTAGATATTGATCGGGAAAGCCCGTCGGCAGGCCGCATACAGACTTGGTCTGTCGGCAGCTTTTATCGGGAGCGTTTTTCAAAAGCGCCGTGCCGCGTGTGAATAGGCGCAGGCGACTTTACACTTAGCGGGCGCAAGACTGGGGGAAGAGATTCAGGGAGATTTGTTGCCCCAAAAACGCGGCGATTTGTCGCAGGCAACAAATCTCCCTGCAATCTCCTCGTCTGGAAGAGCCCTAAAAGTCTATGGCAAATTCTCAGGTTAAAGGGGTTGTTCGCCTTCCAACATTTTTTTCAGTTCAGAATGTTCACCATAAACAAAGTATTTTCCCACCTTTTATTTTTTACCATTTTCCCAAAGTTTAAGGTGCAATGTTTGTGTCTCCAGTGTCTCAGTTTGGTAGCTCAGTGAACCAGGAACATCTGAACGGTTACAATTTGCTACTTTTAGTGGATACAATTAATTGATTATTTTCTCAGCAACCTCTGTGGAATATTAGTAACTATTGTATCAATTCTAACAGCTGCCTTTATTGAAACTTATAATAAATGTATCAATTTAAAGAGTCAGCGACCCCACCCCCCCATGGCTGCTTTACTCATTATTACAAAAATGGTCACAAATAGAAAATAGAAAGCGAGCAGAAAAAGTCCATTTCTGGTGAACAATTTGAAACAAACTAAACTGAAAAAGAAAATGTTTATAAGATGAACAACCCCTTTAAGTCTACAATTTGAATAAAAAAAATAAAGATCAACAAGGAAGGATCAACTTTGCTTCATGCTCATTAATTACACACAGCAAAGCCCACTTTCAAAGTTAAGACACAGAAATAAAATTGCAATAGGCATTGCTATCCAGTTAAAGGAACAGTACTTTGTAAAAATGAAAACTGGGTAAATAATCATACAGTATGTGCAAAATAAAAATGTTTCTAACAACAGAACATGACTTCCAACTTTTCAGCTCTCAAACTAGTTAGTCAGTGACTTGAAGGGGGGCCACATGGGACATAACAGTTCAGTGAGTTTGCAACTGAAACTCAGCATTCAGCTCAGATTCAAAAGCAACAGTTATGACCCATGTGGCCCTCCCTCAAGTCTCCGATTGGTTACTGACCTTTAACCAATCAGTGAAAACCAAGAGAGCTGCAAAGCAGGAAGTAGTGTTCTGGCTATTATGTTAGACATCCAGTCACTCCAGCCTTTATACATTACAATGTTGGCTAATTAACTATATATGGAAACATGTTATTTGGCACAGCCTAGCTATCTACACAGTTTTTATTTTTATACTGAACAGTTCCTTTAAAGTGCCTAAAAATACAAAAGTGCATAAAAAAAACTGAAGACAGGTGGCACTTAAGGACACACAAACTCAGCAAATGCCCCTTCAGCCTATGCAGTTATCCTTTACATCAGTGATCCCCAAATCAGTGGCTTGTGAGCAGTGGCGTAACTACTCACTGGTGGGCCCTGGTGCAGGACTGACACTCGGGCTCACCTATAGGGCTCTACCCATATGAATTGCACATTGGATTTCTCCTAGCCTCTCCAGCGGGCTCCAAGAGGGAGCTGGACCTGGTGCAATTGCACCCTCTGCTCCCCTGGTAGTTACGCCACTGCTTGTGAGCAACATATTGCTCATGAAACCCTTGGATGTTGCTCCCAGTGGCCTTAAAAGCAGGTGCTTATTTTTTAATTCCAGGCTTAAGGTGGCCATAGACACAGAGATCCGCTCATTTGACGGTCACCAAATGAGCGTATCTCTCCCACATATGGCCACATTGAAGTGGGCAATATCGGCTGATCTGATCGTGGGCCCCACAGGGCCGCAAACATGCACAGATGAGGCCACAATCCGACGGGATTTTTTAACCAGTCCGATCAAAATCAGGTGTACTGCCAAACAGAGCCTCCTGTTGGTGGTCAGTCCACATAGGGGCTATAAAATAGCCAATCACAGCCCTTATTTACACAAAAAGGAACTTTTTCAGGCTTAAGTTGCTCCCCAACTCTTTTTACATTTGAATGTGGCTCACTGGTAAAAAAAGGTTTACATAAATACATACATACATACATAGATACAGTGTTTACAATGGCACCAAGCAGAGCATTACAGTTTCTGGACAGGTAAGGGAGGAGCCAGGCCCTTTTCGGCGAATTACTTACAATGGGAGCCAGCTGGAAAGGGTTAAAAACTGCAATACATTACATCAACAAACCGTTAAAAGATAAAGTAGATGTATATGGCAACTTCACAGCTATTCACCAATCACAACAGTTTGTCTACTCCACATTCCAATGAGTGGTGACAGGCCCAAGAGTGTGACTTGGGACTATAATAGAACAGGGGCACACAGACTAGAGAGTGAGCTATTCAAGTCCCACTACAAACCATCCAGGCTGTGTTATGTAACTGGAGAACTAAAGAAAAAAAACACTTACAAATATTTTTCATTAACGTCACTTTAATTCAAATGAGATCCTTTTTTAAAAGTAAATTAAACCCACTAAACAGAATTAAAGAAACTAGAAATGGCACGTTAAATCTTGATGTAAACACACAAGTTCTTCCCAGCTTACTAGCCTACGCTTGTTTACACTGTGACGTAACATGTAGGAATGAGAAAGTTTTTCCTACTTCTAAAAATAAGCAACTGGATTTAGTTGTAGAACGGAATGGCCACTTCCTTTAGTTCTAAAGCTTGTCGAGTGCTGTCTGCAGATAAAAGGCTATAGGAAGAAGTATAGGGGAAGATATGCAATACCAAGGCTGGCAGACACTCTATTCTCGTTTATTTTTCTGCTATAATCACCAGCAGCCAGTCAAATGTTAGGAGAGGATGCTGGGAGACCAAGTTCATAACATACTGACAGACCCAGAGTATTTATCTAATGTGCCCTCATCTTTCAAGCTGGAATCCCTTTACATGGGTTGTTCATTTTTTAGTTAACTTTTAGTATGATGCAGAGAGTGATATTCTGCAATTGGTTTTCATTTTTTATGATTTGTGGTTTTTGAGTTATTTAGCTTTTAATCTTGCAGCTCTCCCATTTGCAATGTCAGCAAACTGGTTGCTAAGAGTCTAAATTACCCTAGCAACCATGCATTGATTACAATGAGAATATTAATAGGGGAGTGTCTGAATAGAAAGCGGAGTAATAAAAAGTAGCAATGACAATAAATAAACCTACACAAAATAAACTAATAAAGACCAACTGAAAAGTTAACTTGAAAGTGAACAACCGCTTTAGGGTTGGGGCAGACAGGCAGATTTTGGGAGATTTAGTCACCTGGCAACTAATTGTCTCTTCTGAGCAGCGACAATCTCCCTGAACTTCCTTCTGCCTGCTTGAATGAAGAATCCCTGCGCTAATGCACTCGCGGCACTTCGATTTCTGAAGTCGCCCGACGTCGCCTAACAAGGAAACTTCGCGCGACTTTGGAAATCGAAGCGCTACAAGTGCATCAGGGCAGGCGATTCTTCATACAAGCAGACAGAAAGAAGGCACTTTCGGGGAGATTGTTGCCGTGCAGAAGAGGCGATTAGTAGCCAGGCGACTAAACCACCCCGAATCTGTCCGTCTGCCCCAACCCTTAAGTGGAACAAAAACCTAGTCCAACTTCAGTAGCTCCATATACTGCTAAACTACAACTCCCAGTATTGGAGGGATGCTGGGAATTGTAGTAAAACAGTCGCTGGAGACATTCTAGAAGTAATGATAAACAAAGTAAAGACAGTAACTTACCTCAATAAATGTCAAAAGGACAAATGTTTAAGTGGAAAGTTCCTGGTACATATTAGGCTGCTGCCTCTTCTGTGCTACGTGAGTGAAAGAGGCTCTATATTGTGTGCTTGGGAATCAGATCCAGAAAGGTACGATTACAGCTCAAGTATTTCTTTTCCAGACTGCAGAAGAATTTCCTGCAGAGCCGATGTTGCTGCCAGCATTAATCATAGCCACTGTGTAAAGCTCACCCCACTCGTCTCTTATGAATCCAGCAGCACGGCTCCTCCATCCCAGATCAAGGTCCACTAGAGATGGAGCGGTGCAGGTCTGTGGGGCACAGCGGCCACAAGCTGAGCCTATCCGAGACAGAATAAAGGGGGAGGGACAGGGAGGGAGGCTACAGTCATATCAGCATTTCCAGTTGCCTGGCAATTGCACTGAAAAGGGAAGGATGGAATGAGGATCAGGAAGATGGCAGCACTCTGATACCTCTTGTTAAAGTTTCTTTACACAGATCCAAGTGGCTTCAGCTTACGAGTCAACGGTGTCTAATTATATTCTCCCTGTACAGTCTTGCACACTAAGCATTTTTTCCCTGTGTTTACCACCCACTTTTCTACCCAGCACATGGCACAGAAGCAGATAATCATGAAGAGAAGAGTATCAAATAGAAGCCACTCTGGGCAGTGCCACATCTCAACTTTAATGCAGCAAGCCACCAGTTTTTCAGAACATGGAGCACACAATAGTGACTGAATACTTGGGCAACACCATTCCATTTTGCCCATCATAGCCTATTTTCCTTCGAGACTCCTCCAGAAAGTAACAAATACAAATGGCTATTTTTGTTGTCAAATAGCAAGAAGATTTATCTTGTCTGCATCTCTAGGGGTGTTTGGCACATTATAAGAAAGGACAAACTTATAGGAACTAGGAGTAGGCAGTTTATTGGCCCATGTATGGAGCCCTCCGACAGGCTTCTCTGATCAATATCTGGTAGAAAATCTGGCCGATGTCAATTGGGCAGGGCTGAAAATCCCATTGAATCACATCTATTTGTTGATATGATCTGCACTATGATCCAATCCTTGGGCCCTAGGGTCCATGATTGCATCAAAAATTATAGAGATTGGTGTGGAAAGGCAATAGCTGTACCATTATCAATAAAAAAAGAAATATCCCAGACCAGTAACAAATGGATAAATATACACACAGTTCACCTCAGTCCAATGGTGTGAAATTCCAGAACAGCAAAAAGTTAAGTAAAGACCAAAATTACAGTTAAAAAAAATCTAATAATTTATTTAGGACATACAAGTTACCACCTAATGCATTTCATGCCTACTGGGGCACTTACTCATAGGCTGTGATCCTACGAGTAAGTGCCCCTGTAAGGCGGTAACTTATAGGTCCTAAATAAATTCAGATTTTTTTAACTTTAATTTTGGTCTTTACTTTTGGAGAAAACTCCCAACTTTTTGCTGTCCCACGATCAGATCAGTCAGATATCGGGGAAAAAACCCACTCATTTGGCAACGCCAAGCTTGCAGGCTGTGTGAGAACACACCACACTAACACGTACGCAGGAACAGACAACATTGTAGCAAGAGACTATGGGGGTAATTAATAAAAGGTAATACGTTTGCCCAGGCGCAGCAACCTTTAGCAATCAATCAGCAGGTACCAATTACTGGTTGCCTGTTTAAAAGCTAAAAACTTATTGGTCGCTATTGGTTACTGCTCCTGGACAAACTTAAAGGATAATTCAACCCCTAGGCGCAAAAATCCCTCCCGTACTCCATCCCCCTTCTTTCTCCCCCCCCCAGGCAAATGCCCCAAACTTGTTAATTACCCCTCTTTCCAGGTCCTGTCCAGCAGAATTCCCAGCAGCCATCTTCTCCTGAGCGCTCTTCTTCCTGGAGTCATCTGCGTCTTCTGGCGCATGAGCAGTAGGAGGAATTTGCCGGTTCGGATCTACTGCTCGTGTGCTGAAAGTCAGTGTTTCTGAAAAAAGAAATCTGAATCTTCGTGACTTTTGGGGGCATGCACAGTTGGAGGCATTTGCCGGTACAGAGCTACTGCATGTGCTCCCGAAAGTCACGAAGTTTCAGTTTTATTTTTTCTAAATTTTATAGTCTGGCCATGCCTAAAATATAGCCACCAAAATCCTGCTTTTTACACAAGCATTTAACAGCCAGTGGATGAGGCCATGTCACTTGCTTATAAAATGAACTTCCCATCACTATTAATAACTGGCAGATAAAGTCTAGAAAAGAATTTACACACATGCCCAAACAGCTTTACACTGGACAACAGTGGCCATCAATGGAATTTTATATCGGCTCCAGAATCCCTAGTTTCAGTCCAGGCCTGTTCCGCACGGCCATGTT
>CM044432.1:29821210-29839205 GCA_024363595.1 Xenopus borealis
GTTACTTACCCCTCCATCCAGGTCCTGTCCAGCGGAGTTCACAGGCACCATCTTGTCTCGCTCACTCTTCATCCTCTATTGACCAGCATTTTTGGGTGCATGCGCAGTACGAGGAATCTGCCGGTGTTTGGGTTGCCACCCAGGCGGTTAAATTAAATTTTAATACCAGTAATGTAGCTGCCGGTAATTTGTAATACCATTTAGAAAAGCCCTTGCCCCCGGGAGAAAACTTAAATTTTCTTTGGCTTATGGTGATGTGGCCCACCCCTTTTTCAGCACTATCCCGTAGCTCCACCCCTTTTTGCAGCATGGCTCGCCGGCTCCACCGCTTAAATCCTGCCCCACCACTGGCCGCTAAATTTATTTTTTTTTTATTTATTTTTTTTAAAGGTGGCAACCCAAGCCGGTGTGGAGCTACTCAATGTTTGTGACTTTTGGCACATGCACAGTAGCTCCGCATCGGTAGATATCTTGTACTGCGCATACAGCCAAAAATGCCAGGTCAGTACAGGATGAAGAGGAACGAGACAAGATGGCTCCTGTGAACACCACTGGACAGGATCTGGAAGGAAGGGTAAGTATCAACTTAGGGGCATTTGCCTGGGGGTGGGGGAGGGTTTTTTCAAATACAAGTTGAATTCTCCTTAAACAAGTGCACCTATTTAAGGCTCATGTGAACTTTGACCCATACAGCTCTATGTAGTCTGGATAATCCATTTAAAGGGGAATACACTCATTACATATTCAAAAGCATTCGTGTGTATAGATGCTCTATTACAGCCTATCCATAACAATAAAGACAATGTATATTATACAAATACATTAATTGGTAACAGAAACCATGCTCAAACAATAATAATGGCCACCGACAACTGAAAAACAAAAGTAATAATGAAAAAAATTCAAAAATAGAACATCAAAAGAAGCATCTATTTTCTGCCCATATGTGTCCATTTTTGTGTGTGTCCAAGATATTGGGGAGTCCAGTCCAATTACCTAACGGAGGTGAATAAAAGGCTCACTTTAGACAAGCCACTGCATACCAACGCCTGGCCTTCTTAATGATGGGAAAACTGCACATAAATGCCTATCCCAGGTAAAGATAACCCACCACTCGGAATTAACGTTTATTTGCAGTAATTCTGCTGGAGTTCTTTTCCTTCTTCAATTTTGTTATCCGGAAACCAGTTATCCAGATAGATCCGAATTACGGAAAGGTCGCCTCCCATAGACTCCATTATAATCAAATCCAAAGTTTTAAAAATTATTTCCTTTTTACATCCCTTTAGTTACAAGAAAGAGAAGGTGTCTCCACTGTAACCACATGGGGTAATTCTCAGACAGACTCCAAAGTAATCTGCTGGAAAGCTCTAAATAAGATCATACATGCTAAATGAAAATCAATGAACGAGTTAATAAATGAATGTATAAGAACATAAAAAAAAAAAAAAACAGGGATGAAATAAGTTAAATGCAATGGAGGCGAGAATATCAAAACTATAACTAACTTGGTCTACAGCAATGAAGCATACTTTAGGCCGCCTTTCCTGTCTCAACAAAGAATGTTCGTCTGCAGTCAAACGAAAGCATTTAATTGTTTACTTTCCTTATATTTCTATATACCCCAAGGCTTTTGCCTGTTTGACAGTTGTACTGTGAAACGTTCCATAGCCTGATAGAAGGTAATAAATATAAAATTCATTTCCAGAAGTGTTCACTGCAGTTTGTGCGCTTATTGGGCCGATCTACATGTTCTTCGCATCCCCAGGTACTGTATGACCACTGACCGCTTCTGTTGATTTTCAGTACCAAATCGCTCCAGATACAACAAGCCCATATAGAACATATGCAATATTTAGCAAAATACTCTTTGCAGGTCCCGAGCATTCTGGATAACAAGTCCCATATCTGTATAACTATAAACCTTAGCAATCCTCCAGCAACTTCGCTATGTAGCAAGGACTTGGTTATAGACGTATGGGACAGGTTATATAGAATGCTCAGGACCTGCTGTTTTCCGGATAACAGATCTTAATTTGGATCTTCATAAGTTAGTCTACTAAAAAAATCATATAAACATATAATCCAATACATCTCAAGCAGGATCAAGTACAAGGAAGGGTTTAATTAAAGGTATGGAATCCCTTATCTGGAAACCTATTATCCAGAAAGCTCCAAATTACGGAATGTTTGTCTCCCATAGACTCCATTATAATCAAATCCAAATAATTAAATAATCCAAATTGTTAAAAAGGATTTCCTTTTTTTCTATAATAATAATAATAATAAAACAGTAGCTTGTACTGGACCCCGACTACGATATAACTAATCCTTATTGGAAGCAAAACCAGCCTATTGGGTTTATTTAATGTTTACATGATTTTCTAGTAGCCTTCACTTAAGAAGATCCAAATTACAGAAAGATCTGTTATCCAGAAAACCCTATGTCCCGAGCATTAAGGGTAACAGGTCCCATACCGGCACTACAGAGAAAAAGGAAATCTTTTTTTAAATGTTTGGATCAGCTTGAAAAATGGAGTCTATGGGAGACAGCCTTTCCATAATTCGGAGCATTCTGGATAACAGATCTCATACGCGTACTATAACTCTGAAAAGAACGACATCCCCCCACACTCGGTTAGTCATTTACACAGAACAGTTCCAACTACTTTCCTGCTTTATTCAGATAATCCATATAATAGTATGTAATATAGCAATTAATATCAGTTATGCCACAGAATGCTTGATTTTTGTGCAATCTGAAGCTTTCAGTTCCCATTAATCATTAACTGTGCAATTTTACAAGAAAATGCTGGCATAGGATAAAGCTGTACACAGGTGCCCTAAGCACCCTATACAATTGATTTTTATTTAATAAAATGATGTTTTACAATAAATTCTAGGTTTGCAGCATGCATAGCATGGCATGTTGACTTGAGTGCAGTCTAATCAATGTGGGCATAAGCCATTATGATCAATAATCAACAGCATTTCTCTGTACTCATCTAAATGGTATTTAGGAGTGACCCAAGGGTATAAATAATGAAATCATGATACCAACAGAGAGAACAAGGTCCACTAAGGAAGCTCTGCCAGTATAAACTGGTGTGAAGAGCTTTCATTTATCTGGCTGCAGTTATATATACTGATGTTTTTTTTTTTTTAAATGGAAATATCCTTCCCCTGCCTACGTCATGCCATGTTGTCCCTACATTCATTCGATTTGTTAATTTATTCAATCAGTACAAGAGGAATAATTACTGCTAGGGTAGCAAAGCCATGAATGCAGCAGATGTGCCAGACATTGAAAGGAAGATCCATGAACTGTATTCTGCATCTAGCTAGGTCACATGCATTAACGCAGTACCAATCCACATCTCTATATTTAATTCAAGTAATTCTAAAACAACTGGACTTGGAGTATTCATCAAGATGTTTCACTACTCATCCGAGCAGCTTCTTCGGTTCAACTGACTGGTGTGGGAAGTCTTCGGCATATAAACTCTTCCAGTAAACCAATCACAATTCTTCAGAGAGGTGACACCTGAAATTCACAGAGGTGTCGATTCTGTGTAGTTGCTTCATGCAGTCATATATAGTTTACAATATCCTTGCAGTGCAGACAGTTCTACCCTATAGACTTTACAATTCATCTTGATTGTGAGAGCACATGGGGGAGAAAAAAATGAAGATTCAGGCCTACAGCTAGCTGGCAATGCTAATGTACACCACATTATCACTTGCATTGCCACCTGGATACAGGCCTGCTTTTCTAATTGGCTGCAGATTTGCACTAGCCCTTTACAATTCAAATTTCAGGACAAAAAGCAGGTGGTTGCAAAAAAAGAAAAAGGGATAACACAACAGGGAACCACCTTAATTAATGCCACCATCATGGGCAGTACAAGGGGGTACTTAGATGCAAAATATGCGCCAGAGCCCAAGGGATACTAATTAAATTACTGACTGCACCTAGAAGCAACATCAGTCTCTGTTGACACTATGTTCTTATTATAGCACTATGCTATGTCAATATGGCGTTTTTCGATTACCAAACAACTATTCCCATGGAATTCTTTTTCAAGGACCTTCGTTAATAGACAACTAAGATTTTACATGTGTCGCCTCCTGAACTGGGTTAGTGCAGTTTAAAATTATAATTGAAAAATCTGCATGAACAGAAACATTATGTGCACACCAGGAAAATGGCTTGAAAACAGGTTTTTCAGGTCACTGAAATAAAGGTCACTTTAACAGGTAAAAGTATTATTTAAGATACATTAAGAAAAACATAAAAAAGTACTATTTAGGAAAAAAATTATTTGAAAACTCGAGAAAAAAACAAGAGACAGATAAGGGATAGCATAAATATTTAGATCTGTATTATATGGCTCTCACCTTGCAATGCATTCCTACAATACAGGGCAACAGCAGCAAACAAGGAGGCAAGCTTGGAAAAAGACTGGAGGCAAAAAATAGACATGCAAGTATGTCAAAAACACTGAGTACAATTGATTAACCAGGCTTGGGATTTCAATAGCTATTGAAAGAACATACTGTAGTATGTATGGTATCTTGTATATTGGCCATCTGTTTTGGCCTTGGGACGATTACTAAAATGCATAAAGCCACCTTAAAAGAACAATATTTTAAACATGACCTAATAAAACTCACCAAAATATGCAAATAATAGCACCAATCCCAGCTCAGAACTCTGAACCCTTCATCCAGAAAGCCTATCTTCCATAGAATCCATTTTATTCAAATAAACCACATTTTAAAAAATGGTTTCCTTTTTTCTCAGTAATAATAAAACAATACCTTGTACAGGTAAAGGATACATTAGTGAATAACCCATTATCCAGAAAGCTCCAAATTATGTAAAGGCCGCCTAGCACAGACTTAATTTTATCCAAATATTTAAAACTGATTTACCTTTTTCTCTGAAATACTAAAAAAAGTTGCTTGTACCAAAATATGAAATAATTAATCCTGATTGGAAGCAAAACTAACCTATTGGGATTATTTAATGTTTACATGATTTTCTAGTAGATTTAAGGGATGAAGATCCATGTTATGGAAAGATCTGTTATCTGGAAAACCCCAGGTCCCAAGCATTCTGGATAACAGGTTCCATACCTGTACTTGACCCAAACTAAGATAGAATTAATTCTTATTGTTATCAATACAATTATATTGGGGTTTATTTAATGTTTAAATGATTTACTAGGAAATTTAAGGAATGAAGATTTCATTTAGAGAAATCAATAACCCAGAAAACCCCAGATGCCAAGTATTCTGGATAACCGGTCACATACCTGTACTAAGCATAACAGCAGGTAACCTTTTATACTATCAGGAGAGACTATCCTTAGGCCCATGGCACAAGGGAGAATCCAGCAAGTGCAGCCTGTCAATTACCAAAACAGAATCAGCCTGATTTCAGCATGCATTCAAAAAGAAATACATGCATCAACTCCCTGGTATATTACCAGCAGCAAACAATTCAGTCAGTTTTCCCCATCTGGAACTGAGCCATCACATAACTTCTCCCTGCTGCGTCAGCACAAATGCCTTTCAGTTTCTTGGTGGCATGTTGTGGGTACCTGGAGACTTTGAGGCTTTAGTATGATTAACCGAATGCATGGGCTGGTGTGCAGACAAGTTATGGTATGCAGAATAACAAAATTAATATGGAAACTGTTCCTTACAAAATCCCTACTTTATGAAAGTGCTGCTTTGTGTTGTGTCTGGTGACAGCTATGAGCAATATTGTCTTTCAGTCATTTGTTGTTCTTTAGATCCAGATTTTAAAGGAGAAGGAAACCCTAAAAATGAATAGGACTAAAATTGCCATATTTTACATACTGAACTTATTGCACCAGCCTAAAGTTGGAGTTTGTCAATAACAGCAATGATCTAGGACTTCAAACTTGTCACAGGGGGTCACCATCTTGGAAAGTGTCTTTGACACTCACATGCTCAGTGGGCTCTGAGCAGCTGTTGAGAAGCTAAGCTTAGGGGTTGTCACAAATTAGCAAGCTTAAAATTAGATTGGCCTGTCATACAAGCTGATACTACAGGGCTGATTATTAAATTCTGATGCTAAGGGCATTGACTTCTGTGCTGCCATGTAGTAATTATCTGTATAAATGACTATTCATCCTTATATTGGGACATTTCTGTTCTATGTGTACTGTATATTGTGTGGGTGGGTCCCTAAGCTCAGTAAGTGACAGCAGCACAGACATGTGAATCAGTGAAGCTACTGTGGCGTCTATGGAGACACATATCTTCAAGACTAAATGGCTGTGGTTGTCTGGGGTTGGTACAGAAGCACAAAACATAATGTACAACATTTCTAGCTTACTTCTTTAGTTGAATGTTCCGTGTCCTTTAAACCTTTCACTACCAGCCCATTTGAGCTCTATTTTCCTTTACTACCAGCCAATTTCTGAGCAGTGTGTATTTGCACACTTTAGAAAAAACAAACTTTAAAGGAGAACTAAACCTCCAGTACCAAAAAAAGCCCCCTTCCCTTAACTGCCTGCCATTGCCCACCCCCACAATGTGCACTAATCAAAAAACAACCCCATCTGACACTAAAATGCAGAACAGTGCAGCAAAGCTCCTGGGCACCATCTTCCACTGGTTCGTATTCTTTAGGGGCTCAAAGCCAACACAAAGCCTGTTGGATCGTACGTAGCTAGCCCAAGTTAGAAATCGGCTTCAACTGCTCATACTCAAGTTGCCATTGAGCCCAGAAAGAATACAAAGCAGCAGATGGTGGTACCTATGAGCTGTGATGCTCTGCATTTTAGGGTCAGATTTTTTTTTTTTTAAGGGTTTTACTAGTGCACAGTACGGGGAGGGAGAGGTGGGCAATGGCAGCAAGTTTAGGGGGCTTTTGGTATGTGTGTTTATTTCTTTAATTGCCTCTCTGTAAGAACAAGAAATGACCAATGTTGTTTCTGACTCTTGAATAAATATAGCAAAAGTTATCTACTCCAAGGCCATAATGCTATACTTCACTATATGGCATTCCTATCCTTGTTACATTTAAGGTTGCGAAGATTGAATTAACGGTGTTTGGTCTCTACACCTCTTAAATCTGGTGAGTATGCATTCTCTCCAGAGAGGTTTCTTATTACCTTTATAGGTAGGGGACCTGTTATGGAGAATTTGAAGGACCTGTGGCTTTCTGGATAACAGATCTTTCTGTAATTTGGATCTTTTAAGTCTACTAGAAAATAATTTAAACATTAAATAAACACAATAGGCTGGTTTTACTCCCAATAAAGATTAATTATATCATAGTGGGGATCAAGTACAAGGTGTTTTTTTATTATTACACTGAAAAAAACAAATAATTCTTAACATTTTTGATTTGGATCAAAGAGAGTCTATGGGGTCTATACAGAGATTTCTGCATAATAGGTATTCCTGTATTAGTGGGGTTACCATTACCATAATGACGAGGACATGTTTCTGCAATTTTTATTGAGCAGGTGCATATCTGGATAGTCTGTGTACCAGGAGTTTTCTTGTTTTCTCCTCCTCCCTGAATATATTTTTAAACCTATGTGCTAATGATTGGTTGGTATAGGCAAAGGCACCTTTTATTACAATTTCCCTTATCACTCTTCTGCTGTACTGCCATTCAGGCCTGGGCCTCATTTCAGTGTAAGGCAAATACAGCTACTGTACAGGTATGCTCAGGAAGTGGTGACCAGGAAGTGTATAGGCACTTCCGGGTCCAAGATCACCCCCAATGTAAACAATGATAGAAAACATGGATGGCATCAGTAGCCATTGTAAACAGTGTAAATGTGGCTCCAGGTCAAGGGCTATGCAAATAAATAGTGCTATCAGGATAGGTCGTACTAAACTAGTACAAGCAAGCAAAAAAGGCAAAACAAATATTGACTCCCACCCCCACCCCCAAAAAAATACACCAAAACTGGTTTATATCTGGTTAATCCAATCGCTTGGTCCTAGGGCTAACCAATTGTAATACAACGTTTGAAATCAGAACAAACAAGTGGTCATTATTTCTACTTGGGGAATGAGGCTGGTATTTGGACCTGTTCCTGTCAAGGTGGCCATACACGGTCAATAAAAGCTGCCGACAGACCAAGTCGGCAGCTTATCGGGCCGTGTATGGGGCCCTGATGGGCTTTACAGATCGATATCTGGCTGAAAGTCGGGTGGGACTAAAAATCCCGTCGGCTGCATCTGTTTTTTGATGCGGTCCCGAGATCCGACCGCCCGTATCCTGTGTTGTGATAAGCCCTCGGGGTGAGATCCGCTCGTTTGGTGACCTCGCCAAACGAGCGTATCTCTGTGTATGGCCAAATTAATGCATTTTTATTGTACACTGTAATGCCTCCCACAATTTAAATATGATCCATAGATTAATTTCTTGTGACACACAATGTAACCAGCCATTATTGGCTTTTTTTTGTATTCTTCTGATGACGAGTAACTTAACTTGTTAAAAGCTTTAAATAAAGTTATTAAAAAAAAAAGCCACCTGTAAAGTTGGGCACCAAAAAAAATGTCATAGAATAAAAGCATCTGTGTAATGAAGATCTTCTAAGCATAGTATCCCATAATTACCTCCACATCAGCCACAGAGTTATTTAGGTTGAATGTGTTTATTTGGTATTCTGCAAATGTGAGTTGGACCTAAACAATCACTCAAAGACAAAAGAAATATACCTCGAAACAATTCCTGAAAAAAAAAAAAAAATCTCCCCCACAAACCAATATGCCTTTTTTTTTTTTTACATCAGTGGTGACAGACACAGCTGTTCCCCACAACACTATTAACCAAACCGACCCAATGTATAGTATGTAGAACAGTTTGGAACCCAGGACACAAAAAGTCATTATTGACCAGTGTCAAAAGAAAAGGATTAAGCAAATATCTGTACAGGGGGTCTCATTTACAGGGACAGTGAAATTAGTTGACTTCCCGGGACATCTGTTTCAGTTGGGGTAAATATGATGTACTACATAGAACAGTGTTCTTCTGCATACTCACACAATATAAGATTTAACTGCTCACTGTGTGTGGTCTCTTGGCTCTGGGTGTTAAATAAATTCCTGAGGCTGCTTACAAACAACTGAACCAAAAAATATTCTCAATTTCACTACAGAAGAAAATAACCCACCGCTTTCTATTGGTTTCCAGGACTGTCACTGCTTGTGCCTATATCCAATTACAGAACCAAAACTACTGCAGGAAAAAGGCACCCCCACCATCTTTGGTCTACAATTCCCATGCTCATAAGATAATGTCAGTGCCATATAAGTCATTTGTTGAATTAAAGTAACAGTTACACCAAAGAATTACATTTTTTTTTTAAGTAATTCAGTTATATTGTACAGTTACTCAATACTGCTTCAGAAACACTACTATAATTTATATAAACAAGCTGGCGTGTAGCCACTTAGTCTGAGATAAGATAAGGTACAGGTTGCACAGTAAGGGTAGTGACATACTCGCAGCTTTGCGGGGATTTAGTCGCCTGGTGACTAATTGACTGTTCTTCTAGGCGACAATCTGCCCAAACTGCCTTTGCGTTTCTTCCCTTTTCTAATTTAGAGTCGCCTGCGCTAAGAAAATGCGGCACTTAGTTTTCCGAAGTCGCCCGAAGTTTCCTCGTGAGGCAACTTTGCAAAACAAAGCACCACGCGTGCTTAGCGCAGGCAACTATTCATTATACAGGAAGGGAAGACAAGTGAAGGCAGTTTGGGGAGATTGTCACCCAGAATAACAGGCGATTAGTCGACAGGCGACTAAATCTCCCCGAATCAGCCAGTGTGTCACTACCTGAACAGAAAATTTCTGTGGGATCACATTGTATTCTACAGTGCTCATCTTCCATCTGCCATGTAAACCTGTGCCTTTTCTCTTTAATTTGTTTATTCAAATTACAATAGTCTTTCTAAATCAAACACAATTTTTACCAATGCAAGGCAACAATACATGATAATGTAATCACTTTAAAGCAATTGCATGTTTTAGTGTTACTGTTACATTAATTAAAACAACAATGACAAACACCAAATGAGACAAATTACAGAAAACAGATTTAAATATAAAAAGTGTGCATTAAAGACACCCTGGTTACATTCTTAAAGATGGAACACAGTGGCGTAACTAGAGAGCTGCCCCCCCCTTGAAAAAAAATAAAAAATTCAGAGGGGCCCAGCGCACTTATATCCACATCCTACCACCTATATCACACCCCAGCCCTTCCAACTGCATGCCCTCAATTACCACCCAACTTGCAGCCCCCTTCCTCGCTGCAGGTAAAGGTTAGGCCACATGGGAAGTTTCGGGGAGGTTTGTTGCCTGGTGACTAATCGCCTCTTCTTTGGGTCGACTAATCTCGCCGAACCGCTTCCCCCTGCCTTCCAACTGCTTCAATGAAGAATCCCCTGCGCCTATTCACACACGGCACTGCGTTTTCTGAAGTCGCTCAAAGTTGCCTCGTTAGGCAATTTCCCACTCTCTCTGGAAATCGCAGCACCTTGTGTGAATAGGCGCAGGCAATTCTTCATTAAGCAGCTGGAAGCCAGGCGCCACCATGGTTTTAATCTTCATTACTGAACTTTTCAGAAACAATAAATAAAAGCACACAACTTTTTATTTCTTCTGGCTGCTTGACTAGTTACCTAATATGTGGAGGGCAAGGCATTTCATTTAAGTAGATTCTACAGCTGTCTGCTAAGTTCATGTCTAGTAGTAAGGCTGGTGGTTGAAAGATTACACGTACAGAATGCATGCAAAAGCCTTTTAGGTAATCCGCTAGCATGACCTCTAGTTAAGGGTTACATGGGTTAGTATAATTCATATTGTAACCAACAAGACCCTTCCCTGTTTTTTTGCATGCACAAGATGTATAATTAGAAAGATTTACTAGATAATCACTCAAATTACTCCAGGAATAGCACTGTACAGCTACTTAAGGTATACCCTGTGCACTACGCCTGCTTATAGTTACTGTACAATATATTATAGATATATGCATGGCTGCTGGCAGGGGGAATCTGCACCAACAGCCTAAATATCTTTATTAACATTACAATATCAATTTTTTTTTTTGGTTTTTTGGTTATTTTGCTATTTGTTCAGCAACAAGACTCCAGTTTGGTATTACAGCAGCCAACCAGTCTTTTTTACCCATGGCATTTGGTTTGCACAAGAGACTCCACGAGAGAGTCTAAATACAGTAGAAGCCCCATGTTACATCCCCTGATTTAACATTGTCTTGAAGTCCCACCTATATATTATGCATAACACATTTCCCTGATGTGACACCATTTTTTTCTGGTCCCCTGAAAAAATTAAATTGGGGGTTTACTGTAAATAGATAAGAAAAATTTATAAAATTGTAGCCTCAGTTTTATTGGTTGCTGGGGTCAGTAACCCCTATTTTAAAGCTGGGAAGAGTGAGAATAGGAAGGCAAATAATGAAGACCAATTAAAAGTTGCTAAGAAAAGGATACTATAACATACTAAAAGTTAATGTAAAGGTGACCCATCCCTTTAAATGTCGGAAAAATGCTTTCTTGGTCCACAAAATATATACTGTTGCAAAATGTCAGATTAATTTGCAAGAAATGTTCTTTAGTGTTCAAATGGACAAGTATTTTCTGTTGCGCATACATTCCTACTAGTTACTGTGCTGTATTGTCACTGCTGGCTGCAAAGCAGAATTAAAGGGAAGGTTCAAATTCACACTGCCTTTACTACAATGTAAACACAGACACATTACATGGTTTGTCTATTGCAGTTTGAATTATTTGTAATCCAACAATGTAACTAATGCTGCGGGGTCCGTGTCACCCAATAACCATTAATTTTCAGGCTGTATTTTTAGGCTTCCATTCTATTATTCCAACCACTTTCTGGTCACTAGGATGAGACGCATTCAACTAGGTAATGGTTTAAACAACACAAAACAAAACCGATAAATAGGAACCACAATGAATGATAAAACACCCCACCTGTAAATTGCTTTAGCATATCTATTATGGTCTACCATCACATCATACATTTTATTTTATTTAGAATGGTTATTGCTGGTGTTAGAAGTTTACGTTTGCACCGCTAATAACAAAGAATACATTTGAACCTCTAATAATGTTAGCCTGTGATGGCAGAACCACAAGAAGTCAGGTATGGATAGGGACAGACTAACACTAGTTACAATGGGGTCAATAAATCTAAGCACCCGCAGCCAAATGATCTGGGAGTTGTAGTTTTGACAGTCATTAAGCAGCAAACGGGGCATAAGAAATCTAGTCCACATTATTTCTGCACTGCCTAGACTGCCTTAAAGGAAAACGATACCCCCCCAGACAATGTAGGTCTCTATAAAAAGATATAGCATAAAACAACTCGTATGTAAAACCCTGCTTCATGTTAATAAATCATTTTCATAATAATATACTTTAAGTAGCATGTACCATTGGGTAATCATAAATCGAAAATTGCCATTTTAAAAAAATACAGCCTCCTGGGATCGTGTGATTCAACGGTGCACACAAACATACCAAACAAACTATAAAGTTAGGTCACATGAGCCAATTAACAGACAAGAGTTCTGTCTTTTGCTTCCACACTTCTTTCTGTTACAGTTAGAGCTGCAGTATTTCTGGTCAGGTGATCTCTGAGGCAACACACAGACCATCAAGAAATGGTGGTTCAATCAATAGATGTAAAAGGGCAATATTTACTTAAATATACCAATTTGGTAAGATTATTTAATATGTCACTTAATATAATATAAACTTCCTGTTACTCAAGTAATCATTTTGGGGTATAGTTTTCCTTTAACTCTGCTAACGTAGCACAATTCAGTGTGCTGCTGTGGCCTGCAGGCTAAGTGATTTGTATGGGCAGGACACAGCTGCAAACTAAAGAAAAATAGATTACAATACCCTTGATAAAAGGTCTTCTCCTGATAAATTATTAATGGGGATATTGATTATGCACTGCATGCATCTTAGCAGTCCTAGAGTAGTACTACTAATGAAATCTACATATTAACCGTTTGCTTTGCCTGCAGGCCGCTAGCACAAGCTCACAGTAATACACCTTCAGGACACTACACCAAAGCTCATAGATAAAACTGCTTCCAGAAGGGTAGCCCAGGCTCTAAGGAATGCCGTTTTTGGATACTAGCCAAAGCTTACAGGAATGGAAAGCTAAAGAGAACTGGGCATGGCAACTCAGTGGTCAGCACTGCTGGGGTCCCAAGCTTAATTCTGTTCTGGGCATACCCGCAAGGAGGTAGTATGATCTTTGCTTAGCTATTAGCTATATATACGGGATTTTTAGTCCCATCCGATCAACATCTGGGCAATTGCCAATGTAGGCAGCTTTTATTGGCCCGTGTATGGCCACCTTTAGGCTTGTGGCACAGACAGATTCGGGGAGATTTAGTCGCCAAGTGCCTAATTGCCTCCCCAACTTCTGGCCTCCCCGTGCCATACTGCTGACTTGAATGAAAAGTCACCAGTGGTATGGCACTCGATGCACTACATATTCAGAAGTTGCCTCACGAGGAAACTTCGGGCAACTTCGGAAAACAAAGGGCCACGAGTGCATACCACTGGCGATTTATATAAACCACACTGCTACAGAGCTTGACATGAATAATGAACAATCTCGGTACAGTACAAATATGTCAATATGTTGCTGTCATAAAAAGGATTTATGTAGATTTTCATATTGTGCTATGTGTGTGTTTGTGCAGCGCAGTACATCAACACATTCCATTAAGATGGGATTAGTAGAACAGAACACAAATACATACTATATGCACGATTAAGCAAAGAGGATGGGTGCTGCAGTCCCACAGAGTTTGCAATCTAATCAATAATTATTGAGCAAATATTTGTTGCAGAGTTAAATCTACAAAGTTTATTGTGTACTCAATTACAATGTTGCACAGAAAGAAAAAACGATCACCAGCTGATTTATACAATTAATGTACATGAGGGGTTAAACAGCACTTTCTGCTAACATCTGGGCCAGCAATTAGCAGCATTTCCATTAGCGGCCCCGAACCTCAAGAGAAAAGGCATACGGATATCCAAAACAATCCAACACTTCTCTGTTATACAGTATAGTACTAGAACCTCGAAAATCAGTTACGGAGCACAAATAAACTACCAAATTATGTCTGCTGCCTCATACCGTACATACTGAACAGTGGAATTTAAGATTCATATAAGCACAGCACTGCTGCTTTTCAGTTATACGTTGCCAGTATTCGAAGGAACGGTTTCTCAGTTATATTGCATCACTGTGCCAATCTTTTACTATACACTACTAGCCAAAAACACTGCAACATTCTCAGCAGATCAGTCTTAAACAGGGTCCAAACTGGAGACTGTGCCCATATCTCTGCTAATAGTTGGCTCTTCAAAGCACTACCTGAAGGTGGGGAGGGCAGGGCATAGCACAGCAAGTTGGGGGCACTTGATATCAGCGTTAAATCCGCCCAATTCCACCCCTTTGCGTTGGTGGTGAAACAGTACATCATAGAATTATAGGGGCAATGCAACATCTACAGTGAAATAAAGCTCCCCAACAATCAACCCTGTCCCACTCACTCAGAGAGGACATAGCAACTGGATTAAACCCCCACCACCAAGGCGCACAATATTTCAATATTCAGCAATTACACTAGCAATTACTGGTTAGAAACTAGACTGTTACCATAACAATATTACTACTCCATAAACATGCCATTGTTTTGGTCTATGTTAACAAAACCTACATTTTAATCCTGGTGAGTGGAGCAGTATGAGCATGGTGTAAGTCTGTAAGCGACACATATATGTACTATATGAAGTCCCACAGTGTATCCTAGCCAATAGCAGCAATGAATTATACTTCAATTATACTGCTGTCGACTGCTGTCTGCTGTGCTATCTACGCAGGTTACCTACAGCCCTGCAGCAGTGAAATGAAAGGCATTGCAGATAAATAGCCCAAGTGAAAGTACTGCATCAGAACTTACCACTATGTGCTCCACTGGTAAAGGACAAGTACACCCCCTGCAAGTGAGAGGAGCAGCCTGGGCTTGTCATTGTCTGCATCACAATAGCACAGGCTGGAGCAGGGATGAGAGGGAAGGGAGCAGAGGAGGTACAAGAATTAGAGCATGTTGGAACATACCAGCCGGGTGGGGGAGCACATTCATGCAGGACAAAGACAAAATAAAGGGGGGGGGTATCAAAATGCTAAAGTAAACCAACATACATTACACTAGACTAGAGGAAGTCAACTAGCATATAATGTATAACATGTATACACAAGCAGCAATGTATAGCACTCCAATGTGGGTCACAGGGCTCACAACTAAAACACATGAAACAATGAATTTGCCGACTGGACTGCCCTAAATAAATTCTGTAAATTTATCACTGGATTCATTCCAATACTAGAGTCTATTAGCTTAAAAGTTCTAATTGACAGATAAATCTGGTTTAAACCATCCCCTTTCTTTATTCGCTGCCTATGTATAGTAACATAGGCAGAGAATAAGAGGGAAAAGAATGCCTGGCACAGGAGAATGTAAGCATGGCTCTTACACACACACACTAACTAGGGGATGTCCAGCATGCATAAATACAGCTGCTTATCATGAACACCTATTATTGGAGAGAGGGGTGGAAGGGGATTCTGGGAGTTGTAGGCTTCAAAGATAAACAGAGGCTTTTGAATGAACACTGAAAGACTAGCAATAAATGCGTTTAAAGCGTGTGGCACAATGTTACCTCTCCTATAGGGTCCCATAGGCATGGACTGGTCTATCGTGGGATGGTATGTGACTGAGGCTGGATGAAGGAATGGCCAGTAGTGTTAGGGATAGGGTATCTGCAATGCAGGCAGCGGGGGGCTGGCAGGGAGGGGGTTACACTGACAAGGTCAGTCGACAGCAGTGGAAGGTCTGCGCAATGCACCTGCCTGGTCTCAGCGTTCCCCGCAGCCGTAGGGCACTTGCACGTGTTTTGTGCTGAAGTCAGCTTCCTGCTGATCCGCTCTCCTGCACAGGCTGCCTGTAGGGGCAGCTCCCTTATATCACTTCTCTCCCGAGCTCACTGGCGCCCCCCTCCTCCCCTCACTTCCGTGCTCGCTCCCTACTTATTAGTCACCTCTTCCAGTGTGGAAGATGCCTTGTCCTCAAGTTGTACTACAGTACTCTGCAGCTGCCGCCATTCTAATCCCACCACTCTCCCAGGATGCTTAGCTACTCAGGTCAAGTCCCACCCCTGCTGCACACCTGTAGTCTCTGTAAAACACTGCTTCAAAGGTCAATGTTACTTCAATTGGCTGAAGTATTTTTTATTATTACTACATCAAAGTGACAGAGTTAGAGGATCAAAACAGGCCCTGCCATTTCAGGTACGCAGAGGCCCAAACTCCCCACACAAAGGCCCAAACAGCCCCCCCAGTAGCCCAATAAATAGTGTCTATGGCAATTTACAGCAACTCCTCTTGCATTTGCTTGAACCTACAGATTACCCATCCAGACCTGCAGAGGACACAACAAGCTAGGGTTGCCACCTGGCCTGGCCAGTAAAAATGTTGCATGATTGTAATGTTAAGTATAGGGAGAAACCATAAAAACATAGGAAGGCCGGTTTTTTTCTTAAAAAAGGTCTACTGGGAGTCAAAATTAGGGTTGCCACCAGGAAAAATATACTGGCCTTCCTATATTTATATATTTATGTGTTTTCCCTATTAATAACATTGGGATCAGCCATAATTTTTACTGGTAAAACCCAGGCCAGGTGGCAACCCTACAACTAGGGTTGCCACCTTCCTATATATTTACACATTTCCCCTATTAATAACATTGAGATGAAGGCGGAAACCCTACCTACAACCAGCTTACTCCACAGTGACTGTCTATGGCATCTTACAGCAGCCCCTCTGGCATTTGCCAGAACTCACAGATTGCCAGTCCGGGCCTGATGCCCCCCCCCTTTCCACTTCTGGCTGCCGCCTGCCCTCATGGTGCCGACTGCCTCTTGTTTACAGTGGGCAAAATTAAACGTGCAGAATCGAATGGGAAGGAATACGCATACCTCCCAACATTCTGGATGTAAAAAGAGGGACAACATTTTTTTTTGCCCACAGCACGGCAACATTTTTGTGACCACACCCATTTTTGAGGCTGCACCCCCTAATTACCATGTTTATTTTACAAAATTTGACAGGTTATGAAAGTTTGAAAATATTTCTCCTCATCTAAACTGTTACAATTACTAATTTTCTTAGCTCAAAAGTGTTACAAAGTATCTTATTTGCACCTATTAGCTGTTCTGGACTATCTGCCAAAAGCCAATTAAGTTAAAATCTTTGCTTCTTTTTCTGGCTGTTCAGTGCAGAGAAAAGATGCACTCGGAGCTCTTTGGGGAAATTAGTCACCCCGAAGAAGAGATTTGTCACGGTTGAAAATATTTTGATGACTGCGATAATTTTGACATCAATCTAGTCGCTTCTGTCAAAAGTCCCATTTCACAAATTTTCCGCTGTTTCGAATTTCAGCAAAACGGGACAAACTTGTCCATCACTAGTTGTTGTGTGAATTTTCACCAAAAAAACATTTAGTAAATGTGCCCCTTAATCCACTTTCAGTAAAGCTGTCCATACACCTGAAGATCTGCTCCTTTGGTGAGGTTACCAAATAAATGGATCCTTCCCTTGTACATAGAGTTGCCACCAGGCCAGTATTTTACCAGCCTAGCCGATAAAGCACCTGCCAAGGCCGGGGCCGTATTACAAATTTACCGGCAATATAGTTGGCCCAGAAAAATGAGTCATACAGGGCCCGCTAATTCTGATGGTGGCCCTGGGTGTGTAGGCCCATCACAAGAGGGTCGCATGAATGTGCCAGTGGAATCCCACCATGCTCCACAGGAATTTTTAACTTGCCAGATTTTTGTCCAAATATCTATT
>CM044432.1:29921243-29935926 GCA_024363595.1 Xenopus borealis
TTTCTTTCTCAAGGTTGTGTCCTGCCTCCTAGTGATACCAGCTATACCCCATATAGTAAACAAAATCTCCTTTTTATTAGCCGTTTCTATGCTGTAATCGGTTACCTTGCAGCTCTATCTCTTCTCCCACATAGCCACTCAGTTCACTAGCGCTGAAAACCTTCACAGCCAACAGCCATCTCTTCTACGTGGCCCGCCTGCTTACCAATAAAAAACAAGTAGTCAATTATGTTTACAGAGGCCAGCTGCATGTGCTTGTGCCTCACTAACGCTACCTATAACTTATCCTAGCATTCCAGCGAGCACAAGGTAAACGCGCTTTGGTCAGTAAAGTTTTAAATCATTGTTACAGCTTGCTGTAGAAACAAGCTGCTCTGTACCAGACATTGAAAAAAACAAAACAAAACATTGTTTGGTTAATTTAAAAGAAACTTTATAGTTGTGTCTAAGCTGCTTTGACATTGAAAATTCTAAAAAACATTTGATACTTGTCTGTCAGCTCTATCTATTAGTGCAATGTATATACTTTGACTTTTGATCCAGTTTAAGTGCTTGGTAAGCATGAGACAGGTTAGCCTCCATGTGGGGTCATGTATTTTAGTATGATACAATAAATAGGACTTTTTAAAACAGCTTGAACATAGAGAAACTTGTTTTTGATTATCTTGCCAATGTCTTGTGTGTTAGTATTTTGCATGCATGCTACATACATACCCCCATATACAATAAAAAGCACTGTTTGCCCAGGAGCAGTAACCCGTAGCAACCAATAGGATCTTTGCTTTTGAACAGGTGACCAGTAAATTTAAATCCTACCTTCTGATTGATTGCTATGGGTTACTGCTCTTGGAAAAACGTAGTGCCTTTTATTACATAGCCTGTTTAGTCTATAAGCAATGCAAGAAAAATGTCTTGCACTACAGCTAAATAGAGGCAGGTGGTGCGTTAACATTTTGTTGCAGACTTAGGGGCAGATTTATGAAAATGTGAGATTGCAGCTCACCACAGAAATAAATAGTAAATAGTATATTTTTTTAAATTATGTTTGTCCTTCAGGTCTGGTCTGAAATTCGTAAACACCAAATTTTACGAGAAGATCTGAGGCAGAGACGAAAGCAACTAGAAACTTTGATGGTAACGCATCAGAGGAGACAAGGACAAACTGAAACAACATCTTGTGCTTCTTTAAGGAGTGATGACTCCGATACGCAAGGACTGCAGCTGCCGACTCGAACTGAAAAGTGAGTATTTTGCAGAGGAAACAAAGTGTAAAATAATGAGAAAATGACTTACACTTGCAGAGTGTTAGAAGTATCCCACCTGTTCTTTGTGCCATTTCATTCTGGTCCTAGAGGAAAAAGGGGGAACATTAGCAGGCCTTACTTGATTTGGAATACAGCACCTTAGTTGGGGCATCATTGTTATTATACTTTGAACCCATATATTATTTACAATACTTTTACAGCTGATTCTTTAAAGAAGAAAAGGAAAGAGGTCTTAGGAGCTTTGGTCACTACATCACTACATCACTACATTCCATGAGACTGGAACTTTTAAGAGAGAATAGCTATTAGCAGTGGTAGAGAATGTTTAACTGCAGAATATACTGATAAATACTTCAGTAATGTAAATGCTGAATGAATGTTTCATTTACTCCTTTCAAATAATTTTTGTCTAGTGTGTTTTTTCATGGCCTGAAACATTGCTGCAGTTAACAGTGCAGTAAGAGCAATAACTGGGATTTCCAGTAGACAACATATCCATAACAAGCCAGAAGCATCAAGTTTGTTTTTCTATAATACTGTGGTATCCCCAAAGGGACCATAGCGGATTGGTGGCATGTTAATCCAATTGTATCTATCTCTTATAGGGTGTTCCATTATTGTGATGTTCTGGCAGACTAGATATCTTGTCTGTCAGCAATACACTATTTATCTGTATTTGGTCTTGTGTCTTAGGACTATGGCCACTTGGGGTGGATCCACACAGTGTGCACTTGATGAGGACAATGACGAAGGTGACGATGAAGGAGGTCTGTCAGATGTACAACAGATAGATATTGAAGAAGATGAGCAAGACCATACTTTCTGTGAAGATAATTATCCTCAGAATAGCATTAGAAAGACTTCATGTAATGGAAAGAGCAGCAAAAATAATGGGTTTGTTTTATTTATATGCACACACCCACCCACTCACACCTTTGAATGAATGATTGGGACCTGTTTTTTTTCCAGCTAATGGATCTTTCCATAATTTGGACCTTAAAGGGGTTGTTCCCCTTTCTTCACTGCTACCCAAAAAAACTAAAGATTACCGTCCCCTAAGCTTGATAATATTTTTCACAATAATTGTGTACCTGTTTTGCCAACTGTACAGTTTACAACTCACCCGAAAAGCTGCAGTTCTCATATAGGCTTAGGAGAAAGTTTTCATGGGGGTGGAGCGACTATCCCACAGGGTGAGTCATGTGGGAGCATCAGAGAATAATATTTTCCCTTACTAGCCTCTGATTTGCTAGCAGAAGAAACTGTTTAATTGACTGTACTTCTGTAGTTTCTGATGCAAGTAGTGTAATAGAACACTTTACCTTGCCTAGTGCAGAGGTGGTATTGTAAGCATTAATTTGTCCTGCTTGTCTAAGCATCAAGGTCCCCCATCCAGCATAACATTATTTGAGCAGGAAAGCAGTTATTTTAAAGAACTCATTTGAATGTTCTCCCTCCCAAGCATTTGTAGCAGCACCTTGTTCAGATCATTCCTTATCAGATCGTTTCACGCTGCTCGGATCATAAAAATGCTTTGGCTATCCCTTGCTCTCCCTCCCCCAGTATTTGTGACAGGAGACCTTTGACCTCAGCTAAATTCCTAAATAGCACAGCCAATGAATGGCTTGAAGCAGCTCTAGCCTACAGTAGCAATGACAACATTTCTGTGAGGGGGGGGGGGCTGTGGCGTGATGTAGGCAAACCCTTCTGAAGATTATCTGAGAAGATTTAATATGGTCGACTCCCATCTTTCGGGTTAGTTAACTACGTAATTGTTCATTTTTGCTTATTTATTTATATATATATTATTTAAAATTAATACTATATGCCCATGAATTCATTGGCTAACTTTATTATGAAGGTGAACTACCCCTTTAAGCCTACTAGAAAAGCATGAAAATATTAAATAAATCCAATAAACTGGTTTTGCTTCCAATAAGGATTAATTATAGTTTGGATCAAGTACATGGCACTGTTTTATTATTACAAAGAAAAAAGGAATTCATTTTAAAATATTTGGATTCTCGTTTATAATGGAATCTATGAGAGACGACTTTTCTGTAATTCAGAGTTTTCTGAATAACCAGTTTCTAGATAATGGATCTAGTAATGGATCTGATGCCTTTATATAAATGCGCACCTCTACACATAAACCATCCACAGTCTGACCAAAAGACATGAAGTGCCAAGTTGGGATGCACCGAATCCCCTATTTTGGATTCCGGCGAACCCCTGAATCCATTGTCAAAAATGCGGCCGAATACCGAATCCGAACCCTAATTTGCAAATAAGCGAGGGGAAGGGTAAAAGCATGCCGAAAATCTTTTAACTTCCTTGTTTTGTGACGAATGATTTTTTGGATTTGGTTCGGCCAGGCACGAGGAATTGCCCGAATCCTGCTGAAAATGGCTGAACCCTGGCCGAATACTGAACCGAATCCTGCATTCGATGCATCCCTAGTGCCAAGACAGAAAATCATACAAAAATAATAATCTGGACCAAAAGTGAGGAATCCTTTCAGGGGACATGTCGGCCTAATCATTTCAAATGCTATGCAGTTTTGTTAGTCAAGCAAAATAAACTTCACTTTTTTCAAAATGCATCAGTTAATAGTGCTGCTCCAGCATAATTTTGCATTGAAATCCATTTCTCAAAAGAGCAAACAGATTTTTTTATATTCAATTTTGAAATCGTTTATATTGTCAATTTCCCAACTGCCCCAAGTCATGTGACTTGTGCTCTGATAAACTTCAATCACTCTTTACTCCTGTACTGCAAGTTGGAGTGATATCACCCCCCCCCAGCAGCCTAACAACAGAACTATGGGAAGGTAACCAGATAACCACTCCCTTACACAAGATAACAGCTGCCTGGTAGATCTAAGAACAGCGCTCAATAGTAAAAATTGAGAAGGAAAAACAACAGCCTGCCAGAAAGCAGTTCCCTCCTACAGTGCTGGCACAAGTCACATGACCAGGGGCAGCTGGGGAATTTACATAATGTCTAGCTATTATTTGTACCTCTCCTCCAGCCATTCCATTTGTCTGCCTCTCCCCCCAGCCCTTCCGTGATCTGCAGCAGCCCTTTCATTTGTGCTTCTCCTCAGCCCTTCTGTTTGTGCCTCTCCCCCTAGCCTTTCGGTGTGTACCTCTGCCCTTAGGACAAAAGAGGAGAATATTGCCATCTGAATCCACACTGGCTGCTCTGAAAATGAAGCCATTCCGGGTTTAGTCCTGTACCGGAAGTCATGTGAATAGGAGGGCTGTTGGGGGCGCGCACATAGGTAGAGAACTGCAGCTGCTGGTCACCCTATCATCCTTTTTCAGATTGTGCTGTAAAACATGGAGGCACATTTTTATTGGTGACTGTTCAGCTAAACCCAAGGAAATTATATAGCATGCAGTAGGATATAGTTTTGATTTTTTTAAATAAAAAAATTGGTGTTACTGGTCCATTAACTGATGCGTTTTGAAAAAAAAAAAACAGTATCCCTTTAAGTGATGTTTATTTTGCTCGACTAACAAAATTGCATAGCATTTGAAATTATTAGGCTCACATGTCGCCTAAAAGGATTCCTGACTTTTGGTCCAGATTATTATTTTTGTGTGATTTTCTGACTTGGCACTTCATGTCTTTTGGTCAGACTGCGGATGGTTTATGTGTAGAGGTGAGCATTTATATACAGGCATCAGATCCATTATGTGGAAACCAGTCATTCAGAAAGCTCTGGATTTCATGTTTAATTTGAAAAGGACTTCTATAATACAGCTTTTAATGTCTGGATGCCAAGACCTATGTAATGAAAATCAATTTTTTGGGGGCTGTCCAAGCTTACACACACACCCACATTCATATAGTTTAGATTCAGTAAACATATATATATATATATATATATATATATATATATATATATATATATATATATATATATATATCCTTCCTCAAGGTACTTTAAAATTATTTTTGCATTTATTTTCAGGTGGAAAAGCCAACGTCCTTTTTCAGTTGAGGGCAATCATCGTCCATCCCCTAAAACAAGACAACAGCAGAATGTTAGTATGCGGCGACAAGAAAATTATCGATGGATGTCTGAGCTTTCTCATGTTGAAGAGAAGGAACACTGGCAAGAGCAAATTGATCAGATTAAAAAACAACTTGACTACAGCACCAGTATTTGTGAGACTTTAATGCGTGATCAGCAGGTATTATTGAACTGTTCCTTTTTTTCCCCCTCAAATTCTTTGAGTCAGATCATTTGAAAATCCGTTCATTAGATATGAAGGTTGATAAAAGCACTGATGATATAGGTGTGTGGGGTGATAAGGATACTACATAAAAAAAACCCTCATTTAAACCCTTTGTTTCATATTTTAGTCCCTGTCCTATTTACTCCAGAGTATGATAACGACACCTTACAGCGTAATGCCAAGTAGTGTTGGAGCACCACAGGTACAGCTTATCATGCATCAGCTTAACCAGTGCTACACTCAACTTAACTGGCAACAAAGCAATGTTCTGAGGTATGATCACCATAGCCTGGGTATTAAAGGCAGTTGTAGAATTGTGTGTTCTAGGAACAAAACTCATCCTCTCTCTCTCTCTTGCTCTGTAAATTGAATGTTTACAGGTTGAAACAAATGTTGGATGATCTTCTGGTACAGCAGCAGCAGCAGCACTTGCAGGGAGAAGGTCAACCGAGAGAAGACAGAGGCAGTAGTGCACCTCCTCTTACATCTCCCAACATATTTACAAACCTCAGTTTCCTCCCCCCAACCATGAATTTATTTAACATGCCAGCATTTGGCAGCATTCCCAATGTCGCCCCAGGTACAAAGCCATTTTCCGCTTTTGAAGGTCTCTGTATTTTTGTGTTGTGAATTGTGTACTTTTATAGGCAATGTGTTGGTAAGTTGTGCTGATTACTTGTTTTATTTACATGTTGCCAGTACAAACAAATCAGGCATTCATGTTATTTGATGTAGGTGGTCATATATACTATGTACAGATTACATAAAACCACAGCATGTCTGAGCAGTCATTTTTCCTTCAATATAAAAAGAAGCGCTAACTGCATGGTTGTTTGTATATCAAAGCCTGGCAAAAGGAGTGTCTGATGCAGATGACCAACCATATTTGCTTTGTCTCTGGATGACTTGAGTCATTCAGAAAGAGTGATCCTGTTTGTATCATGCATTATGTCTTCAAAGCATTTTTTTCTGATGAATAAAGAAAAAAGTAATCTCACACTTAAAGTTTACTGAATGCCTCTGGAATAATAAAGAAATATAATTATTTTTATTTCATAATACCAAAGAGAAGATACTTTTATATGTAACCCTGTTTAAAATGGCTAAAAAAAAACCTTATGTAAAATCTTTTGTCTTGCCCCAGGGGTGAATTTTAATCCTGTTTTTCCTCATGGCTTTGAAAATATCACCCAAAATGCAACGTCTCATACTGACACACCTCTCCAGCCACATGATCAAAACACCTCTGGAAAGACTGAGTATATGGCCTTTCCCAAACCATTTGAAAGCCATCCATCCAATTCAACAGAAAAGGAAAGGTAATCAAAAAACACCTATGCACTATAAAATGTCTAGTCATCATCTTTCAACTTAATTATCTACCACTCTTTTATGAGCTATAAAACTTCACTGAAAGGGGAATTAAAATGTAATATAACCTTCATCATACTGAAATAAGAAACTTTATAATACAAACAATTAAATATTCTGTACTGTTTTAGAAATAATCAAGTTTATCTTCACTATTCCTCCCTCAGCATCTGTTTCTCTTCATGCAGGATTTGGGTGTCAAATGTTATATTTTATAGGGGGCTCCTTTTGCTTAGAAGGGGTCTGTGAGCTCATTTCAGCTAACAGTTATATACAAAAACAAAGCTTTCAGCAAAACATTATCAACATGACCTATAGGTAACAATTAATGTACATTCATATGTTAAAATACATTTGTGTGTGTCCGTATCACTTTAAAATCACCAGACATCATGTCTCTCTACATGCAGGATTTGTCCAAAAGACAGTTATTTTGTTATAATTTGTTTGTACTGGAATTGGTTATTTGAGTGAGCTCAAATACATATGCTAGGAAAGGAGCATCCTGTGAGATATATTGGATCTAACTGTCAGTGACGGACACCCAACTGCTGCATGAAAACAGAATGAAGAGAAACAGATGGTGAGAAAGCGATAGTGAACATAAACTTGATTCATGCAGAAACCATGCAGAATTTCTAATTGATTGTATTTAGAAAGTTTCTTATTTGAGTATCATAATATTCATTTTCATATTCACTGTAGTTCCACTTTAAGTTACATTCTTGTGTTTATGGAGTATGTAAGGAACTATGTACAATGATGGCAAAATATAAGTAAAAACGTAGATGTGTTGTTTGCTTTTAAAGGAATCCACCAAAGGATCCAGATGAGGGCGAACAAGGCAGAAGAATATGGGTTGAAAATCACCAAAAGAATGATCAAGAGAAGAAGCCAGCATGTTTTGGTGCTGGACTTTCAGCAAGCTGTACCTCGGGAAAGCTGGCAGAAGAATCCTGGAAAGTAAAGCAGTTTGATGAGGAGTCTCTGGAGAGTTTGAGCAGTATGCCTGATCCAGTGGATCCAACAACTGTAACTAGAATGTTCAAGTCTCGAAAAGCATCTGCACAGGCCAGCCTTGCATCAAAAGACAAAACCCCCAAAGCAAAAAACAAGAAAAGGAAGGTTTTTCATCAGAAGAGTAAAGGAATAAAGAGTATTGGTAAGGATCTGCATTCTAGGGCAAAACTCTAACTGCCGTGGCCAAAATGTTTATAGTTTTTCTTTTGCCCCAGTGATTGTGTGGCAGTACAGTATTTTATGTAGGACACAACAGTAGTGCTAATGCTGGTGAGCGTTTTATAGTTTAGACCTGTCTACTATAAGATTCAGGTGTGTCACTGTGGTTACAATTTCTGCCTTGCAGTATTGGGATTTTGGATTTGATTCCATATCAGATGGCTTCAGGTAGTATGCATGTCCCTTTTTTGTTAAATGTGTATTTCAGTTTATTCTCACACTTAGATTTATTGGTTTAGTAAGGACGAGGTATTTCAAAAAGTATAGCAATTTCTAGTACCTGTTTCCTACTCCGTATGGGCTTTAAATGCAGAGTCAGGCAATGCCCAGTAGAAAACTGCAAGTCTGTGAAACTGTAAACTCTGGAAGGCCTTATAAGTCTAAAAGAAATGATTTTTAGGAAAAAGTAATCCAATACATGCAACATTTATACAACCAGACAAATTAATCTTTCATTTAAGTTTGTCGGGTATAATTTACCAATATCAAAACAGTTTTTCTTGCCTTTTCCAAAGTTATGTACAGTTTTTAATGAATTACACGTCTCATTAACAGTTCCAGGTGCAGTTCTTTTAATGATATTTTTGAAATTTACGAAAAGTTGCTAAAAGTACCAACATATGTTTGACATATTATTTTAGGATTTCAAGGTGCCAGTGCATCCAGTGCATCTGAACCTAATCAGACCACTTGCAAACATGCTCAGACGGAGGAGGCTGTTGTGGGGAATGTGACTATATCCAGCGGTAAACAAACAACAGAAAAGGAAAGCAAAACTACTGAAATGTCCTCAGGTATCTTCCTAGTGTTGCTCCTGATGCTGCTGATTGGCATTGCTTGCTACAACCAAGTTTATTATCTACAAGGACTCTAAAGGCCCCTATACACTGACCGATAAAAGCTGCCGACAAACTGAGCCGGCAGCTTATTGGCTCATGTGTTGGGCCATCTGACGAGCTTCCCTGATTGATATCTGGCCGAAAGTCGTCCAGATCTCGATTGGGCAGGTTGAAAAATCCCATCTGATTGTGGGCGGATCTGTGCATGTATGCAGTCCCGCGATCCGACCACCCATATCTGATGCATTATGATCCGATCGTTGGGCCCTATGGATCCGCAATATCGCCAAACGAGCGAATCTCCTGTGTATGGCCACTTTAAGGTCTTTTTCCATTATGGATTTTCCTAGTGCAATCCCATTAAGGGTTTAACTCCTATATGTAGTATAAGTTACTAAGTTTGCCCAGGAGCAGTAACCCATGGCAACCAATAGGATGCCTGCATTTAACCAGGTGACTATAAATTCTACCTGCTGATTGGTCATTATGGGTTACTGCCCCTGGGCAAACTTAGTGCCTTTTATTACATAACCCCATTAGTGGCTTGATATTTTTACATCCCCGGTGCATGACTTTACATTTATCAACATTGAATCTCAGTTGCCACTTAGCTGCCCAGATTGCCAGTTTGTCAAGATCCTGTTGCAAGGATGCCACATCCTGGATGGAATTAATTGGGGTTCAGTTTTACAGTCCTTGGAATGTGTTAAGGTGCCCATTATAGTAAAAAAAAGAAATAGGATTTTGTATGAATATAATGTACTGTTGCCCTACAAGCTATTTAGAATACAGTGGTTTAGTATTTAAATGGAAATAAACAGGAGTGACATGAAGGGAGGGATTTTCGTAAGATTAAGCCGAATCACTGTGTATAATAGGCTTTACATGCAGCAATTCAAATGTTCCTCAAGGGGTCAGTTATTTCCATGACATTTGACACCTTTGTTAATACAGATTTATTGCAGGTGACCGATTTCCTCATCTAGCAAGAAATTTGAAATGGAATTGAAATGAAATCAGTTAGGCAGGTTTCACTTGGCAATAACTACTATATAAATAAATATTGTTAACTGCAGTTCACCATCGCTAGGGGTAGGCTTATTTTTCCCAGTCACTTAGTTGTGACTGATTTAAAAAAATGTTGAATTTATTTGGATAGTGCTTCCTGCAGTGCAGGTATTAATTGTCAGGTGTTAATTGGCTTTTTATGAATAGGAAGCACAAGGGGTCACTTGGCAACTGCTACTGGTAAATTTTCAAGTGTGAAGATTTTTCATGGCTCCTGATGAAATCTGATTCCTTTGAAATGACTAGAGAGTGAAAGAGGATCAGTATTGATCTTTTGAATGACCCCACAAATAATGACCCAAATAACCAAAACCCTTTTGTGCTATAGGAATATTATTTCGAAATGAATCCTTGTTGCCCTAATCTGCCCTTAAAGTGGACCCGTCACCCAGACACAAAAATCTGTATAATCAAAGTCCTTTTCAAATTAAACATGAAATCCAATTTCAAATTTTTATTAAAGAATTCATAGCTGTTTTAAGCTCATTTAAAAATCCAGCTGTCAATCAAATATTGTCTGCCACTCCTCTATGCCTTAGGCATAGACGCGGGGCAGATAATTACTTTCACTTTCCATTCAGCACTTCCTAGATGCCACAGCTCCCCACACATTCCCCCAGTTCTCTCACACATTTAATTGTGTAGCCAGGACATGGGGATAGACATCAGGTCCCCCATTCTGGTGCACAAACAAGATTCTGAGATGATACAAGGCTTGCCCTAATAACAGTGTCCACAAAATGGCTCCTGCCTGCTTGCTATAGTTATGAATTCCCAGACTGAAGAAAACAAGATGAAAATAATTTATATAGTGTAAATAATGTTCATTTTGTTTGATTAATGTGATAAAATGTGATTTTGAATTTTTTTTGGGGTGACGGGTCCACTTTAATCAGTCCTACCCTCTAAAGGGCAAATCATTCCAATGTTAATAAAAGAATGAAAATCCCTATACTACTTTTTCCCCCCCAAAACATTTTAGAGGCTGGCAGTGATGTGTCAATGTTTGAAACACTGCGTGATACCATCTACTCTGAAGTTGCCACACTGATTTCACAAAATGAGTCCCGGCCTCACTTTCTGATTGAGCTGTTTCACGAGCTGCAACTTCTAAATACAGATTATATGCGACAAAATACCTTGTTTGCCCTACAGGTAATACAATTTTTCATTTCTTCTTTGGTTTTCTTAAAGCTCTAGTTTGTCATCACGTGATTTTAAGAATAGCGTTTTTGCAAATATTTATTGCTGCTCCCAATGGAAATATTTGCTGGCGAATGTAACATCACTACAGGAGAGCTCACACGGGACGTTTTTACCTTGCAGTTTTAAAAACGAGAGAAAATAACGTGGTATGAAGCTCTACTGAAAATAATGGAATACGCACTGGGATTCCCACTGGGAGTTTGTGAGCCAACATCCACCACAAGACACCAGTGTTTTTGTTTCTCAGCAGAAACGCCAATACACCAATGAAACACCATATTATTTCAATATGCTAGCCGAACTCTTGCAAGATGGATTGTGCATATAAATATTTGCAGCATCGTCTGCTGGTGAAGTAATTATGCTGTGTATTGCCGATCAGTCCGGCTACATTTTGCATGTAAATTTCTTTTCTGCTTGGCTTTTTTTTCACAAAAGCTACAGGCTGAAAAAGCAAATGATCATGTGCATGTGGTTTCATTGGCGTATTTAAGCTCAATTGTATTTTTTTTAAAAATGCCCATGTGACCTCACCCTAAGAAAAAGTTAACGTTAACCCCTGCTCTGGAGTCTGTTGAACATTTTATTACAAAATATGTGATTGAGAAATTTTATTACATGCATTGCAAATTTGATCTCAAACTTCGCAATGGAGACGATGATTAAGTGCCAGATGGTATGAAACGTAAGGCAAAATACCAGGGGGGTCTGTATGCTTTTTATTCTTTCAATATGACTCTTTGAATAAAAGTAGATTTTTATGGTAATAATGAGTTATGGGATACTTTTAGCTTTTTTTGACTTATGTGCCCTTGGAATTGGTGTCTGTGTCTCAGCAACTATGGCCCTTTTTTTTCCGACTGGCTGTTTCTATAGCAGCATACAATTTAAGGAAGTCGTTGAGGTCTGTAATTGGTCAAAAAGGAAGCAAACATGGTCGCTAACATTCACACTGGCTTTTGCGAACATTTTTTACGATAACGAAACATATTCCAACCCCCCATAACTTCCTAAAGTGTAAGTTTATCCACACCCCATTGGTGGAACAAAGCTGCGTTAGAGGGGCTTGGAGGCTGTGAGATAAATGTTTATTGGCTGTCCAGGGATCTCTCTGGATGAGGGGAGGGGGCTGAGCAAAATGTCAGACTATAAAATGGGGTGTCTAAAGAGTCTAAAAAACCACTAATAGTGTAATTCTTTCCAGGACATTGTAACCAGGCATATCGGTGAAAGCAAAGAAACAAATAAGCATGAAACATGTCCTAAGGCCCTGGAGTCAACTGAGTGGATGGCTTCAAATTCAGAGCTAACACCAAGTGAAAGTCTGGTCACCACTGATGATGTGTGTATATATATCCTTATTTTTTGTCATTTAAATAGCTGCTTATAACAATATCAGATTTTTACAGGAAACATCTCTAAAGTGTGTTTTTCTTCCATGTGTAATAGTACTCCAGCATCAAATATTTCCTAACACGCCATAGGTCTTAATACATAATAAATAAGTTAATCAATAAGCTAAAATGTAGTAGTCGCAGTTGGTCAGGACACTGTAGTTAGTCCTTTGTGGGACCAATTTTTGAGACCCAACCCGAACCCGCACCTGCGACCCGAACTGCAACCCCCATATTTACTCACTTGGATTCACTACCCGACCCCAGTCCACAACCGCCTTTTCCGGGAACCTGCTGACCACCATTAAACAGGAAGTGCTGTTGCTGCAAACAGGAAGTGACATCATCAAAAAGTGTGCAGAGACAGAAAAAGGCATTGTAAAATTGAAAATGAGTAAAATCTAATTAATATAACATAAGATAAGAAAAATAGATGATACAAGCAACCCGCAGACCCAAATCTATACCTGCATCTGAAAATCCTACCCTCATACTGCGGGTACCCAACCTGCTGCAGGACTTTTAACTGCAGTTCTTTTTGTATTCATATTCTGCTTTATATTCTATCAGGCAGAATTTATTCTAATATGCTATTGTCTTTCAGGAGATGTATTCTAAAAATTCAGATGGCCCAGCATGTCAGGAAGGTGAACAGAACGATGGTAATAATATTAGCGCTCTATCGACCTCCTCAAATTTTGAGCCATTTGCCACTGATGACTTGGGTTAGTTTTTCTTCTCTTTTATTTTTTCATCATTGAGGTCCTTGTTGATACAGCTTCACAAATGTATATGTTTGTATTTTTAGGCAACACTGTAATTCATTTGGACCAAGCATTGGCTAGAATGAGAGAATATGAACGCATGAAAAGTGAAAGTGAAAATGGTTTTGTTGCAGACTGCTGCAACAATCTCAGCGGTGCTGCTTCAAGTTTAGAAGGTAATCTGGTTAAAAGGCAGTAAGTTATGTTTACAGAGATCAGCGTCTTTTTCCAAGTCTACAGAAGGCAATATTTCTTAAAGCCAGAAAAGATTCTTGATTAATTGTTTTGTGTTCAGCTGTTAACAAATTTCCCAGTATGGACTGTATTTTGCAATGTACGTTAATGGGATCCAAACCCCATTATTGAGGAAACTCTGAATTACAGAATGCTCTTTTCCCATAGACTTAATTTTATCCAAATAATCCAAGTTTTTAAAAACAATTTCCTTTTTCTCAGTAATAATAAAACAGTTGTTTGTACTTGATCCCAGCTAAGTTATAAGTAATCCTTATTGGAAGCAAAACCAGCCTATTGGGTTTATTTAATGTTTACATCATTTCCTAGTAGACTTAAGGTATGAAGATCCAAATTATGGAAGGATCCGTTATCCAGCAAACCCCAGGTCCTGAGCATTCTGGATAACAGGTCCCATATCTGTATTAGTAGGTCCTGGTATGGGTTTTTAAAAATTATAAATATACACACACATATATGTGTTTGTGTAAACACACATATAATACATAGATATAAATATAAAACATACATATAAATATTGCTTTGAGATGGTCATTTCATAGCAAATCTTAAAGCATGAGGTAAATCACAGATGCCTGTTACTTATCCATGTCTTATGGAAAGCTGACACATTTGTTTTATTGAAAAGGAATAAATGATGAAGCAAGAGGACGTGCCCAGCATTGTGCAGATGATGCATCTGCAGTTCCCTGCCCATATATTGATTCCAAGCAGCTTGACAGACAAATAAAAGCAATTATGAAGGAGGTCATCCCTTTCTTAAAGGTGAGCTGTTTCAAACTTCATGATTTGCGTACAATGTCCTGTAAACTTAAAGGGGATGTTCACCCTAAATCCGTGTAGTGGGGGATTTTTTGCATAATGAAGGATAAAATTTAATACAATTGAAATGTGATCAAACGTGTGTGTGTAATGTTCCATAATAGCAGCTGTGGTTGATGTTGCAAATTCACTACAACTACTACTACTATTAAGTAGTTTTACTACAGTGTGTGTGTTTACATATAGAGACATCTGTAGTAAGAAAATATGACT
>CM044432.1:29951574-29970733 GCA_024363595.1 Xenopus borealis
AAAACCAGCCTATTGTGTTTATTTAATATTTACATGATTTTCTAGTAGACTTAAGGTATGGAGATCCAAATTATGGAATGAACCATTATCCTCAAAGCCCCAGGTCCTGAGCATTCTGGATAACAGGTCCAATACCTGTACTGTAATTTGACTCATTAGAAAAAATGCTTTAATGCCTGCCTTGTCCACCATTACTTATTAATACATGATCTTTGCTTAGTTCCAGATAGTCCGGGGATCCACTCTGCATGAACAGAAACTGACAAACAAGATTTATACAGAAGTTAAAAAAAAAAAAGTCTGGAAATGTAACTTTAGTTTTTGATACTGCCTTTTGGCCAATTCTGCCTGTGTCAGGTGTTCTATAATAAGAAGCATATATTGACCCAGGAGCCTATCTATCCTCTCTCCAAGGCTCTAATTTTTTCCCCATTTTGTAATTTCAAAATTGTTGGAATGAAGCTCTAAATAAAGTTTTGGTTTGTCTGTATTTTTATTTGTAGTTATTTTTCAAAATTCGTATTGCTGTCTGTAAATTTGAGCTCATGAACTCCTCTTAGTGTGTCTGCTTATTAAAATCTATTCTGTTCCTTGTATAATCCTATTTAGTTTATGCTGAGGAACAGAATGTGCTCTAGGTTACTCGTGTCAATCTGAGGAATACACTTCAGTCATTAACCTTGAAGTATGTTATAGAATGGCCTGTACAATTCTTGGTATTCATTTCTGAATGGTCACTGACTCCAGCAGGCAAGAAGGGTGATAGCAGACAAAGTGTCGGCCACGGTAAATCTGCCCTACAGCTGAATCTGTGAGTCATGGGGTTTTCTTGTGGCAATTCAAATGCTAGAGAATTGGAATGGGATTTTGGGGAGCATAGATTAACCATCTGCCATGGCCCTTACTCTGTCAAGCTAAAATGTTATTGTTGTGAAATTGTATTGCTTATCTTTATATTAGGGAAACGTTTAAATGACCTGGCAAGTAACCTGCTTCATGTCTGAGGTTTGCCGATGTCTGGGCACAGAACAAACATGAAACAACAGTGTTTCACTATGAAACAAGCAATCACTGAGACAATAGCCTTAACAGGGTAGTTCACCTTTACCTTAACTTTTAGTATGTTGTAGAATAGCCTTAGTAACTTTTCAATTAACTTTTTTTTTTATAGTTTTTTTTTAATTATTTGCCGCCTTTTTCCAGTTTTCAAAAACTAAAAGCTAATGCTCTAAAAACAAAGCTCTGTAAAGCTACACTTTTAATAATATTGCTACTTTGAAATTACTCGTCTCTCTATTCAGGCCTCTCCTATTCATATTCCAGTCATTTATTCATATCAGTGCATGTTTGCTGGGGTAATTTGGACCCTAGCAACCAGATTGCTGAAACTGCAAACTGGAGAGCTGCTGAATAAAAAGCTAAATAACTTAAAAACCACAAATAAAAAAATGAAAACCAATTGCAAACTGTCGCAGAATATCACCCCTACGTTATACTAAAAGGTAACTTTTATTTAAAAAAACAAAAAAAACCAAACAAACATTCTACACTGTACATTGGAATCCTGACAGCTCCACACACAATGTATTTCATGTATTTTCTTCTTTCATGTGGACTTTACTGTTTTCTAGTAAGGAGGATTGCGCTAGCAGCTAGGTGTACCAGACGGCACTGAAATTAGGGTTGCCACCTTTTCCTGTGGCTGAATCCGGACAGGGGGTGGGGCCCATGACGTCAGTGGGCGGGCCTGTGATGTCGGTGGACGGGCCCATGATGTCATGGGGCGGAGCTATGACGACGCGATCTGCGATTGGCCGATCGCTGTGTCAATCAAGCTAATCCCGCCCAGTTTTCCTTATTTGGAAAACCGGGCAGGAAGTATTCACCCGGGCAGCCCTTTAAAATACCGGGCTGTCTGGGTCAAAACTAGACAGGTGGCAACCCTAACTGAAATACCTATTTTAATTTGCGACGGCAGACCTCAGCTGGTCAGGAATGGTCAGTAAGTGCTTGACAAAGGGGCATGGCCCCAAAACGTTGCATTCCGCACAATAAACGGGCGGGTATATCCGGCAACTTGAATGCCTGTGTGCCGACCCTTTCCTGTTCTGCAGTAAGTGAGGGGATCTATAGGAAGTTCCAAAAAAGATGTAATTGTTAGAGGTGACCATTTATTTTTTTTTTTACACCAGATTCTAGCTTTTCTCCTGACAAGAAATATATGTGGGCAGAGTTAATAGATTTGTGTATTCAATATGAGAGATCCCTATTTGGAAGTTTCTGTGGTCTGCGCTTGAATTAGCCCAAAAATCTGACTAGTTCAGGCTTTATTGGGCTAAAAACTTTGGGCTGTTCAAGAAAAATGGCAGAAAACATTGGCAGAAAATTCAGGTTTTCGCTTCATTTTATTGAGTTTTCCCCCAATCCAATGAAATCAGGCTTTTTTTTTTAAGAATACAGTATATGTTGAGCAGCCAGAGAAGTCATAACATTTGGCCATGGGAAATACTGTACAAGAGTAGTACTAGACTAAGTCTTCCTGTTATTAAAGAAAATGCTCAACTTGATGTCAGTTGATAAAATATGCAAATTAAAGGCAGCTTCAAGTCTCAAGTTATTATTTGGTTTCTCTGCAGCTCATGCTTGTACAATTTTTTGTTTCTTGGAGGATGCAGACGGTAGCCAAATGGAGTCTCTGGCACATGCAGTTCGTAAGAAGCTGTTTCTGTTTTTGACAGAAGAAAGGGGGAATGTCCTTTATTCCCAAGTCTGGTTTCAGTGCAATATAATCTGACCAAATTGGTCTCCGCTTCTGATAGGAAATGTGTTACATGACTGTTCTTTCTTAGGTGGGTTCTCGGCCACTGTTGGAGAAAGGGTTAATCAAACTGATTTCACATACAAAACTTGATCTCGCAAATAACATAGGCACCAATGATTATTAAAAACAAGGGAAAATCTGTAATGGTACATGCTGATACAATGGCACAAACATCAATCATGTTGTAAAAGAAATGATGTGTTTTTACACACAACCTGTTTATTCAAAGACAAAATGGGGTCTGCTACTCAATTATCCAATATTTATTAAAAGAAAAGGAAAACCCTGTATGTCTTTATTCACCAATATATTGTTATACTTAAAACAAATATAGAAGCCTGGATTTGCTTAATTGCTTCAATTATCTATTGCTTGAAATATTTTAAAGTGGACCTGTCACCCAGACACAAAAATCTGTATAATAAAAGTCCTTTTCAAATTAAACATGAAATCCAGTTTCAAATTTTTATTAAAGCATTCATAGCTGGTTTAAGTTCATTTAAATCACCTAGTTGTGAACTTCCACAGTTAGTTATGTATATAAAATTATGAAAATATATTCAATTAATTTCACGTGTTAAAATTAATTACAATTCATTAATCCATTAAATTGGTAATAACCGTGGTTTAAAAAGGAATATATTTCTATGGAATTAATCTCCCCTTGAATGAATTTGTATATAATAGTGATAACATGTGACAATTAATAAAAAATATAAACTACCCCCAATACCCTAAGAAAAACCTACAGACTCCCTGTGGAAGAACTTGCTGTGAGGTTTTACCGTGTATCAATCCAATGTAGCAATTTGGCTTTGTATCAACTTGTCCAAGCTTCAAAACATCCCATTTAAAATTGATTTGAAACAAGTTAGAAAACAGGAAAAAAGGAAAGTGGTGGAGTCATTCCATAATTATGGGTCATAGTATGTTGTGTCAAAATTACTTCAAATACTCTAATTCCTCAGATGTTACTCTTAATTCTCAGTGGTAGTGTTCACAACATACCAGAAGTAGTATTGCCTTGGTGAAACAATCTCTAGTGCCATGAGTGCTTGAGTCCTTATACTGGCAGCATTGAGACCACAGGAGACTAACCCTTACTAAGCCTCCTAGTTGGAGCCTCTGGCTGCTCTGCTAACTGACCTGATCCTGCCTGTTACTCCTATGGTGAGTTATTATAAAACTTCTAACACTTTCTTCACTTACTAGCATCTGCCTCCATTCCAGGCACTTCAGCGCCACCTTCTCCATCACATGGGAACCAAAAGAGGCCCAGTACATGTTGGCTTCCCCTAGGGAACCCAAACATCCTCTGGCCAGTTACTGAACTACCAGGAAAATACTTAAACCTTAAGAAGGGAAACAACTCCCCATCCCAACTGTAAATCCGGACCAGTCCTTAGCTGTACCTGACGTACCTGAAGTACTACAAGGAATGAAGTTTGGCTTTACCCCCTACACAATCGTTATTCATTTCTTGTTAAGTAGAAGTCTGGTGATTTTTTATGCTAGTGTAACTAAGTGGGATGGAGCAAGGGGCAGGTTGTTAAAAGCTGGACGGAGCAGGGAGATGGGGCGAGTTATGGTCTTGCAATAGACTCCATGGAGTAGGATAGACAAAATATGCTGCAGACCATACCATTTGCTAATGCTTTAGGGGGAGTTCAGAGAATTGAGAGCCAAACTGGGGAAGACGCCATGAAGAATTGTTAGTAACACATAGATAAGAGAAGGGCAAGAGAACAGGATGCAGTGAAATTTTGTAGAAAGATCTCTTAAAATGGACACTGTAGGGGTTTGTTTATGAATCACATTGCTGCCTGTAGGTAGGGTTGCCACCTTTTCTTTTACTAAAACGGGCAGGAGGTGGGCTGATGACATCAGGGGGTGGGCCAGTGACGTCATGGGGTGGGGTGGGTGACGTGGAGAGGTGGGGCAGGGGATATCAGAGACAGAACTAATGACATTCCATGTTGTTCACTTCAATGTCCTGTCCAGATTTCCTAATTTGCATTTCCGGACAGGAACTTTTCACCCCCACAGCCCTTCCAAAAACTGGGCTGTATGGTGAAATCCAGACAAGTGGCATCCCTACATGTAAGTCTACACTAATAATCCAGTATGTGACAGGAACTGATGTAGTATACGAATTGGTGTATACAAGCCCTTACACATGTTTTATTAAGTGTTATTTTGTCTTTACTCCATTTATTAAGCTTAGGGTTCTGACCCGGTTGGGATGATCTATTATTAGGCTCTTCCCTAATTTTACATAATGTTTTCCTGGATTTTAAGCAAAAATTTTTCCTGAGGTTCCTAAAAAAGCAGCTTGTCCTCTTAGTGAAATAAATAAGTTTAAAATACTAAACAGATGCATAGTTTGCTTTGGTTCTGTCTGTAGTCACTTCTATTAAGTCTACCTCATACAGTCATACACCATAAATCTCTGGCTTTAGGTTGTGCATGTGACTGTCAGAGGCCTTGCACATGCCCCCATAGTGTAACATCAATGCTGCAATGCTTAATGCTGTCATTAAAGGGATACTGTCTTGGGGAAAAAAAAAAATTTTGTTTTTTTTATGCACCAGTTCATAGTGCTGCTATAGCAGAATTCTGCACTTAAATCCGTTTTATAAAAGAGTAAACAGATTTTTTTAAATTTAATTTTGAAATCTAACATTGGGCTAGACATATTGTTAGTTTCCCAGCTGCCCCAGTCATGTTACTTGTGCTCTGAACTTCAGTCACTCTTCTGTACTGCTAATTGGAGTGATATCACTCCTTGCTTTCACCCCCAGCAGCCTAACAACAGAACAAAGGGAAGGTAACCAGCTCCCTAACACAAGGTAACCCTGGTACTGCCTGGTAGATCTAAACACAGCACTCAATAGTACCTCCCTCCAATCATAGCAACAAAGACAAAAGAGCCGTGTTGCTGGGGAATGGTTGCCAGGGGGTGTGTCATGCCGGGGGGGGCTGCTCTGTGCAGATGTTGTAAGGGTAGGTATCCTGCAGGATGTTGGAAGGAGCCCTTGCAGGTAGCTAAGGAGCCTGGCTGGCCTCTGACATCCCTGATTCGTGTGATGATCAGGAGATTTTACTTCACTATTCAGACCTTGGTGGCAGGTCCGGAGTGGGATTCAAAACAGAACCTATACACAGGTCCCCAAACAGCCCTCCACCAGCACAATAAATAGGCATTTTTATGGCATCTTACAGTAGCCCCATTACCAGTCTGGGCCTCCTTGGTGGGATCATAAAATTGCTTTGCAACAGTAGGTTCCTGATGTTATTGTTGCCACCTTTTCTGGGAAAATATACTTCCAATATTTTTTATAATCTATCCTCCCTATTAGCAACATTGGTATCAAACAATTCTTACCATCTAGTCTGGTAAAAAAGAAAAAAAAACTGTCCAGGTGGCAACTCTACTTTAAGTCCTACTCCAGACTTGAATTCATTCCAAACGTAAGAGTAAAAGTATATTAAAGGATATATAAAGTATATAACAATTAAAGGAGAAGGAAAGGCTAGGAGCACTTGGGGGTGCCAAATGCTAGGCACCCCCAAGTGATTGTATTGACTTACCTGTAACCCTGGGCCGGTGCTCCTATTGGCAGAAAACTGCACCGGCCCAGGGTTATACCAGTGATCACCACGAGTGATCCACTTCTGTCTTCTTCATTCTTCAAATGTCCCGGGGAAATCGCATGCGCAGTAGAACAAAATAGCTGACTTTAACGTTAATGTTTCGGCTTTTCACTCTACTGCGCATGCGCGAAGGAGGAAGACGGAAGTGATGCTCACTGGTATAACCCCGGGCCAGTGCAGTTTTCTGCTGATAGGAGCACCAGCCCGGGGTTACAGGTAAGTCAATACAATCACTTGGGGTGCCTAACATTTGGCACCCCAAGTGCTCTTAGCCTTTCCTTCTTTAAACCTCTCTTGGTCACTGCATTACTTGGATCTACAGTATGAACCAACCAGATCTGCAAATAATTGAACATTTATTTCCCTTCAGTTGTACTAAAGCACAGATGATGTCAGAGCATACTCTGTAAATTCAGTAGGGGGCACCATAATACTGTGTTGAAAGAATAAATCAAATAAGAAAAACCTTAGGTATAAAGAGAATACAATTTGTCTTTGAATAGCAAAGACATAATTTACATTTTAGGATCATATGACCAGCACTAAAACTTGCCTCAAAAGGGTTAAATGATTACCTGTAATTATTAGCTGTAGGGTATATTAGGTTCTTCTCATCTTCCCTATTATTATTTGTATTAATGTAAATGTTACAGAAACAAAGTGTATATCACACCTCAACTATTAGGATGACTCAGGGGTTCTGGATGCACCATTTGTATTTAACTTTATATATTGATTATATGGCAACAATGATCACCCCATAAACACCTAAAAAATTATTTATGACTTTCAAGGATAAGTAAACCTTTAAAATAAGTAAATGTAAAACCGATGAGGAGGCTATTCTAAGCAGGTTTGTCATTTACATTCATTAATTATTTTCTTTTAATTCCAAGATTTTAAGGGATACATGTACTGTTAATATGAATGCATTTTGTTCCAACAGCGCCACCTGTTGGTCAGTTTCCCACCAGTCTGACCACCAAGTAGTCAATGAAGTTGTCAGGAGAAAGAAAGAGGCTGCTCTGATGTTATTTGAGAAAAGTTATTCTGTAACCGACACAATTAAATTCTATCTTTTGTAATCTCTATTATTATCTTTCTCAGGTTATGTTGGCTACATTTGCCAACCAGATCGTGGCCATAAAGGTGATCAGGAAGGGTCCTAAATGCAAGTACAGCAGCATCCGGACAGAGGCCAGTGTGCTCATGATGCCTCATGAAAGCCCATTCCTGTGCCAAGGTTATGCGGCTTTTGAAGCTCAGGTACAAAACTGGGACAATATTTGGCATTTATTCAAAATTGCATGACTTTTTGTCACAAAACAAGGAAGTAAAAATTTCCCCTTCCCACCTATGCCAATTAGGGTTCATATTCAGTCCGGTATTCGGACGAATCTTTCTCCAAGGATTCAGGGGTTTGGCCGAATCCAAAATAGTGGATTTGGTGCATCCCTATTAACCAGTATTATCAATGGTGTGTATAATATTACTTATGGTCTTATCATTCTGTGGTCTTTATACATGACTGAAAGCTTGTTTATGTGTTTATTATTTATGGATGCACCGAATTCACTATTTTGGATTCGGCAGAACCCCCAAATCCTTTTCAAAAGATTCGGCCGAATACTGAACTGAATTTGAATCCTCATTTGCATATGCAAATTATGCGTGGGAAGGGGAAAACTATTTTTACTTTCTTGTTTTGTTACAAAAAGTCATGTGATTACCCTCCTTACCCCTAATTTGCATATGCAAATTAGGATCAGGTTCAGCAGGGAAGAAGGATTCGGCCAAATCCGAATCCTGCTTGAAAAGGCCCAATCCTGGCCAAATCCCGAACCGAATCCTGAATTCGGTGCATCCCTATTATTATTATTATTATTATTACAGTGAAGCCTCAATTTTATGTACCCTGATTTTACACCATTTTTTGCGGTCATACTAGTATATAATGGTCCCCTGAAGTAATTAGTATTATACTGTGTTATATATAGGTATGAGCTCTGTTGTCCATTATCCAGAAGGCGATGCCTTTTTCATACACTACCTTGTACAGTACACAATATTAACTAAGCTTAAATCCATGTCGTCAAACAATTATGATTAAATCTGTTTATTAGACTTAAGGCAATTTGCTGCAAATTATGGATAATAAACAGTTTTCCTTATATTTGATATATTTCTGATTTACTAAAGTATTGTTGCTAGATTAGTTCCCAAATCAGTACAATCATTTTAATAAAGAGATACGTGACAAAGATGTATATGAAGCTCGTATGTTAATTTACTCCCTTGGCACTAATTATACTGTACATGATAATATACATCTGCCTTGTATTGGCAGTGAGTGACAGGGCACGTTGTTATCCAAGTCATCTGTGAAACCCATCTCAGTATCCTCCTTTTACAGTCTCATTTAGTGTTTAATTGATTTTGTTTTCCATTTGCATTACCATGCGTTTATCAGTGTTGAACCTCACCCACTATTAATTGTGTAGTCCATCATTTCACTTCAGTGTCTCTGCAGAATACAATATGGTCCACTGAGCCTGTTTCTTACGTGACATGTTTAACATATGGCTCTGGCCAACACAGGTGCCAATGCCAGCTCTAATGTCCTTAACAAATAAATGAAAAATAACTGCATGTCTGGAGATTGTCCCACTGAATGATAGTCTTTGAATTCTGCCCATTCATATGTTTTAACTTGAAAAGGAATCAGTTTATTTATGTGGAACCCAACTGCTTTAGACTCACCCCAATATGTTCACACCGCCACAATCTGCAGTGGCTCAGCTAATAGCTGTCTAATAGCTGTCTAATAGCTAATAGCTGTCTAATAGCTGTCTAATAGCTGTCTAATAGCTAATAGCTGTCTAATAGCTGTCTAATAGCCGTCTAATAGCCGTCTAATAGCCGTCTAATAGCCGTCTAATAGCCGTCTAATAGCCATCTAATAGCTGTCTAATAGCTGTCTATTAGGTGCACGTCTCCCATGCTAAATCATAAGCTTTAAACATCTCATTCAATAAAGCCAGAACTCACATCCTATACATATCTAACGATTAAATTAACATTTCTGCTTCAGCTCCAATATGATTCAAGATAGATTCAACAGATTATGGGCTGTGGTTTGTGATTACATATGGGGTTGTTTATTAAAGTCCCATCGTTTTCTGGTTGCAGTTTTAAAGTGGACCTGTCACCCACACACACAAATCTGTATAATAAAAGTCCTTTTCAAATTAAACATGAAATCCAATTTCTATTTTTTATTAAAGCATTCATAGCTGGTTTAAGCTCATTTAAAAATATCAACTGTCAATCAAATATTGTCTGCCCCTCCTCTATGCCAGTGGCATAGAGGCGGGGCAGACAATTACTTTCACTTCAGCACTTCCTAGATGTCACAGCTCTCCACACATTCCCCCATTCTCTTCACTGTTTAATTGTGTAGCCAGGACATGGGGATAGACATCGGGTCCCCCATTCTGGTGCACAAACAAGATTCTGAGATGATACAAGGCTTGTCTTAATAACAGTGTCCACAAAATGGCTCCTGCCTGCTTGTTATAATTTTGTATTCCCAGACTAAAGTAAACAAGAATCAAATAATTTATGTAGCGTAAAATACATAGTGCTTGGCTAATGTGATAAAATAGGATTTTGAATATTTATTTTCGTTGACGTGTCCCCTTTAAAGTGGAATAACACAAATTTTTTGGAGAAAACAGAAACATTTTTTTTTTACTCCATGTCAAACCTGCGGAGGCTATGTGACAGTCAATGGCAGATGTTCCATTTACAATTGGATCTGCGCTGGGTTTCGTACAATAATCCAAAGATTTCATGGGTTTCAAGCGATAATCTGAAAAAGTTTTCAGGTGTAAAATTTGAAATAAAATGTCCAATTCTGATGATTTTATCAAGTCTTTTACCACACTAGATTTTTTTGTGGAATCACAATTCAAAGGGGAGTGGATGAGTGACCAGCAGGATCAGGCTAGATAAGAAAAAGCATGGTTATGATATTTTCTCCAGCAGATGTGAGCTATGCACTCTTCTCTAAGTAGTTATAACAGCTATTAAAAAGGTGTGGTTGTTTGATGTGAGCCAACAGCAGGCTTGGAGGTTAGCAAAGGTTGTTATTCCCTTCTGATGGTCCAAAGAAGTGTAACACTTATCTGAGCTATTCAGACCACTGCGACCTACACAGCAGTGCAGGACCTTTGCCAAGTGGAAGCTTTCCCTTTAAGGTGTAGTATAACAACACACAGGCTATTGTATAATAAAAGATAGGAAATGGACGCCAGGATTTATTGTAACAAGCACAATGTCCCCAGGTTTTACTCATGCAGGAGCTGAGAAGATAGTAGATGATATCACAGAATAGATGTTATCAAAGAAGACAGCATAATTTCCGTGAGTCTTGATAGTCAAGGTACATCAATTCCCAAAGACCGATACAGTATACCTCTGTGGAGTAGTTAGGGAGACGAATGTAAAGCCTAACAACCTATACACTGAGTCCCTGCACTAAAGGCAAACAAGAATATGCAAATTTGGCTACTTCGGTCATCGAATACGCAAAATTCCAGCATATCGAATAGACGAAGAGATCGAATGATTGGATATTCGATAATTCCACCATTCGATGATCAAAGTTCTTTGACTTTAAAACTTTATTCGACTGCCTACTTCGCCAGATTGAACCTACCGAATTGCAATAGAAGCCTATGGGAAGCCCCACATAGGCTTTTTTTTCTAGCACCTGCTCGAATGCCATTTGTACGATCGAACGCCTCGATCGGGGGAAATTTCACGATTTTTTCCTGCAATCGAATGATTGGTATTCGATCGTCCGATTTTATCGAGAAATCGAATATCGAAGTAAAAATATCCTAAAACTATTTGATAAGCATTCAATAGTGGAATGCTTATCGAATTTTGTCTGAATTCAAGGGCTACTAGTCAATTTGCCCCGAAGTGTTCGGGAAGCTACTCCCTGCTATCAATCCTCGGTGGAGCGACAACGGCTTGTGCTGTCTTTCTCTCCTAGAGAGACTATTACAAAACTAGTCTGTGCTAGCTATCCCTCGTTCACGGGGTTCCTGGACCCCGATTTATTCGCTAAAGGTACAGGTCCCTTTAGGGCATGTTTTACTGGGCATTGGTGATCCCAGGCTCAATGGGGCACATCCAGATGCTAAGGACACCAGCAGCCAAAGAGGAAGAGGCCATTCCTTTTCCAACACTATAAAGTGTGGCAGGAAGTGGTCAGTACACCTCTTGGCCAATAACCAGTGGTGTAAATATTTAAATGGAAACATAGGCTTCTGCCTAGTAACTAAGGAATAAAGAAGGGTAGGGATTTAACACTATAGGGGCATATCAATCCTATAGGTCCCTACAGAAGGCTAAAATCTCATCTGAGTCTTATATTATTTGGATTTCCCCCAAAAATTCCAATGTAATTGCAGCCACATAGGAGTTTTAACCCATGAGCAGTGATGGGTGAATTTGTCCCAATTTGATGAAAGATTCTCAAATTTCCAGCGAAAGTCACAAAACTATGAAAAAATTGTTTAAAATGTAAATTTTGATGCGGTAAAAAGTTGACGCCTATTTTGTCCAATTGCATTAAAGTCAATGGAAGTGCAAGGAGCAATTTTGGACATGAATAGTGGGAATTAGTCTGAGGCAGCAGCCTTGATTCCGCCCCCCCATGCATAAAATATTAGCATTCGAGGTGGTCAAATGGGAGCTTCATCGCTAGTGCAATGACTGCAATATAGCTCTCTGCACTGGCGGAGCTAAATTTCTGGGTTAAATCCCAGAAATTCTGAACTTAATGTTACAAGATTTGGCATTTTGCCACCCATTGTAACTTAATGCTCGCTGCTCAGGAGGTCACCATCTTGGAAAGTGTCTGTGACGCTCACATGCTCAGTGGGCTCTGAGCAGCTGTTGAGAAGCTAAGCTTAGGGGTCATCACAAATTATCAAGCAGGAAGTTTCCCTGTAATTTAAGATGATGCTACAGGGCTAATTATTAATTCTGATGCTAGTTGTACTGGTTTATGTGCTGCCATGTAGCAATATACCATTTTAATGAATAATCAGCCGTATATACATTTCTATGTGTACTGTATACTGTGAGTGGGTCCCTAAGCTCAGTAAGTGACAGCAGCACAGAGCATGTGAATCAGTGAATCAGCAGAAAAGAAGATGGGGAGCTACTGGGGCAACTACTGGGGAAACACAGATCTTTACTGTGCTTGCCTTGGGCTGGTACAGAAGCCCAAAACATAATGCACAACATTTCTAGACTACTTCTTTAGTTTCCTTTTCCTTTAAGAATAAAAAAAAGTATTGTGTAACTATTTCATTATACACTGACAATTATACTTCCTGGACACCCTGAATGATTTTGGGGATACAGATCTCCTAATAGGCTCAATCTTAGTAAGAGATAGGACCTGTGAATATAGGGGTATGATAGGCTGTAAGTGGGGTGGATTATCATGACCCCTGAGTGGGCAGTAACCAATGGGAATTGATGCAAACTGGACACTCGCAGTTCTGTATCAACATGTGTAAAGCTGCAGTTGATAAGGGTAATTAATTGACTGGGTTTCAGATAGACCAGCGTACTTGACATGCTTGACAGTATCTCTCTTGTTTTTTTGTGGCGTTGGTTGCATTTATGACAACACACAATGGCAACTGCAGAAATGGTGCAGCTTTAATTGTTACACATCAGTACTGATAAGGGTATACTCTCCACAAAATTCATTTGTGTATTTTTTTGTGATTTATTTGTGGTTTGTGGCCACTCATAGAAAATGTTCATTTTCTCACTCGGTGAAAGGGATGACATCATGGTGAAATGGTCTTAGCATGTCCTCTAGGGCAGGGGTCCCCAACCTTTCCTTGACGTCCTAAACAGCAGCACACATGGGTTAAATATCCTTTACTTCTGATAGGACAGACAAGAGCCAATAATAATTAAGAGCCTATAAGTTACTCCCCTATACCCCCTAGATTGTTTTTTTTCTGTCCTACCTCCTGGTAGGAAGACAAGATGTTTCTTTTTTGGGTGCAGCTCGGCATCCTGAAGATTCACTTATGTAGTAGCTACCCTGGAGGGGAAAAAACCCTCAGGCTGGCAGCACACGGCAAGGTAAAAGGCTTGTTGATTGCACAGACACTGGAGTGTGCAGACGCGTATTGTATACCTGTATACTGTATTCCTGCTGACTCTGCTGACTACTGGTTGGTGCATTGTTACACTGCATTGTTATTGTTATAGATGTCCAATCAAATGGATGCTGTCAGAGGGAAAAAGACTTCCAAGACAAAGCACCTGGTCTGCAGAGAATGTGAAGCTCCTTTACTGGATAATTATCCCAGAGGCAGGTGTGAAAGCTGTTTGGCCACGGAGGATCCGGCCACTTCAAACCCTATGGATTCATCAGCACAGATGTTCAAAGAAATTCTTCTGCAGACTTTCAAGGAATTCAAGGACTCGCTTCATAAAGAACGCCCCTCCGTTGATCCAGGCAATACTCCCTCTTCTGTTGATGATGGTGAATACTTGATTCTGGATGAAGTGTCTTCCTCTTCAGAGGAGGAAGTTGTTGATACTTCAGTTTTTCAGATTGAGTCCATTCCATAGCTTATAAAAGCTGTTAGGAAAGAAATGGAGGCTCATGAAGGAGCAGATTCAGATAAAGGGGAGAAACAGAAAAGTAAAAGTTTCCCACTCTATCCAGTCATTAAGGACTTGATACAGTTTGAATGGAAATGTCCGGATAAAGCCCCAGTAATTAACAAAAGGTTTAAATCCTTGTTTCCTATTGAGGAAGAAGCAGAGAATTGGGAAACTCCACCAGTGGTGGATGTCGCTGTAGCTCGTCTTTCTAAGAGAACAACTATTCCTGTTGAGGATGGGTCAAGTCTTAGAGACCCAATGGATCGCAGAGCAGAGAACTCACTGAGGCGATATTAGAGCCAAAATTCCTAGAGATCAGCACATTAAATCGTTGAGAATGCCAAAATTGGCTTCTGAATTTATGTGCGATTCATCTATAGAATCTTTAAAATTAGCCTCAAAGAATATGGCACTTTCAACTACAGCCAGGAGAGCTATCTGGCTTAAACCTTGGTCGGCAGACACCACCTCTAAGGCTAATTTATGTAGTATGCCCTATGAACCTGGCCATCTATTTGGTTCTAAATTAGACTTATTAATGGAGAAAATGTCTAATGAAAATGGCAAGAACCTGCCTCAAGATAGGCAGAGGCCTAGGTGGAGAGGTTCTTTTTTTCGTAGGCAAAAGAGATCGCCAGTCAGAACTCCACAGGCCAGATTTGGAGATAGAGACAAAGAGAAGGAGAAAAATCAGTCCTATAGGACTCAAGGAAGATTCCAGAGGCAACATGTGGAAGATCTAGAGCTCCCCCTGCTGCACGTAAGTGGGAGTTCTGACGCCAGAAGTCTAACAGTTGGGGGAAGACTTTCTTTTTTCCTGAACCACTGGCAAGAATTAATTTCAGACAGTGGGTTCTGCAATTGATTCAGGAAGGATATTGAATAGAATTTCAGAATTTCCAAGATTTCTCTTTACGCCAAAAATTTTTCTCAAGAAAAACAGGAAGCGCTGGAAGAAGCAATAATATCTTTCTGCAGGAAGAATGTTCTGGAGAAGGTTCCAGAATCAGAAAAAGGAGAAGGTACCTACTCCATTGTTTTCCTCGTGGCAAAACCAGATGGTGCATTCCGTACTATCATAGACTTAAGATTTGTAAATCAATTTATCCAGAAGAGATGTTTCCGGATGGAAAACGTCAATTTGGTAGTTCATCTGTTAGAACTCGGAGATTATCTAGCTACCACCGATCTCAAAGATGCATACCTGCATGTGCCTATGTTCAGGGCACACAGAAAATACCTAAGAATTGCAGTCTTCATTCAGGATCAACTAATTCATTTCCAGTTCTGTGTGCTGCCATTTGGGATAACCTCTGCTCCCAGAGTATTCACAAAAGTGGTAGCGTCGGTCATGGCTGTCTTGAGGAGAGAGGGAGTCCACATTGTCCCATATCTGGATGATTGGTTGCTGAAAGCAGCGTCAGCAGCTCTCCTTCAGAAACACCTTAGAAGGACCTTGGAGATACTTCAGTATTTAGGCTGGATTGTCAATGTAGAGAAATCCTCTCTTCAGCCCTGCAGAAGGAAGCAGTTCCTAGGGATGTACTTCGATACAATCAGAATGTCAATCTCTTTAACACCACAGAGAATACACAATCTTCAGGATCAGGTATTTCGTTGATGAATCCGCAACCAATCCCCCTGAGACAGATGATGAGAGTCTTAGGACTCATGGTTTCTTCCATAGAGGCACTTCCATTGGCCAGATTTCATATGCGTCCCCTCCAGCAAGAAATCCTGTCTCTATGGGACAAAAGAGTGGAGTCACTGGAGGTATCACGGTTCATTTCCGAGGAAACAAGGTTGACTCTACATTGGTGGTTGCACCCAGACAGGCTGAGGTGAGCAGGCCAATGCTGGAACCAGACTGGCTTCTGGTTACTACGGATGCCTCTGCCATTGGGTGGGGAGCACATTACGAAGATCAGATTGCTCAAGGCCCATGGAGTATAATGGAGAAATCCCTCTCTTCCAATTTCAGAGAAATGCAAGCTGTCTTAAATGCTTTGATTGCTTTTCAGACATTTATCACAAGAAAAGCAGTAAAGATCCAGATGGACAATGTCACTGTTGTCTCATACATAAATCAACAAGGGGGAACAAGATCACATCTTCTTCTCAGAGAAATACAGAAAATCCTGGCATGGAGCGAGAAGAATCTGTTGGCTATATCTGCAGTTCACATCAAAGGTTTGGACAATGTGCTAGCGGATCAATTGAGCAGGTCTATTATAGACCCCAAGGAGTGGTCACTGAAAACCTCTATCTTTCAGGAACTAGTTCAGAGATGGGGAAGACCAGACATAGATCTGATGGCGACAAAGGTCAATGCGCTGGAATTAATGTATGTTATTTTTGTAGGTCCTGCGAGACCGACACTGTTGGAAGTTCACGTAAGCATTTTTCAATAAAAAGATAATTGGAAAAAAAAATATTGGTAGCTCCTATGTGGACTAGCAGCATAAAAAAGGCTCTGTTTGGAATTACACATGGTTTCTATGCAACTAAAAACCAGGATTTAAAAAAACAAGCACCTGCATTGAGGCCAGTGGGAGCAACAGTCGAGGGGTCGGAGAGTGACAAGTTGCTCACGAGCCACTGGTTGGGGATCACTGCCCTAGTTTATATAATGGAGTTTTGCAAAAGACCAAAACGTTGATCAATCAGTAAAGGATTTTTTCAAAATCCCGCTGATTCTTCTTTTTGGGTTTTATATAAAAATCATAATCAAGAGGGTACACACACCAATATAACAAGAACCTGGGTGTGGAGTTCAACTCAAGCAAAATGCAAAGAACCAGCATTTGAATAAAAATAAAAACGAATGTATTGTCTGAGCATACAAAAAAGGTATTTATTTTTTCAAATCCTTTGAGTTATTTTGAACTTTTTTGCTCATACTTCTACTGCATGAGATCTAGCATGCATTTAGTTGCGTGTGGCGCTCCAGGAGTCCTGTGCCTCCGATATATGGGAGAGCAGGTATACATTAAAATGGCGTGCCTCCACCCAGGGACTCAGGACAGGCTGAACTGTAATACCCCTCCCTGGGAACTTCTGATACCTGATGTAGATCAGTGCAGCAAACAGAGAGGTGACTCTTGCAGCAGAATAACTTGTTTATTCACAAAGGACAGTCACAATGGACCAATTCACAGGCACTTAGATATCACAGGATAACAGGAACAGGATTCTTTCCATTCAGTGAAATAGCACAGTTAGGATGAACACCTCTTGGTGCAATTTCCTCCCAGAGTGTAAAGCTTCCTGCCCAGGGATAGTCAGCTTGGGGTCTTGGTTCTTGGCACCCTCACTGGTCCTCACCCACTGAGTCCTGAGCTAGTGCTGTGCACACCACGGGTCCTAACCCCATTAATTCTTCTCGTTGGAGCATATGCTGATCACACTAGCTACCCTGTACTTACTCTCACTTCTAGAGTGACTATTACAATGCTCACTATCACTAAATAGCTCTTATCTAACTTTCCACTGCCAAGCCTGGACCTGTAATACCTCCCAGTGAGGCAAGGTCCCAGGACAGACCCTGAGTACATGGGGCTAAACCCTTTTATACTTTAAACTACTGTCACCTAGTGGACAATCCCCTTGAACAGGAAGAGGGACATAGCTGCCTGAGTTAACTAAAGGACCCTTAGGTGTCCTATTACCAAGTAGGGTTGCCACCTGGCCGGTATTTACGATGGTTGATCCCAATGTTATTAATAGGAAAAAAATATAAATATATAGGCAGGCCTGTATTTTTTTCAAGAAAAGGTGGCAACCCTTTTACCAAGGGGAAACTGCCTGAGTAAAATACACCCAAATCTCAGGGACCCTACATTTATATAATATATATTCTACATTTGTAATCTCAAGGATATCAGATACTGGGAATGATGTGGAAAAAAAGTTTCCAAATGGTTCTAATGTACCTGTAAATAGGCTTAGGAAATTTGTTGATAAACGAAGCACAGAAATGATAAGGGAAATGTGATATTGTAACCTGACTGTTGGTGGGATGATCCCATTTGCACATTAAACCACACTAAGGGAACTTGATGTACCATTTTATCTGATGAAAATACGCCACATTGTTGCTTTCTGTGAGTTCTGATTTATGATTTGAAGAGAGTGCCTTATAACTTATGTTGCAAAATGCTGCATTCCTAATAGGTCTTGTGTATCTTATCTTCCCAAGTTCAGCCATTTCATTTTGTGTCGCAGTTAAATAATGCAGAATTTCTTAGAGCTAAATGAGAGAGAGCCTGAAGGGACTGGCTGTATATCAACTCCAACATTATCAAGCAGGACACTGAATAGGGGAATTTATCAGCCGGGAAAGTAACGCAGGAAACATTTATATTTACAATAATATGGATTTGTGATGCAGTGCCCTCTAAAGTCACCTCTGAGACCTTGCATTAAAGAAACAAAAACACCAAAAAAAAAGTATTTTAAAGTAACGAGTAATGAAAATATAATGTCCTGTTGCTCTGCACTGGTAAAACTGATGTGTTTGCTTCAGCGACAGTGTTATAGTTTATATCAGTTTTCCCCAACCAGTAGCTTGTGAGCCTCATGTTTCTCTCCAACCCCTTGGAAGTTGCTCCCAGTGGCCACAAAGCAGGTGCTTATTTTTGAATTCCAGGCTTGGAGGCAAGTTTTGGTTGTATAAAAACCAGGTGTACTGCCAAACAGAGTCTCAATGTAGGCTGACAATATACATAGGGGCTACCATATAGCCTATCATAGGAGTTATTTGGCAACCCAAGAAAAATTTTAAATTTAAAGTTTAAAAAGGAGAAAAGGCACAGGACACACAGCAGATAACAGAAAATCTCTGTAGTATACAATGGGATTCTTCAGAACTTATTGATTAACAACTGTGTAGCATGTGCTTGAATGGCCGCCCCCATGGCTACACAGCAGCTTGTTTATATAAACTATAGAAGTGTTTATGAAGCAAAC
>CM044432.1:30000374-30028445 GCA_024363595.1 Xenopus borealis
TGCAGGTGCGTCAGAAATTGTGTCAAAACAAAACCACTTGTGGCTAATGTTTTTATCTGGAGACTGTGTGAAAAATGTCATGCGGCACTAAAATGTGATTCTTTTATTGTAATTTTGCTGCATTTATTGTATCATCCTGCTGTGGGGGACCAGGAATCACCCTCACTTTCATGGAGGTGGTAGCTCCAGTGTTCCCCAGCATTAATAGGCTCTCTGGAGCACAATTTAGAAGACGAGGCAGGATGGATACAATGGTGTTTATTACACAAAACTTTTAAAAACGGCAAGGAACTTGTGTTGAAGGCAAGTACTTTTAATGAATGACACATTTGTGTACATAGTAACACAACCAAGCTTGAGGCTGCATTGTTAAATGAACGTTACTATCTCATGCTACTATACTTTCTGAACCAATGTCACATTCTCTTATCTTTCTTATACTTTCCCTACACATGTACAAGTCACTGTTCAGCTTGACCCAACTATGTTATAGTTCTGGTTCTGGAGTAAGGAGTGCTGGCCCTAACAGTTCCTTAGCAATAGGATAGCGTTTTGGAAATACATCATCTAGTGATCACCATTTACATGGACAAAAGAGGAGAACATTAATTTAAAAAAAATCCATGTTGCTTTTCCTGCTCCAAAGTATTATATTTTATTTATTTTTATTACCTTTTCCTAGTTCTTTCAGGTTTATGCTTTGTTTTTTTACATAGTTACCATGCTGTGCTCTGGACCCAGTACAAGATGAATTGGTCAGCACACCAGATACTAAGCAGCTTATGTGAAAATAAATCCATGCTTCACCTTTACTAAATAGGTTCCAAAGTGAACTGAAGATCTCATTAAATGCCCCAACGGCACCTAATTAAACTATTGCATTGACTTAACCCATCAAAATTAAATTGAGTGTTTCTTTTCGGACCCAATAGATGGTGCTGTGATTACATGCAAGCACTAGGAGAACCTGCCTAAAGAAAGAAAAGTTTGCTTTGACATATATCTTTTATAAAACATTTACTCTCCCGTGGCCATATCAAATGTTACTTGCATCTGACACAGGTCATTAGGCAGAAAGGTTTAAATTTTCTAAAGTGAAGAAAAGTGGAAAGTGAAGGAAAAGTGCATAGACTGATAAACTCCATTATCCAATGCATGTGGTTTGAAATTCTGCCAGACTCCTTCTATATTGATATAATCTAGTTGACAAGCAGATGTACAGAAAATGACTTGTACACTAGCTCTATCCACTGCTGCAAACCAAGATTGATAAACATGCATGCATGGGATGGCAGCATCATTAGAGAAGAAGTTCTGAGACTAGAGTAAAAACATTCTGTATTGACTGTCTTCTGAAGGACTCGCCGCTTGCAAATGTGCTTCATGCTACGATAAAGCACTTATCAATAATAGCAGAAAATCCAAAGTGCGTTCATGCCCAGTCATTAGGCTGTCTCATTTGTTTAAGTCTGCTCTTAAAGGGGAATTCAATCCCTCCGGCGCTAACCGCACCCCCCACCCTCCTGTAGCCCCCCTCCCTCCTCCCCCACGGCCTACCAATCCCCCCGGGCAAATGCCCCTAAGTGGCTACGTACCCCTCCATGCAGGTCGCCTCCGTGCAGGTTCCCGGGAGCCATCTTCTTCAGCAACATCTTCTTCCTGGATCTCTCAGCCTTGCCGGCGCATGCGCAGTAGGACGCATTTGCCGGTTTGTACTACTGTGCATGCGCCGAAAGTTCACAAAGTTCGCCGATTGAACTGTTGTATCATGAACCATTGTGAAATGGGAAGGGATTAGATACTTCTATTCAGTTATTTATCTGCTGGAGGAGGAAGAGCTTATCAACCTTGGATGTTGCTCCCAGTGGCCTCAAAGCAGGTGCTTACTTTTGAATTCCTCGTATGAGGTAATTTGTAATTGCATAAAAATCAGGTGTACTGCCAAACAGAACCTCCTGTAGGCTACAAGCACACATAGGGACTACCAATAACCAATTACAGACAACATTTGGCATCACTGGGGACTTTTATCCTACTTGTGTTGCTCCTCAGTGCATTTTACATTTGAATGTGTCTCATGAGTAACATTAACAAAAGGTTAGGGATCCCCTGGGCTATACCAACTATGGGAGTGAGTGAGCATACACATTATGGTGTACCACTGCAAACTATGATCTTGGATAGTCTAGCAGAGTGATAGGCACTATGGTTGAATGCACAGCAGTCTGCAAGACTAGCCAAGATCATAGCTTGCAGTAGTACACCATAATATGCATGCTCACTCACTACTATAGCTGGGATAGCTGTGGATATTCTTTTATTTTGTTCTCTAAAAACAGAAACAAAACAGTTAATAAAAGACATGTACGCAGAAAATGTATTAACAGAAAATGACGCAACAATTAGCCATTGGTAATTAAAGACAATGGGGCAGATTCACTAAATGGCAAAGTGGCTAATGCTAGGGACTTTTTGCCAGAAATCCCATTCACAGGGGCATCGGCAATTCCCTAACAGGCACAGGTGTCAATTCGCTAGAGAAAGAGACTGCCGCTAGCGTTCATTCGCACTCTATCGCCAGGCGATACTCTGGCGAATGGTCATTAGTTTGCAAATTCAGTAAAGTGTGAATTTTACTGAACATTACCCTTTTTGCTAGAGTGGACTTTGCCACCTCAGACCGGGCGAACTGCTAAAATGAAGCTACATCTTCCTCAATTGGATGTCAGTTACGGTCTGACGGAAATTCATTAAAGTTATAAAAACTTGTTTTTAAGCGGGATTGCCTGCAAAAGTCCTAACGTAAACTTTTTTGGGTTAAAAATTTTCCCCAGACATTTGAGGGTCACGGAACATTCATTTTACAGTGGGCTCATCTGTAGGGCAGAATAATACCTCTTTTGTCTTTATTAAGGTTCCTTGTACATTTGTAATAAAAAGTGGCCAAAGCATTTGCACCAACATCTTTACTAAAGACGTCCATACAACTTTAATGTACCCGCCCTCTTCAAATTGATCACTAGCGACTTTTCGTTAGGCATAAATAAACACTAGTGAATATTTCGCTATGAAATGCTTGCACTAGAGAAGTATTGCTACCGAAAAGTCGCCAGCCCAAGACGCAACTTTGCATTTTAGTGAATTAAAGTAGTGGTATTTAATTTTCGCCTGGTGAAGTGTTGTGAAGTGTTGTGAATTGTGTAAAGTGGTCGCTGGCAACAATTTACTCTGCCTCTACTGTATGTATCTTCCCCTTGGTGGAGGATGTGGGACCCTTCTTAAACTGCATTTCTACTTCCCCACAGTGTTGAAATCAACCAACTTTGAATAATGCTCATTATGCTTGGCTTAATTGTATTGTAGATGCGTTCCCATCCTGGATATTAATTCAATGTATTTTTCACGAAGGTTTAAACCCATCTGTTCTGCACATCATGAATAAATTGTCTGGAGCTGGACTGATGAACAAATAATCAGGAATTGTCTACAAAATATAAAAAGCAGACTTATTTTGTATTTTTTTTTGCTAAAGATCATCTATTAAGCATCTGCTATAATTTAGTAGTTTTCCGTTCTCCTTTAACTGTAGTATTTCCACAAATTTCACCTAGAACTTTATGGATTACCACTGAGGACAAAATGGAGGTGAACGTATGAATATTGCAAAAACTTCCTCATTTCCTTATTTTCTCATTACCTTAATTGTGGTGATCGTCTTTCCTTTTATCATGGGCACTTGCAATATATGTTTTCAAGCTTGAAAAATGCAAAGTGTTTTAACGGAGTTATCTTGCAATTGATTTAATTTGCTGGCGTTTGCTTCTGTCTGTTTTGCATATAGTAACAAATGGACTGACAACCAGAAAAATGGAATCATTTCATTGTTTACGTGCATTTTGCATTATTAATTTGATTATAACTCTATTTCTGCAATGTATTTGTTTTACATGAAGGAATTGGAATAAGATGTTGAGGTAAATGAGTCATATGAAACTTGCCTGGGGCTGGAGCTAAGAATAGGAGACATGCCGGAGACTGAGCGTTGCTGCTGAATTCATTGGTTCTCAAGTCCATTTCCCCTGTGTATTTATACATATTCTTTCTCAATATCAAAGTACATTACAATCTATCATTACTGCTTAAAGGCATTTTGCATATAAGTTTGATTCTTATAGACTCTTATACTAAACACAACGTTTTGCTTATTGACATTCTAGCTAGGGTGCTTAATGATGGAAACACCGGCCTTGCCATGAGCCAAAACTATGTCAAGAATGAATAGCACTCAATTACTATGGAAACTGGACTTGCCATGCAGTAATTCCTATGGCCATTTGTTATGTATTGGTGGCAAGGAGTATTCGTGAAAACATTAAAGACCAGTTCACTGTAAAAATGTTTTAGATGTTTTAATCACATTTACAATTAAGATGGAATAAATAGAATCCACGGTATCATAATTGAAAACGGAAACAGAATTGATACTTTCATTGAGGAAATGGTTGGTCCAATTCTTGCTCCCATTACCACTTTCATGCCATATATAACATCATGAGGGGTTATTTTCCCAAATAGTCCTGAAGCTGCTGTACAGTCTTTCCCATAATTAATCTAGCTCTGTGTATGAAATCCAATTTCTACTGTATGAATGGTCAGCCAAGTGAAAAACAGTTGGGTCTTAGGTGACAAAGCTTTGTAAGTGACTTAATAGATGGCCATGGATTTATTGGCACAGGAAGCAAAGCATAATAATAATATTTAGGAAATGAGCCGAGACCAGGGTGATTGGTGTTTGTTCTGGGTGAAATTATCACGGCCATGGAAGATGACAGTCACGAAGCTGCTGCTGCTCCATCTACCTCTTCCACCACTGAAGCACTGCTCACCACCTTGCTTCAATGCTTAGAGGAACAGGAGCAGAAACAAAACTATCTCCTGCAGGGTTTTCACAACCTGACCCGTAAACTCTGTAGCAGCTGTACAGTCCTGTAGCCTCTTCTCCTGTGAGTTCTCCTGCCATGTGGGATAACACCACTAGACCCCATGAACCCAAAATTGTATTCCCAGAAAAATGTAGTGGGTATAGAACTAAATTCTTTGTCTTTAAAGAAGAATGTAAATTGTACCTTAATTTCTTTCTTCTTCTGGTGAGGAGAAAGTAAGGTTCGTAATGACCTTGTTACTGGATGATCCCCAAATTTGGGCCCTCAGACTGATCACCTCTTTAAGATGATCCAGATCGTGCATCTTCTGCCGATTCCGCAATTCGTAAATTGCACCGGGGAAACAGAATGTGGAGGTGTACTGTACCGAGTTCTGCTGGTGGGCAGTAGAATCTGGGTGGAACAAAAGTTGAAAGTATAATAGAAGTATATGTTACAGCCACTACATTCCACTACACAAGCCCAGGAAACCTTTAATACATTAAATAAAGTTGTCCTATTGCCCTACATGTGCCCCCTGTATAGTTGTGTTGCCATATGTTAGGAAATGTAGGGGGGAAGGAGGGTAACCCCCCAAAAAAATTACACTATTTTTCAGACTATCACCCTCGCCTGGGTGCAAAGTTGTGCTAGTCTATCTACTTTGCAAGTTAATTTTTGCCAGGGACACTGTTAGTAAATTGGCGAAGTTGCAAAATGATATCACGCCGGCGAATAAGCGCTATATCTTATTCTTTAATAATTCTTCTTCAGGTTAGCTACAAATATCAGAAAATGACTGATGTGCATACAAATAAGTATTTTTAAGTGCATTTTGTGCAGTTTATTGTTCCTTTCATGTTTTAACTGTGATGACATGTGAAAACATGAAATAAATTCAAGTTCTACAAAATTATATAATATGAATCATCTGGGAGGCTTTACTCGCATACAGATGCCTCTGATACTTTACACGTGTATACAGTACATGCTATTCTCCACAGTGTTTACAGTAGGTACTTGTTATAGTTACATAGTTACATAGTTAAATTGGGTTGAAAAAAGACCGAGTCCATCAAGTTCAACCCCTCCAAATTAAAAACCCAGCATACATACACACACACACAAACATCTCCCCTCTTTCAAACACAAACCATATACCTGTATGCCCATAGCTATACTAACTGTAGATTTTAGTATCAAAATAGCCTTTGATATTATGTCTGTCCAAAAAAACATCCAAACCCCTCTTAAAAGCATCAACAGAATGAGCATCACAACATCACCCGGCAGTGTATTCCACAACCTCATCGTCCTGACTGTGAAGAACCACCTACGCTGCTTCAAATGAAAGTCCTTTTCTTCTAGTCTGAAGGGGTGGCCTCTGGTGCAGTGATCCTCTTTATGGGTAAAAAGGTCCCCTGATATTGGTCTATAATGTCCTCGAATATATTTGTAAAGTGTAATCATGTCCCCTCGCAAGCGCCTTTTTTCCAGAGAAAACAACCCCAACCTGGACAGTCTCTCCTCATAATTTAAGTCTTCCATCCCCCTAACCAGTTTAGTTGCACGTCTCTGCACTCTCTCCAGCTCATTTACATCCCTCCTAAGGACTGGAGTCCAAAACTGCACTGCATACTCCAGATGAGGCCTTACTAGGGATCTATAAAGAGGTATAATTATGTTTTCATCCCTTGAGTTTATGCCCTTTTTTATGCAAGACAGAACTTTATTTGCTTTAGTAGCTACAGAATGACACTGCCCAGAATTAGACAACTTGTTATCTATAAAAACCCCAAGATCCTTCTCACTTAAGGAAACTCCCAACACACTGCCATTTAGTGTATAACTTGCATTTATATTATTTTTGCCAAAGTGCATAACCTTGCATTTATCAACATTAAACCTCATTTTCCAGTTTGCTGCCCAGTTTCCCAACTTAGACAAATCACTCTGCAAAGTGGCAGCATCCTGCAAGGAACCTATAGCTCTGCACAATTTAGTATCATCTGCAAAAATAGAAACCGTACTTTCAATGCCCACATCCAGGTCATTAATAAACAAGGTGAAAAGCAAGGGACCCAGTATAGAGCCCTGTGGTACCCCACTAACAACACTGGTCCAATTAGAAAATGTTCCATTTACTACCACTCTTTGTAGTCTGTTTTTTAGCCAGTTCTCTATCCAGGTGCAAATGCTATGTTCAAGGCCAACATTCCTTAATTTAACCAGTAACCTTCTGTGTGGCACTGTATCGAATGCTTTTGCAAAGTCTAAGTAAATCACATCCACTGCCATCCCAGAATCGAGGTCCCTGCTTACCTTCTCATAAAAAGAAATTAAGTTAGTCTGGCAAGATCTATTACGCATAAAACCATGCTGGCACAAACTCATCGTATTGTTATTTGCTATGAAGTCCAGTATCCTATCCTTAATTAATCCTTCAAAAAGCTTTCCTACCACCGACGTCAGACTAACTGGCCTATAGTTTTGAGGCTGAGAATGGGATCCCTTTTTGAATAGCGGCACCACATTAGCAATTCGCCAGTCTCTCGGCACCATGCCAGACCTCAAAGAATCCTGAAAAATTAAGTATAGAGGTTTGGCAATAACAGAGCTAAGTTCGTTAAGTACCCTGGGATGAATCCCATCTGGGCCTGGACCTTTGTTTATCTTAACATTTTCTAGTCTCTTTTGAATTTCCTCATGTGTGAACCATACATCATTGGATGTATTAGAATTGGGGCTATTAACAAGGAAACCTTCATTAGTTGGTTCCTCATTTGTGTATACTGATGAGAAGTATTCATTCAGAATCTGAGCTTTTTGCTTGTTCTCATCAACCAACTGACCCCCCTCTGATAATAAAGGTCCTACCCCTTCCTGTTTCATTTTTCTACTATTAATATATTTAAAAAATAATTTTGGATTCTTTTTACTGCTTACTGCTATATCCTTTTCCATATCGATTTTAGCTTGCCTGATTTTTGCATGACTTATTGGCCTCCTTGTACCTTATAAATGATTCGGCTGTCCCAGCTAACTTGAAAGCCTTAAAAGCACGTCTTTTCTTACCCACCTCAATACCAACACTCCTATTGAACCAAAAAGGTTTTGTTTTGCAACAACGTTCTTTGTTTACAAGCGGAATATGCTGACATATATATTTATTAAGCAGTATTTTAAAGAATTCCCATTTTTGTTCGGTGTTTAACCCTGTGAAAAGCATTTTCCACTTAATATGTTGCAGAGATGCCCTTATACTGTCAAAGTTTGCACGCCTGAAATTCAATGTTTTAGTCACTCCCTTTTAGAGTTGCCTCTGCAACAAAATCTCAAAGGAGACCATGTTATGATCACTATTCCCCAAATGCTCACCCACACAAATGCTTGAGATAAGATCAGTGTTATTAGTTATTACAAGATCCAAAAGAGAGTTATTCCTAGTAGGTTCTTGAACGAGCTGGAATAAAAAGTTGTCATTTAGCATATTTACAAACCTACTAGCTTTTTCTGTCTTGGCAACCCCATTACCCCAGTCAATGTCCGGATAATTGAAGTCACCCATAATAATAACTTGACCTAGTTGTGAAGCCGCTTCTATTTGTAAAAGTAGCTGGGCTTCATACTCGTCACTTATTCGAGGTGGTTTATAGCATACACCTATTAAAATTTTCTTTGTAACTTTTTGCCCAGTCGAAATCTCTACCCAGAGAGATTCCACACACTCACCATTACCAGCAATGGTTATTTCTTTAGTGCACTGCTTTAATTCAGGCTTTACATACAAACACACTCCTCCCCCCTTTTTAATCCCTCTGTCTCTCCTAAAAAGGGTGTAACCATTTAAATTCACAGTCCAGTCACATGTTTCATCCCACCAGGTCTCAGTGATACCAATTATATCATCATTTTTATAGAATGCAATTAATTCTAGATCTCCCATTTTACCTGACAAACTTCGTGCATTTGCAATCATACAGCGGAGGTTATTACTTTTACTTTTTAAATGTGCATTACTTTGAGGGGAATTAAATGTTACGTTAGTATTAGTCTGTTTTCCTTGTAACATAGGAACCTCCTTAGCTGGTAAACTGTATGCCCCCCTCACTCCTCCCCCATGACCCCTTACTAATCCCACTACCCCATCTACCCTAGCTTCCACATAATTCTTTCTCTCACCCACCCCCCACTTGCCTAGTTTAAACACTCCTCCAACCTCTTGGCCATTCTTTCCCCTAGCACAGTGGACCCCCTTCCATTGAGGTGCATTCCGTCACGGCTGTATAGGTTGTACCCCAAGGAAAAATCAGCCCAGTGCTCTAGGAACCCAAACCCTTCCTTCCTTCCTACACCAAGACTTGAGCCACGCATTTAGCTCCCTAAGCTCCCGCTGTCTTCCTAAACTTGCACGTGGCACAGGCAAAATTTCCGAAAAAATTACATTGGAAGACCTCCCCTTAATCTTAGAGCCTAGATCCCTGAACTCACTCTTTAAGGTCTTCCATCATGGTATAATATATATTGTAAACTGTCATTTTTCTGTTCACAAGTTTCATAACTTCCCCTTGTTAATAAAACTGAAGCTCTCTAATTTGGTCTCAGTGGATTAATGAAGGAAGGAGTTTAGCTGCGTGTCAAGCAACACATTACCCCAGGGTAACACATTGTGAGGACAGAACACAAATATAAACTTTGTACAGAAATGTAATGAAAGAAAATGGGCAGTCTAATACATAATGCACTCCTGCACTGGGGACATGTGGGGACCTTTTAACTCACTATTAGGTATCACACCAACTGTCTCTCTAAAACAGTCCCAATCATGTTGGAAGTAGTTAATGATCACACAGTTCAGTTTAATGTCCCTTCCCCAAGAGCTCTTATACCTCAGGTAGCACTACCTTTTACTAAAGTATCTTTCCCTTTAAAACTCCGTAGCTGCTCCCATGTGGCTGATGTATGAGCAAGACATATCCTCACACAGGGGCTCCACACTTGTATTCTTGACAACACCCTCCCTTGGGTCAGTTGGGTGGCTCATACACAGGGGTGTTCTCACAAGCAGTCACACTGGTTTTCCTTGATGATTGCATACAAAGTCCCCTGATCATTTATATATCCGTTTCATGATACATCACAAGACAGTGGTCTGGCAGTTAAGGATGGCAAATGAGAGGTTTGCCCAGCAGAAAAGGGCTGAATATGCATGCCTACACAATCTGGAACCTATCAATGAAATGAAAGCAGAGAAAGGCATAGGGGAAACCATAAAGTTGTATCTATAGGGTTCTGGGAAAACTTCAGAAACTAAATGTACTGCATTTGCAGGCATTGCTGCATTGGTATAAAATGAAAGATAATTCCATTACCATGTCTCTGAAAGTCTGTTACATATCTATATAGATGTCTTATTAGAAAAGTTCTTGCCAGCTTGACTGCATGCTGTTACTGAATTTTCATTAAATAAGCAATGTGTACAAAACGTGAGATCTTGCATGCATGACTTTTTAGAAGATAATTTAGATTTGACTTTTTTATGTCTTGGTGTTTTTTTGTGTAATTATTTGTTAGATCTTTCATGTTGAATTAAATTCTATCTTTCTTTTGCCGATTTTTTTCTGCCACTGGATGTACTGCAAATCAGAAGAAAAAACATTTAAATGATTGAAAATGCATTTTTAGTATTATTGCTAGACTCCCGGGATCCTGTGCCGTAGGATTCCCACAAGGTAGTGGCAATATGCTTTCAAGATATTTGTCTGCAGAGAGACTTTGTTCAAACATCTGTTGCTTTGTCCATATTCTTCTTCAGTGTAATCTAGTGCGCGAGCTGAAGAAAACACAAGGGCTGATGCTGACGTTCTGTTTATTTCTTTCGTTACGGTGGAATAGAAAGATATATTTCTCATTTAATTCTTGAAACTGCAGAAGATATTAGGGTTTGCTGATGTTACAGGTAATACAGTATTATAATTTATTTATAATATATCCATATTTATTATATATATATTATTTACATACATTTATTTATATCAATACTGTAAATATATATATATATATATATATATATATATACACACACACACATATACACATATACATACACACAGTCACAGATATTATAAATTTGAGGAGTTTCATAACCATATAAAATATGAATGGAACTCAGAGGTCACTTCTAATATCCTCATACTTTCCAACAAGGGGTACTTTATTTATTATAACACATACATTTTAGTGAGTCATGTGACAAAAATGACATTACTATTCACTGTTTATAACTGATGACATCCCAAGTCCTTTAATAAGGATACAATTTACAAGATATTCATCCCTTTTGAGTGTGGGTTTGACAGGAGCAGGTTCATTCTACCTGCATGAGTACGCAATGCTGACTGTAAGATGGGGTGGAAGTGGAATGATGATACGGGGCTGTAGTTATTCATTGGTTTTTCCCCGGTTCTAGAGGAAACAAGCCTTATTAATGTAAAAACTTACTGCATTGTGTCAACCATTTGAGGAATGTATTTTTCAGTTTCAGCTCAATGATGCCCAATGCACAAAGAAAATAATATACAGAATGGGTTGCAAAGATGGAAATGGAAGAACGTACTGTAACTGGCCTGCCCTGACTAAACCCAACTGAGCAACTATGGGATGAATTGGAATGCCATGCCTGGTTGTCTAATATCAGTTTGTCCCCATGTCCCATACATTGGGTGATTCTTGCATACAAAGCTTCTTTACTGCTTTGCTACTTCCCTGCTCAATTTTTACTGGCCCTGGCATGTGCCCAGGCATAGAGAATAACCATATTCATTGCTACTTGCATTTTGTACTATGGAATGTATGACAACTAACTGCTTTAGGTAACTGGTTATAGGAATTAAGCAGTTTATATCCCTGATGTAAAACAGAAAAAAAAAACTTGCACTTGCAGTGACATTGTCTACAAGAAGTTGAAGACCCTTTCAATATACAGTATGTCTTTCTTATATCTGTTTATATATTGGTTGTGGGGCTCAGTAACTGTGCACTCATCATTGCAAGGCCATCATACATGAACAATTGGAAGATTACAGACTGGACAACTTTGGCTTATGAATTTTACTTTGAGAGGGGGGGGGTAGGATTTTCCTCATACTAGAGCACAGGAATAGGTTCCAATGCCTTTCAGAAGATGCAATATTTATGGAATTTGGAGTGCTCAACCCTTCACACATAACCCTATTGCAGGGTATCAGGTGTTTGCTCTGCAACCATCAATAACTATTTCACCTGTGACTCATCTTTTGTTATTTATTTATTAAAGTGCCCATGTGGTTTAATTTACATCAGGGAGACTACTCAGAAAATCCGGGATCGGATCTCAAAACATAAGTCTACCATTCGTAAAAAAATGACCACTTTACCAGTCCCACATCATTTTCACCAGGCTAAACACTCAATAAGCCAACTCAAATTTCAAGTTATTGAAACTGTGGATATACCAAGGAGAGGTGGGAACCGATTACTGCAATTAAAATATCGAGAGATGTACTGGATACACAAATTAGATACTATGTGGCCATGAGGTTTAAACAAAGATTATACCCCGGGGGATGTTTATTTTTAAGTAAGTCGTAAGGTACATACATATGTGCTGCTACTGTGATTTATTCTCGCAATGGCTCTGTTTTTAATTATTATCTCTCTTATTCTTTTATACACACAAGGTTATTAACTGGTCTGGGAAGTCACTAAGTGCCTACTACTGGATCTCAGGAAGTACTGGGCGCCATGTGCAGTAACAGTTAAACAAAGCATCTCAGGTAATACTAGACCAATTTTATGCACAAACACTATGTATACAGGTTCATGGACTTACACAAATGGACTTTTGTCATTTATCCTAATGGACACGATATTAGAACTTTTTTTAACCTGTTCACTATGATGTCACTCAAAAAGGGAGGGGTTACAGGCCACTCCCAAATTGTATGGTATAAAACACTGAGTTTGTATTTAATCACAAGGCTTGACAAAGGACCCAGTGGGGTCCGAAACGTTGCCCCTACCTTGTATGTACATGGGCTGAAATAAACAAACTGATCACTTGCTTCACTACAATCAGTGTGCTGCTGGTTTGTTTTTACAGAAGATGCAAGACACCAGGAATCATTTAGATTGGGCACCTCAAATGAAATTAACTGTAATGACACTGTTATTTTGTGTTGTAACCTCTTATTCTTTTAATTGGTAGTTTCTTTAATACTTTTTGCAAATAAAATTATTTTAATATTTTGTTTTTTGCAGTTCATAACAATATTACTTGCCACCTATAGATTATATAATGCATGCTATCAATAAAAATGTAATTTCAAAGGCAGTATATTCTCACAGCCCATTGCCCAAATTACACATACAAATCTAATGGATGCCCTTTGGATTGGTAGCGTTTAGTTTTTCTTTTACTGGTGTATGAATCCATTTCAAGCTCAATCTTGCTTGTACTGCTTTAATTTGGAACACTAGACCTTAAGGGGGTGATTTATCAATGTTTGACTTTTTGCAATGATTAGAATTATTTTGCACAAAACTCAACAAACGGGGCTCACATCCTACTACCAGATTTGCACCTGTTTTTTGCACTTTGCAAATGGCACTTACACTGCTTGCACTAAACCCAAAGCAACATAATCAGATTTATTTCCAAACAGTAAACACTACCCAGCTGATATGTTTGCTATGAGATACTGCACTTTGAGCAAACTGTGACTTATTCCATTATACATTAGTATGAAGGCCCCATTTTCATTGAAACCAAATGCAGTAATGTAAAGTCACAAAGGAAACATTCCAGTCTTTCAATAAAGGTAATTAAACCCATATCTCTTCTGTGGCCTGCTAATAACACAGTACATTGTAAACTAGCTAAACACAATATCCCCATGTGATAAAGCACAGTGTTAAGCAACTTTGAAACATACTTTTTGGAAATTTGAACTGCCTTTTCAATAGTTATCCTCTTTCTTTTCTGCTATTTGCAGTCATACATGTGCCAAAGTTAGAAAACACAGAAACAGAGCAAAGGAGGAGGGTACACTGCTTACAGACATGGGGCAGTGTCAGAAAGTGTAGCACTTTATCTTCAACTGCAGTGTAACTAGAGGGCTCATTTATAATGCTTTAAGCAGAATGCAAAATGCAAACAAAGCATCTAACTGCCCCCTACCTCGCGTGTCACTCTGACTCTGCTCTATTAACATAGCACAGGATTTTTCATTTGATACTTCATGGGGTGCAAGTGCTTCTAGAATGAGCATTAAAGGAGAATTCAACCCCCTACCCTCGCCCCAGCCTACCTGGTACCCCGGGCAAATGTCCCTAATTTTTTTACTTACCCCTCCGTGCAGATTCTGTCCTCACAGAGTTCACAGGCATTATTAGACTTGTGCTGTTTTGATAATTCATGAACATCCCGAAAGCTTAACCTTCCAACTGAAGACCAGACCACACTGAGCATGTGCAGGGTCTTGGTCTTGCAAAGATGTCTAACAGTAACAAGACGACAGTCTCCTGTGGCCAACTTTGAAAGCATAAATCATTGGTTTAATTAGGCTTCTAGTGCAGTAAGTTCATGTTTATATTTAGTATATAAAATACAGCATCTTTAGTATCATTCTATTTTCGAATTTTAGTTCCCCTTCAAAGCTATATATACATATATAGTAGATCGCATACAGTATCTAGATATAGAAGAATATATCTGCTCAAATCAGGTAGGCATTAAGTAAAGATAAACCTTGTGCCTGTCATTACTAAAAGGTAACAGAGTGCTCTAGCACTAACCATGGTCAGGGGTTCAAGGATTAAGTGCATGGCCTCTATGAAACCATTTTGTGGCACCTAGAGGAAGATCGTGATTCACTAAATGTATAGACAGGCAAGCAGAGCATGAAGAGTTCTAGCATAATTTCTGGTCAGAAAGGGAGGATACAAAGTAAATAAATCACATGGCCTTGAAGGACAGACCATACAGATCTTATTGATATAAGAAGTCCAAACATTGTGTAGCATGTTGTTGGAATGCAAAGTTAATACCAGGGCTTGGTAAAGCTGGCCATAGACGTGCAGATCTACCTGCAAAATCGGACGAATGATCAGACATTCCCATCTCCCGACCTGCCTCTAACCATTCAGATCAAATAAAGTAGTAAAAGAACATCAGCCAATTTTCAGCCCCTACAGAAATCTTATGAAATTTTATGTCCGACAAAGCTGGTGAGTCTCCCAAATCATCAGATGCAGAGATATGAACGACTGAACGACCGATTTTCATGGCAAGACAAATGTCGGGACACTCCACACACTGTCAGAAAATGTACAAATCCTCAATTTATACAATCGGATCTTTGCGTCTATGGCCAGCTTAAGACTTTCCCTCTGAGTCTTTGAGCAAGTAACACTGTATGCTGAAATGTCTGATACCAATTTAGTATGACCACATGCTTTTATCTTGTGCTTTTCTTATATTTGTGTTCAAACTTTCAGCTAACATTTCTTCTAATTACACAGCCATTGGGTCTCTCAGGCACCTTTCTCTCCAATATCAGCAGCTGTTCCACTGCACACAATAGAGCATTTCTTCCTCTGGATTTCATTTCTGTATTGCTTGCCTCATTTCTTTTGTAGTTATTGTTCCTGAACTGTGGCACAGTGCATTAGCTCTCTAACAGCACCCTGGGTTGTTATTGTCAGAAAGGTATTCTTATCCAGCGATATAACATGTGCAAGCATTGCACAATCACTGATTGTTTGGTAAAATAGCGTTTTTTTCAGTGCCGTTTACTTGGTATCTAAAATGACATTACAGTACAATTATTGTGCAGTAATGTTTGGTTTTATTGCCTGATTGACTACTAGGAATTTATCTATATATACACAGGTACGGATCTGTTATTCGGAAACCCATTATCTAGAAAGCTTCGAATTACGGAAAGGCTGTCTTCCATTGACCCCATTATAATTAAAAAAATCCAGATATTAAAAAATGATTTCCTTTTTCTGTGTAAAAACAGTAGCTTGTACCTGATCCAAACTAAGATGTAGTTTAGCTTTATTGGATGTAAAATCAACTTATGGAGTTTATTGAACATTTATATGATTTTCTAGTGGATTTAGAGTATGAAGATCCAAATTATAGAAAGATGTTACCTGGAAACCCCAAGTCCAGAGCATTCTGCATAACAAGTCCCATACCTGTATATATTGTAAGGGTTTAGGTAGCTGGGATCAGTTTTGTGGGGTAAAATAGCCCACAGCACAATCACAACTCATGAGAGTGTAGTGTTTTTTAGCAGTTAATTTTCACTTGCAGGAAATGAACAAAAAAATAAACAGTTCAAAATAAAATCACACAGGACTAGGCCCACTGCCTGTCTCCCCAAAACAGATAATAATCAAACACAAACAAATTCCCAAACCTTGTGGTGATTTTCAGATTCTCAGAGATCTCACACAGACAGCTTTTCTATGTCTTTTCCCAGACTGGATCTCTACACTCTGGCTTGAGCTGCCTTTTTTTAATTATCCACCTGAGATGCCTCAGGACAACTCAAAACATCCGGGCTGGACTAACAGTCCCAGAACCCCTCTGTAAAGAACCTGGGCCATAAATAAGCTCCATCCTGGACTTTCCTAGGTATCCTAGTAGTGACCTCACCACAATATATATATATTCAGGTTAGCAGGGATTTTAAGCACAATATGGTTTTAGCACCCAAACGTAGTTGAAGGCAACTTTAGATAGTTGTATGCAGCTTGGCTGGCTTTTATTATAAACAAAAAAGAACAGGCTTAGCACACTCGCATAGGAATAGTAGTCCTGCTTTAAGACCCAGATTGGTGTATGCAGGAATAAAATATGGCCAACACTTAAAGCATTAGCAGTATTGAGTCCCAGAGTGTTCTGTTAAACTTTAATTTTTCCAGTTCCTGTCTCCAGCACCATACACAACCTAAAGCTGCACGTGATTGGTGTATGTCTGTATGAGGTGCAGACTCATTGGACTTGACTATTTACAGACAGAACCTGGGCAACATATGTATCAGGTCAGTATTGTAAACCTCTTCATTAAAGTACAAATAACATTCACAGAGGACTAACATTCATTTTTAATAAATGTTTGGTGTAAAATCTGGGAAAACAATATGAAACATCAGGGAAATATACTCATTAAAATAAATTATAAACTGGTGTAAAATGTGTATCTCTCTCTCTCTCTCTCTATCTCTATCTCTATATCTATATCTATATCTATATATGAAGATGACGCCACTTGGATTTGTGTGTTAAATGCATCATGATTTGGGAATAACTGAAGAAACTGTTATCTAAAGTCATTTTAACACATTAAATGCATTTAACCTTTTCATTAGCATACCGAAGCACCATTGTTCACAATGATTTAATAAGATGAGATGCTGTGACACAATTTTCTGTGTTAAATTGGATAAGTGGGTATCTGGGTTTAGTTATTATATGTCAAACACACAAACCAAACTGGTTTCATCTGTATACATTGGGACCTGGGGTTTTCCAGATAGGGGATCTTTCTGTAATTTGGATCTTCATACCTTAAGTCTACTAGAAAATCATGTAAACATTAAATAAACCCAATGGGGTGGCTGCGCTTCCAATAAGGATTAATTATATCTTAGTTTGGATCAAGTAGAAGGTACTGTTTTATTACTACAGAGAAAAAGGAAATCATTTAAAAAAAATTGGATTATTTGGATAAAATGGTTTCCTTATAACAGATATAACCTATATATATATATATACTGTATATATACTGCTCTCTCTTGACTGGAGTATAAGGACCTAAACATTTCCTATTAATATAGTGTTGCCTGTATTTGGCAGCAATGTATTTATAAGGGACTGGAATGATGGAGGCGAGTATTTCTGCTGAATTTGAAAGATTGAGCTCTAATAAATCTTCTAAGGAAATAGTTCCCCCCAAAAATATTTCGTCATTTAAAGTCAAAGTCTAAGCTCCTGCCTGAACAGAGAATCAAGAGAGACAGAAGTTGTAATGGATAATTCCTTATGACCACTATGATGAAGCTTGGGTTGAAGGGTTGAGAAAAGACCAAAGTCCATGAAATTCAACCAAATGAACTCCAGTGCACATATTTATATACATATTTATACATGTCCACTGGGTTCTGACGAAACAATAATGTATCAACTCTACATGTTCATTGTGAAGTCAGGTTAAATATTCTTTCTATTCTGACTAGGGTTGCCATCTTTTCTTGAAACAAATACCGTCCTTCCTATATATTTATCTTTTTTTCCTATTAACAACATTGGGCTCAGCCATGAAAAATACCAGCCAGGCCAGTAAAATACTGGCCAGGTGGCAACCCTAATTCTGATGCCATGGAAACAGTTGTTGAAAAACAAAATGAATCATGGCTTCTCTCAATCCCAATGTCTTAAATATATTGATAATGGGTTGAGTGCAGAGGAACTCTTTGTTCTTATAACCACTTTTGGATGGCCATTCCCCAGTGATTCAGACCAGCCTTTTGCCAGTAGGCTAATTTCCAGGAATTATAGCCAATATAGAGACAATGGGGGTCCTTTACTTAGTTTAGTACTAGGTGCATAGTGCTGTCTGCCATGTTTTCAGCACATCTCTGCATTCAGCAGAATTGTATGCACGAGGGATGGCTGGGAGGAACTACATAGGCTTCCCTGTGGCAAGAAGATCCAATTTGGTGCTAGAATGCTCTTAAACTTGTGTTCAGGGTCAAAGTAAATGATCCCTTACAAGAGGTGGAGAACAGCCTGTACAAGACCACGTCAGCTTAAAAAATAGTTAAAATTAATTCCGAACTAATAAAACCTTGCAAAAAAAGCCAAGGGAAGAAATCACTACAGTAAATTGATTATCCATTCTTCATTTCATTTAGGCAAATAGAAAGAAAATAATGTAAAAATTAATTTTTAGAGGAACTCGTGTCATTTCTGTGAAATCCATTTTCATAAAGGTTTTAAGGGCATTAAAGTGAACAGAATTGATTTCCCTCGTATAGCTCATAGTCTGGATGTATGTGCTGCCGGCAACACCGAGGACATTACTTAATGACTAGAGCATTACAATTAAAATGTAATCCGATTACTTCAGTAATACCACTCACAAATCTATTGGAACATTTATACTTTTGCAAACTGCATATACAGTGCAAAATATTACAGAGAGATTTGCATGAAATCTACGGGGATTGCCAGAAGCATCCATTTCTAATCATCCAGTTTGTATACAATTTACACAGACACCTTAGGCTAAAAATGTTTAAAAATGCACAGAACAAACATGCAGTCCAATTGTCCATCATTATTTGTTATAATTCTGCAGTATCCCTTGGGCCATGTGATCTCGCTTTCATTAGTTAATGCACCACCGTGTTAGCTATTTTACCACGGTGTTAGAAATGAACCAAAAATCAACATTCATAACCCTTATTACCACCATCTCTTGCCAGTACACAAATGGAGGTAAGGTCAAGTCAAGCTATAACAGTATCTTTTTACAATATTTAACGCCTTTCTGTATACACTGTTTGGCTACAGATTCAAATGAGTGATGCTATAAAATTGTTAATTGCATTTAATTTAAATGTGTAGTTCAGTTGGGTAGAAAAAAGAACAAAGTCCAAGTTCAGCCCCAACCAAATGCACCCCATTGCACATACAGTACATACACATAGGGGCACATTTACAAAGGGTCGAAGTGAAAATCTGAATGAAAAAATTCTAATTTCTAAGCAATTTTTGGCTACTTCGACTATTGAATAGCCCAAAATTTGATTTGAATAGAAAAAAATGGAAAATTCGAAGTTTTGAATTTGGAAGTACTCTCTTCAAAAAAAATTTGAGTTGGACACTTCGTCACCTTAAACCTGTTGAATTGCTATTTTAGCCTATGGGGGACCTCCTGGAACCTTTAAGGAGTGTTTTTTTGTTTTGAAATTCGAAGGATTTTTGCCAAAATCATTTTAATCATTCCAATTGAATGATTCAAACTATTTTTATTAGATTGAAAATTGACCTATTCGGTCCGTTTTGGAACAAAAAAGCACTTAAAAAATTTGCTGATCGAGTTTTGAAATTTTTACAATTCGACCCTTAGTAAATCTGCCCCATATTGATACCAAACTATCTATACACTCACACAATCTGTATGTCATTATTTATACTAGTTGTAGATTTTAGTATCACCATAACCTATTATATTATGCTTGCCCGAGAAATCATCCAAGCTACAAGAAATCATCCAAGCTACTCTTAAAGGCATCTGCCATCACAACACACATCATCACCCGGCAGGACATTCCACATCCTCGCTACTCTCATTGTGAAGAACCACCTATGCTGCTTCAAATTAAAGTTTTGCTTTTCTAGTCTAAAGGATTGTACTTTGGTGTATTCATCCATTTTATGGGAAAAAAGTTTCATGACCTCTATCATATTTATCAAGAGTAATTATGTCCCCTAGCTGGCAACTTTTTCCAGAGAAATAATCCCAGCATTGACAGTCTACCTTTATAATTTTTTTCATTCCTCTAACCAGTTTAGTTGCAGGATTCTCAAAGATTTTCAGTCATTACTATCCTTTCAAAAAAAAATGAAATCCCATTTTTACTTTCTTTAATATCTCCAATATACTTTAATTAAAAAAAGTCTATTATTTTTATAATAAGCCTGACTGCAGTGAAACTCATTTACTGCTGTGGATAGGAACTTTCAGATGGTCACTAGGGATGGCGCGAACTGTTCGTCGGCGAACTTGTTCGCGCGAACATCGGCTGTTCACGCTCGCCGGAAGTTCGCGAACGTCGCGCGGCGTTCGCCAATTTGGGTTCGTCTTAGTTGGCGCTTTTTTTTTGCCATTTCTCCCCCAGACCAGCAGATACATGGCAGCCAATCAGTATGCTCTCCCTCCTGGACCACCCCCACACCCCCTGGACCACTGCCCTTCCCTATAAAAACCGAAGCCCTGCAGCGTTTTTTCATTCTGCCTGTGTGTGCTTGGAAGAGATAGTGTAGGGAGAGAGCTGTTAGTGATTTCAGGGACAGTGGATAGTAAGTTTGCTGGCTAGTAATCTACTGTACTTCAAACAACTGCCATCTAGCTGTGTGAGCTTGTTCACATTCTGTCTAAATATCCATAATATTACCCTCTCCAGAAAAAGCACCTGAGTGACTTTTTTCAAGCAGCCATAATATATTTTACGTAATCCGTATCCACCGGTGTAGTAGTGTATACGTTGACCTTGTAGCCATTATTTGCCCTGTAGGAAATTTTTGCCCAGTGTGTTCTTCAAACAACTGCCATCTAGCTGTGTGAGCTTGTTCACATTCTGTCTAAATATCAATAATATTACAGTGTCCACAACCACCACCTGAGTGACTTTTTTCCCTTTACAGCACAAAACGCAGCGCTGTGTCAACAATGGATTTTTCAGATACATTTTTGCCCTTGATCCCCCTCTGGCATGCCACTGTCCAGGTCGTTGCACCCTTTAAACAACTTTAAAATCATTTTTCTGGCCAGAAATGTCTTTTTTAGCTGTTAAAGTTCGCCTTCCCATTGAAGTCTATGGGGTTCGCGAACCGTTCGTGAACCGTTCGCAATTTTCCGGAAGTTCGCGAACATGTTCTCGAACTTTTTTTCCGCGGTTCGCGCCATCCCTAATGGTCACTAACGGCTCTGCATGGAAACAATTATACTTTCAAATGGCAGGGGGAGCCCACCACCTTACTTCCCAGAACAGCTTTTTTTGATTCTCTGTTGAGCAGCCAGTGACCATGAGGATATTTGTATCCACAGACCCAGCTTAACCTCCCAACTCAAGCCCAGACCACGTACGTGTGTATTCTTGGTATTACAAACATGCTTAACAAAGTTACAAGATGACAGCAACCTGTACCAATCTTGAAGGCAGAAATAATTTCTTATTAGGCTTGTGGTGCAGTAAGGTCATGTTTATATTTAGTATACAAAATACTGCATTTCTAGCGAGGCATTACCAGGGATCTATAAAGAGGCAAATTTGCATTTTCATCCCTTGATGTAATGCCTTTTTTTATGCAAGACAGACCTTTATTTGCTTTAGTAGCTACACAATGACACTGCCTACAGTTACACAGTTTGTATCCATAAAAACCTCCAAATCCTTTCCAAGTAATGATACCCCAACGCACCATACCTCCCAACATTTAGGAAATGGAAAGAGGGATAAAAAAATACATTTTTCCCATGCCCATTTTTGTGGCCACACCCCCTAATTACCATGTTCGTTTCACATAATCTGGCAGGTTATGAAAGTTTGAAAACATTTCTGTGGTTTTTATATGTTATTACAGTTTTGCAACTGAAGGTGAATTTCCCTTTAAGCTGTGAGTCCAAGTTCTTATCGTATCAAACTGTTACAAACGAATGTCAAGTATCTATTCTGGGCTGTCTGCCAATACACAATTAAGTTAGATACTTTGTATCCGTTTCTGGCTGTTCAGTGCAGCAGATCAAAGAGAAACCCGGGACTTATTAGTACATATCCGTGACAACGGATTGAGCTGTCAAAAGCGGGACTGTCCAGCTGAAAACGGGACAGTTGGGAGGTAGGACACACTACAATTTAATATACTGTATAATTCACATCTATATTATTCCTAACAAAGTGCATAACTTTGCATAACAGTGAACCTGATTTGCCAGTTTCTGGCCCAGTTTTCCAAATTTGTCAAATCTCTCTGCTGGCACAAACTTATAGCAATATGAATTGCAATGAAGTAAAGTATCTTATCCCTTAATACCGCTTTGAAAAGGTTTCCTACCATGGACGTCAGACTAACCTGCCTATAGTTTTGAGAACTGGATACGTTTTTAATAGTGGGACTACGTGCAAGTCTCTTGGTCTCTCTACATGTTCTAGTCCCTTTTGAATTTCCTCTTGCGTGGCCCATGCATCAGTAGTTGTATTTCTAGAACAAGAACTAATGAACTCAGCTTTTTCCCTGTTCTCATCGAACTGAACCCCTCTTAGTATTAAGGGCCCCACTCCCTCTTCCTTTAATTTATTTACTATTTGCATACTTAATTTTTACTATTTCTACTCCTCACTTCAATACCATTTTCCATGTCACATTTAGCTTGTCTGAAAATCCTTTTGGAATGATTTCTACCTTGTACATGATAAACATTTCAGCTGAAGCAGCTAACTTAAAAGCATGTCTTTTCTCGCCAATCTCAATGCAAACACATCAAACTACAAAGGTTTTACTTTGCAACAACATTCCTTGCTTACAAGGGGAATATACTGATGTATATTTATCAAGCAACATTTTTGTTGAACCCTGTGAAAAACCTTTCCCAGTTAATATGTTGAAGAGGTGCATAAGTTTGCATGTTTACAATTTAGTGTCTGCAACATTCTCAAAGGAGACCATGTTATAATCACTATTCTCTAAATGCTCACCAACACTAGGAATGCACCAAATCCACGATTCGGTTTGGGGTTCGGCCTCTTTCAGCAGGATTCTGATTCGGCCAAATCCTTCTGCCCAGCCGAACCGAATCCGAACCCTAATTTGCATATGCAAATGTTCTGTGTTAAATGGGATAAGTGGATTATGACAGATTCTCTTTGTTTTGAGAATTTTTGGCAAAGCGAAACTGGTCAGATCTGCCACTAATTTTGCATATGCAAATTAGGGGCTGGAGGGAAATTGCATGACTTTTTGCCACAAAACAAGGAAGTAAAACATGTTTTCCCCTTCCCACCCCTAATTTGCATATACAAAGTAGGGTTCAGATTTGGTTCGGTATTTGGCCGAATCTTTCTAGAAGGATTCAGGGGTTCGGCCGAATCCAAAATAGTGGATTCGGTGTATCCCTAACCAACACAAATTCTAAAGATGAGCTAAGTATCATTATTTATTTCCAGGTTTAAAATAGAGCCATTCCTAGTAGCTTTTTGAACTAACTGAAATAAAAAGTTGTCATTCAGCATATTTAGGCACCAATTAACCCTTAGGGGGTTATTTAATTAAAGGCACTAAGTTTGCCCAGGGACAGTAACCTATAGCAACCAATCAGCAGGTAGAATTTCCTGGTCACACGTTTAAAAGCAAACATCTGATTGGTTGCTATGGGTTACTGCTCCTGGGTAAACTTAGTGCCTTTTATTATATATGGAGGTTAGACATCAAAAAAAAATTGTTGCCCATAAACTTCAAAGCATTCTCTCTGTTTCAAGAAATTTTGGCAAACCGAAACTGGTCAGATCTGCCCATCACTATTTATAACTCCACATACAGATCACATACAGAATTACATCATCCCTGGCCTGACCCATCTTACACTATCTTCTCATCTGATAAATTAACTATCAGATAGTCTTCATTACATATTTTCACCAGGGACTAAGTTACCTGGCTTCTTTCAATGTTAAAACTCCCAAATGGCAGTCCTTTTATTGGCCACCACTGGCAAAACTCATAATCAGATGAAGGAAACCCAGCGCAGATCAGGATATCTTCAGAGTGTCAATGGGACTTCTGCAATTAAAGGGAAACTGTCATGGGAAAACATGCTTTTTTTCAGAACACATCAGTTAATAGTGCTGCTCCAGTAGACTTCTGCACTGAAATCCATTTCTCAAAAGAGCAAACAGATTTTTTTATATTCAGTTTTGAAATCTGAATGGGGCTAGGCATGTTGTCAATTTCCCAGCTCCCCCTGGTCACTTGTGCCAGTACTTTACGAGGGAACTGCTTTCTGGCAGGCTGTTGTTTTTCCTTCTCAATGTAACTGAATGAAACGCAGTGGGATGGGTTTTAACTATTGAGTGCTGTTTTTAGATCTACCAGGCAGCTGTTATCTTGTGTTAGGGAGCTGTTATCTGGTTACCTTCCCATTGTTCTGTTGTTAGGCTGCTAGGGGGGTGGTGATTTCACTCCAATTTGCAGTACAGCAATAAAGAGTGACTGAATTTTATCAAAGCACATGACTGGGGGCACCCTGGAAATTAACAGAATGTCTAGCCCCATGTCAGATTTCAAAACTGAATATAAAAAAATCTGTTTGCTCTTTTGAGAAATGGATTTCAATGCAGAATTTTGCTAGAGCAGCATTATTAACTGATGCATTTTGTAAAAAAAACTTTTTTTCCCATGACAGTATCCCTTTAACTTCTTCAGATCTAAGAGTCAGACTTTTAATACCATTGGGGTTTAATAAATCACCAAAAAAATATATTTCTATGAAAAAAAGGTGTTTCAACCAGAAAAAAATCAGTCTTTGAGAGTCTGGCTCTTTAAGTTGTCCTCATGGAAGGGCGTTATTGATCCCAAGGAGTACAGTATGTATCATGATTTTTCACATCAGTCTAAAATGTAATTCCACTTTCACTATGAATGAGTTCTTCACAAGCTGAACGATTGCTTTTCTCTTTCTTGTAAAATATTGGTTGGAAAGAGATTTTGCTAGTACTTAGGGGATTACTAAAGCAGTATTATCCAGTACAGCAGATCATTAGCAGTCAGATAATCATCAGCAAAGGTGATAAAAAGCTTGAAGCATGGCCAAGAATGCTTACCCTTCAAGGTCTTTATCTCACCTATAGAAGTTTGTAGTGTTATTGCCGGGTGCCCCTGGAAGATTCCTGGAAAACAGGAGTGGCTTTACATTGCAGTAGGGATTTACAAGAAATTCATTATTTTCAGCAGAAAGTAGTTATATTATTTATATTCAGCCAAAAATATTGCACCCACTGAGGAAGGATACTAAGCAGCAGTTTCTAACTGATATCTGTAATACCTGTATATTGAAAAAGGGAGGGGAAAAAAACAATGTTTAAGCTATTTTTCAATTTGAGTTTTTGATATGAATTCGAAATTTGGCTTTGTCATTGAAAATTAAGGGTAGAATGTAATCTTGCTGCATTTGAGTTCATGCAAGTTTTATCATGTTCCAAGTTTTTAATAAATAAGAACATGATTGTGTTTGGTGAGATTTTATGTTTTTTCATATTTGGAAAATTCGAAAAGAAAAAGAATTATATTTTATTCTGAAATAGATACATTTGTTTTGCACTACAGTTTTGACAGTTGAACTGTTCCTACGCATAGGCTGTTCCTATTCATACAATGGAAAACAACATTGTCTGGATGTATTGCCTACTTACTGTTTATATACAGTACAAGATGTGAAAACCTGCTCAACATTTTGGAGATCCCACTACCAATGTGTAGCAGAAAACAAGCTGAGTTTTGTATCAAGTGGCAATAAACCAAAGGGAGTACAATTCTGTTGACTGACAGTTGAATGGCAATTTTACCAGCTAGACTTTGTTTGCTTGAGTACGGAAGAGCACTGGGGCCAGCAAAAAAAAAATTCTGATGAATTATGACTTTTAAAACTCATAATTATGACTTTAAATCCCATAATTATGACTTTAAATCTCATAATTATGACTTTAAAAGGCACCTACTGTATGGGGCTTAAAAAAATTCCCCAAACCGAAGGTGCGGGCTGATAGAGCTCGCATTCCGTTTTTTTTTTTAACTACTAGAACCCCAAACTGGAATGCGGGCTCTATCAGCCCGCACCTTCGGTTTGCTGAATTTTTTTTATCCCCATAGGTGCCCTTTAAAAAGTCGAAATTATGACTTTAAATCTAATAATTATTACTTTCAAACTCATAATTATGACTTTAAAAAGTCAAAATTATTACTTTTAACATTATGACTTTAAAAGTCAGAATTATGAGTTTTAAAGTCAGAATTATGAGTTTTAAAGTCAGAATTATGACGTTTCTCCCATACCACCGGTATATATTTAGGTCCTAATAAACATCTTTGTAGCTGCTTCAAAAACGGTTTCCAAACTTTTCCAAAAATAATAAAAATCGGTTATTTTCTGGTGCTAGTTTAACTGAATATTTAACTGAATATTATTCAAGTTTAAATACAATCTATCAGGATAATATTCCTTTCTTAACAGAAAATTAGATAATGGGATTCCTACAGAAGCATCTAGAATGGAAGTATTTAGTTGCTCCCGCACAACATGCAGGTGTGCAGACTGGAGGTTATAAATGATTTAGTGCTAGCAGCACAAGTAATGGATATTCTGCAAACTAATAAAGATAAATAACTTTAGTGCTGTCATATCTGGATGCAGCTTTTCACCTTCTCTGTCCTTCTGCCAATTCCCAGTAAACATTAACCTATAATTGGTACAAAATGCTGCTTTTTCTCTTGCCTCTGCTGGTAACTAAAATTCAGGAACTGGATGAGTGCACTGATATCATAGTAATAGCCATACAAGGTACAATAGCCATAGTAATAGCCAAGATTTATCAGATGAGAAAAACACAAGATCCTAAGAAAGATTAAAAGTCTTTCTTTCTTACCGGTGAGTTTAATAACTGTGGAACAAATTAGGGTAATATTTTAATATTGTTTCTGCTCAAAAGGCACAGTATGGAATACAAAATTGTATTTATTTTACACAGTGGATCTCTACTTTCTTCATATCTTGGTATGGGTCTGATACTTTTACAGAATCTGCTTTTCTTTATTTAATGTCAAAATATGTGAGTGTCAGTGAGGTCTCATACACCTGCCTTTGCTTAGTTTACAATGAATGGATACAGGAAATACCAGCATCAACAAAAATGAAAATGTACATAACTGGGTCCATTGGGAGAGTACAGCTACTGTATCATTACTGCTGACTTTTATTTGAAGTTTCTTGATTTATTATTGTTTTATCTTATGCTAAGTTTAGCATTCAACCACCGAACACCCATTATACTGACTAGGTGTGCTTACAAGTTTGTCTTCTAGTTTGATGTTTGATTTTTTTTATATGTTTTACTTTGCAAGTATAGTTTATTGCCCAGAATATATTCTACTGGTCATGTAATGGGCCACTTATACAAAAAGGGCTATTTGGCATGTCATGCTCACATCTGAAGCAGAAGAATGATACTGGTTAGAATGAAAAGGGTTAAAAGGTGCCTATGATGGGCGAATCTCACCCGTTTCACTTCGCCGAAAAATTTGCGAATTTCCAGTGAAATT
>CM044432.1:30040039-30053515 GCA_024363595.1 Xenopus borealis
AAAGCTATCCAGGCAGTTTATTGCCAATTGGTTAGCCACACTAGTGCAAGCTGGAATGCTATATTTATTCTCTAGAATGCTTTATGATACCTGAGCAAACAATTCTAGAAGCTCTCTTTGAGTGTTTAGGATAGCAGTTGGCATATTCTCTTGGTATGACATCCCTTCCTGTCTGAGTCTCTTCCTGTTCACTCATAGCTCTGGGCTCAGATTACAGCAAGGAGGAGGGAGAAGGGAGAGGAGCAAACTGAGCATGCTCAAGCCTGTGCCCTGGAGGTCTGAGCTGAAAACAGGAAGTCTGATACAGAAGCCCATGTATTAACAATAGAGGAAAGAAATGCAGTGTTTGACAGAGGACTCAGAGCAGGATTACTTTGAGGGTGTACTGGTGTATTTATATAGACCTTTCTAATAAACCTTACTTAATTTTAACCTTTCCTTCTACTTTAAGCTGGTGAACTACCATTATATATAAACAGAGCAGCCACTTTTGCATCTCATTATTGACAATGCCTCCTGCATGCTGATATCCCATATACATAATTTCCTTGTAGCAAATCTTCTGTACTGCAATTGTATGGGGAAAATCACTGGGGAATTTTCACAGAGAATTTTATACCATCAGACAAGGAATAGAGGTGGGTCAGTTATTAGTTTCGCATTCTATTCTGCATTTCCTAGAGCTCCTCAACCTCCATATAACTATGTAGCAAGTGCACTAGCATGGACATCAGGTCCCCCATTCACCCAATGGCAAGCATTGAAATCAGCAAAATCCATAATTCTAGAATTGTACCGGAGGAGAATAATATTCTAACATGAACGTATAGGCCATAGGTTTTCTTTATGTACTAAAAATAAAATACCTAAACGTGTTATAGGATTTTACTGTCTTACATGAAATGGTGAATAAAATGAATGACACACATGCACAAACACACAGACACACAGAGTAACTTCTCTAGAGCACCCAGCAACCCTGCAGCATGCTTATCAGACACAGAAGTACAGTGTGTGGTGTGAATATGCTAGGGTTGGGGTTAACGTTTCCTCCCATTCCATAATACTTATCATACATTCAGATTTCCATAGAGAGAAAGGTACTATTAATGTAATCTGATTCAGTTTATAAGAGATTCTCCAATTCCACATGCTCCACCTCTCTTTCTGTAAAATGGCCACAAGGTCTTAATTATGTCAGGTTCCCTTTAAATATAAACATATGCAAAATTATTACAAAGAAGTCCGCAGGGAGCATTTATGCATATAATGCGCCAGCTACACAATGGCTTCCCGTGAGACTGAAACAAAATGAGGTTTTGCCTTCAGAGAAGAAAAATCTTCCTCGAATTATTGGCAATAAATATGTGAAATTACCACCATAAGTAGTTGCGTTAGCAGATGCAAAAGCTATTATCTTGAAAAACAAGTCGGATTTATGTTCAGCATTTTATACACAGACATGTTTCCTAGACTTAGTCTCCTACAGTGTGGATAAGGGCAGCTGACAATAAGCACCGACTCCATCACTGACCTATAAAGACTTTCAATTTATTCCTGCTGACGGAAAAGAAAGGAAGAGATAAGAAAGGAAGAAGGTGAAAGAAAGAATGACTGCACCACAAGCTGAGAAATAGTGGCAAACAAATGTACCCCAGGATGGAAAGGGTTACTCAGATTTCTACCTTCATCCACCTGCTGCTGTAAGACTGTTCTTAAGAAACACTGCGTATGCATTTAGACTGTTGTTTCGGAATCTGCAGTGTCATACTGGCAGGGGAATTAGGAATGTTAGTTTTTCTGGCAGCTAGCTGGACTGAAAATGCTGATTTGTGTCTTTCTAGAACAGTTATTTACTTTACATAATCAACTTTACTTCTAGAGATGCAAAGGTCTTCAAAAGCCCAAAGAACAATAAGCCTTTAGACTAGCAGACATTTAGGACTTACGAGATATTATGAGACAGGTGCTGCCCAAATATCAGGGGTAAAATCATTGTCAGGGCACAATTTCACCCTGTGTAAATATATAAATAATCATTTCATAATAATTGTGTTGGGATCACACTTTAACCAACATGTGTAAGCTTATGTGCCATATCATGGTTCTTCATTTTGTGTACAACACTTGGGGGCAGATTTAGCAAATTCACATGAAGGATTCGAAATTCGATCGAATTTTCGAATGTTTTTGAAGACCACTTCAACCATAGAATTTTGAAAATTCGATCGATTCAAATAAAAATCTATTAGAATATTCGACAGTCGAATAACCTGCCTTAAATTTTTATTCGACTGCCTAGTTCGCCAGATTCAACCTACCGAATTGGATTTAGCAATTTTTGATCGAATAAATAAATTCAATTTTATTGATCGATCGAATTATTTCTATTCGATCGATTGTTCGATCGAATTTCTGTAAAATCCTTTGAATTCGATATTCGAATTCTAAGGATTTCAATTTGTCCACAATTCACCCTTGAATTCGACCAATAGTAAACTGGTGTACTGCACTGTCTGTTGGTGTAATAATTTTGTGGGGGATTTAGTCATTAATCATTTAGCACAGTACAGTAGACTCTAATTTAGACGCTCCATTATAGTCAAATAATTCAGATTTTAAAAAATTATTCGTTTTTCTCTGTAGTAATAAAACAGTACCTTATACTTGATCCCAACTAAGATGTAATAAATCATTATTGGATAACAATCTTATTGGCTTTAAAGGAAGAGTAACACCCAAAAAATGAAAGTGTTTTAAAGTAAAGAAAATCATCATGTACTGGTAAAACTAATACAGGTATGTTTGTTTCAGAAATACTACTACAGTTCATATAAACAAGCTGCTGTGTAGCAATGATGGAAACTGCATGATCATTCTACAGGGAAAGAAAGAATTTCCCTCTTTCCTTCTCCTCTTTGTTTAGGGTAAGAATACGCCATTATTAACCTTCTATAAATGAAATTTTGGCTGACCAAAGTAGGTAGCTTGATTGAATTGAAACCCATTACCACTATTTTGAAACACCAGGACTTTTTCCTTAAAAATGCTTTTTCTCAATTTAATATGGACTTTATACTAGTATGTTTTGTACTAATGATGTATTAAATTTAGTAAATTGATTTTTTTGACTCATGCATTGTAACAAAATTGTTACTCATTATGTATGTTAATGCACTTAATTAGGGGGTGGTTAAATAGGCACTCACTCACAGATCTGTATGCTTGACAAAGGGATTTTGCCCCAAAACATTGCGCTCACAAAGTTACAAGGGCCCTGACGCTGCTTGTATTAATTGCCTTGTGTGCCAGTGGATTTTTTGTCTGTTACATTGGGAGGGTGCCAACCCCTCCACCATTGAGCAGCAGGATTACAATTACTGAAAGCCAGGGTGTGCGGGTTTGAACACTTTTTTGGACCCTGATTTTGCCCCCCTGATATGCATAACTATACCCAGGGCTTGGGTGCATTCTGGGCAGGGGCCCATGTACCCCTCTCTGGACTACATTTTGGTGCTGGATTCCCATCGGTGCAAGAATCCGGCAGGTCCAGAGGTGGTGCGGGCCCTGGTGCAATCATACCCCCCCCCACCACCAGCATTTCCGTCACTGGACACACATACACTTGTGTAAGGCCTTAAATAAACAGAGATCTCTATACAGCAATAAGACATACTGTCATTTTCCCAGTACGAAAACATCACAGAAAAGAGTGTGCTGTAGGAATTTACTCTTCAGAGACCCTAATTAGTACTGAGCTTTTATTCATCAATTTATCTCCAAAAAGGGTATTTGCTGGGAAAAAAAATCCAGTTTTCAGGGAGTTTTATGGATAATTCTCCATTGCTGAGTGTCCAAGAGTCAAATGAAATATGTTTAGATTAAGTAAGCCCTGTATTAATATGCGTGTTCTAATGCAAAATATTCTTCTCTCTCTGGAAAAGGTGAGCTGTTAGTTGTGACAGTTAGTATGAGCTCTGATACCCATTATCATCTAGAAAATCTAATGGAAGTGGAAAATGGACTTGAGATGCCATTCACTCGAAACCTGGAATATCTATCAGTCGTGTCAAATTAATTCCATGAACACAGGCTATGGTAACACTTAAACCACTTCCTCCCCTGAGAAAGGTGCTTTTTTTAAGGGAAATCTGGTCCATTTCATCACAATTTAGAAAACATGATCATAACTCTTTTTTTTATACAAGGCGAATAATCTTTCTGGGGTATGTTTTAGAGATAACCTGGAGTTATTGGATTTCACTTTCCACTTAGTTCTGCCAGGAGTAGAGGCTTTGTAATTCATGTTTGATTTAATAAAGTCCCACTAATCCATCTCTTCGGCAATTGGAGGGATGTAGAAAGCTGTGGATTCAAAACGGCAGAAATCATACCTAATGAGTAAATGAAGCCATGCCTTTAGGAAAAGGTAACATTGAATCTGGTAATCCAATCAACTGCAGTTATGGAGCTTTCAGCCTACAAGCCTTGCTTTCACTATATCGTTATATTATTTCCGCTGGCACGTTGAGTAAATCTACCATGATTAAATTTATTTAGGAAATTCTGCATGTATTCCTTTGTGATTAATAAAATATAGTTACAGTTATAGAATTCCTCAAGGAAAAGGTTTCCTAACCTCTGTCTTTCCCACAAATCAAATCTTAATTTTTTGTAACTGTATTTTCGATTTGGTCTAAAACATTTTCAGCGCCATCAATATCTTCAGTAGCTTAAGGTTGGAGTCTATGAATGACAATGTTATATTAATATTCCAGAAGGGCCATGTTGAGCTCTGCACTTCAGTGTAAATCCTTGTCCCTAGTGGGTGGAAGGAAGAAAGAACCAAAGCTATAAGTGTTTTGTAGAAACTCCAACGGCAGATCCGCTGAGAGGGCTGATTTTCTGAGATTCATTTCTCTACATGTAGAAGCTTGAGTACAAAAGTCCCTGAAATCTATTGGGAATAAAGGAGCTGATTGACTTCTTTGTACTAGACATCAGGAGGACACTGGGGATCTTCATTTTGACCCTGAAAAACAATGTGCTAGCAGAAAAAGAAATCATACATTTAAGTATATTGACGTATATTTCAACAACGGGAAAAGGCACCACTTTACTTTGTGAGACTCAAAATATTTTCATAGGCTGAAGGAAATACTGTAGGGTTATTAAAGATGTTAATATGATGATTTCTCTTTCTGTTCATTTTTTCTTTCATTTTAGAACTATGGATCAAATAGTGTGAGGCTTCATGAGAGCAAAAGCTTTTTTGGGGTTAATGTTTTGGTTAAATAATCCAATCTCGCACTTTATCTCAAAGATGTAGAGTCAATGTGTATAAAGTTTCTGAGCAGAGGCTACCCACGAGAGTTAATAGAGAGCACTAAAAAGTGGGCTTTAAGTCTCAGCTGAGAGGAGATGCTAATAGAGAAAAACACAGAGGGTGTGTACTCGAGTAAAAAGAAAGGGCAACGAATGATATATTATGTGAGCCGGTATGGTGAAGGCTCTAGCCATATGCAAAAATGTGTCTTGAAGCACTGGCCTTTAGTTGCGAGTGATGACACTATATCCAGAAAGTTGCCATGTAAACCAAAATTTAGCTACCAAAGAGGTAGCTCTCTGAAAGAGATTCTGAGTCCCTCTGATCCGGCTGATAAATATCTGAATCCACAGGTACAGCATTTTTTGTTACAAAAACCAGGGGTCTACAAATACAGTGGTTGTGTCAAATGCAGAAGTTTGATTCTGGGAAATCACTTTTTGCATCCCTATACTGGCAGAAAGTATACCATAAGACAAAGAATGACATGCATAACGACAATGGTTGTATATATCATTAAATGTAATGTGGGCTGATCTATTGTGGTAAGACTGAGGATGCTTAAGGAAAGTATTGGGATGCACAGAGCAAGCATAAGAGCTGCCTTAGACCCAGAAAGAGAGGAGAAGGTCAAAAACAAAAATAAGAAGCAGGATATTGCTCAACAATTAGTGGCAAAACACTGGGTGGAAGCAAAACAGTTTAGAATTATGCCCATAGAACATGTTCCAGTTAAAACAAGAGGGGGAGACTTTGATAAAGCCCTACTAAATAGAGAGGCCTATTGGATTCATGAGTTAGATTGTGTGGCACCCAACTTTTTTTCATGATAAATTAAGCATGGAGACAGACTAATTTTGCTATTATGCTTTGAATACAAAAGCGGTAAAATAGGCAGTATAAAATTGCTTGATTGTTACTTTTGAAGGAAATGTATATCTGTCATGAGAGCAACTAAGTATTTGATTTGTACAAATTTGCAGGTTCATAGGAATGGACTATTTCCAAATGGACACTTTGTGTCACGTAATGAACACGTAATTCACGGGCACAACAGTGATACCTTGCGGTGAAAGTAAGATTCTGCATTTATGCATATACAAATGAATGAGTTTTTTAAGGTGGACCCGTCACCCAGACACAAAAATCTGTATAATAAAAGTCCTTTCAAATTAAACATGAAATCTATTTTCAAATTTTTATTAAAGCATTCATAGCTGTTTTAAGCTCATTTAAAAATCTCAGCTGTCAATCAAATATTGTCTGCCAATCCTCTATGCCTTAGGCATAGAGGCGGGGTAGATAATTACTTTCACTTTTCATTCAGCACTTCCTAGATGCCACTACTCCCCACACATTCCCCCAGTTCTCTTAACCATTTAATTGTGTAGTCAGGACATGGGGATAGACATTGGGTCCCCCCCATTCTGGTGCACAAACAAGATTCTGAGATGATACAAGGCTTGTCTTAATAACAGTGTTCACAAAATGACTCCTGCCTGCTTGCTATAATTATGAATTCCCAGACTGAAGAAAACAAGATTAAAATAATTTATATAGTGTAATTAATGTTCATTTTGCTTGACTAATGTGATAAACTATGTTTCTGATTATTTTTTTTGGTGACGGGTCCACTTTAAAGTAAATTTCACAGGGCTTTACATGTCATTCAATTCATTAACAAATCTCTCCAGTTCATTTGCTGGGCCTAGCCAAATAAAGAAGACATCATCGATGAAGCGACGGCAAAACGCTCCATATTTTTTTAAAACTCTGATGGCCGAAAATATACAGTAGTTACTCTCATATTCAAATATGAATTGGCATATGCTGGAGCTATCTTAGATCCCATAGCTGTCCCAGTCTTTTGTATGTAATGCAGCCGCACTGTCTCCTGTACTTTCCTAACAATCCGCTCTGGGCTGGCAATGAAAATATTTTAATATTTTATGGTTGGGGGTCACCACAACATGAGGAACTGTATTAAAGGGTCGCAGCATTAGGAAGGTTGAGAACCACTGCCATAGAGATTAGTACCCTCAAGCATTCTCCATCACGTGTATCAGTTGATACTCAACCCAGGAAAACAGTAAGACATTATTAGAGAATTGCACTTGCTGCTTATCTCATATCTGGTCCAATTCTGAAAATATAAATATATAAAAAGTTTCCATATGGTAGTAACTGAAATCGAGCACTTCCAGAAACAAAAAAAAAAAATTGTTGTTACCTACAGGGCCGGATTTACATACTGATTGCCCCTAGACCTGCTGTTCATCGCCCCATCTCCTCTCTTTTATTCACTCAAATTTTCATCATCAGTACCGGAGCAATGGGGATTGGTGCACGGGAGATTTAAAAAACTATAATTTCACCAGTGTTTCTGAACCAATGTGGGCATGGTTGAGCAGCGTGCCGCCCCCTAAAATCCTGCCTCCCTAGGCTCGTGCCTTTGTGATTTCTCCACAAATCCAGGCCTAGTTACCTAAAGCCCTACAAGTCCAATGATACCCTATCTATTTAATCCATAGTAATTAAAATACACCAGCAGCTGCTTCCCATTCTGCTAAATCCAAAATGGTTACTCTGTGGGAAAATGCTAGTGAGCATGAATGGGGAACCCAGATATTACTTTGAGCTAGACCATTCACAGTGGAATGAGAGGAGGGCACTAGCAGTGGAGACAATATTCATCCCTTTCGTTTACCTTGAGATAATCACAGGCATCTAAAATGCCTGTTTGCCATTTACCTAATGTCCCCCAGTTACAGAAATCCACCCTGGTGACTGTGCTTCTCAATTAACTTTTTGTTACAACTTTCATTCAGTTTACTGGGATTACATAATATGTGGCTAAGTCATTTCTACTACATAAGCAACCACATGCAGTCATGGTAAAATATGTCAAAATGTTGTGCAGTCAATCTGAAAGTAAGCTTACTTTATTTTTTGACCTACAGGCTGAGATAAAGAAGCTACAGTTTGTTTAATGTAAACTTTCTTGCAGAACAGAGCAAAGGTTTATTAATTGTAATACGAAGGTTCACTTGTTAGCTCATTAGCTTATGATGTTCTTGAGGAGCCTATGAAATATTTTATCACTTTATCCTAACATTATATTGATGTGGATTGTGCTGAAGGGACTTTAGGTGAGTTCAGACATCTGGTTTTTGGAGAGAGATTTAATGAAATGTTCAAGGGTATGCTCCACTGATTTGTAGACTGAGATATAAAAAAGGGCTTAGGATAAGCTTATTCACTTTCTTCCATCTTTAAGTCCACAAGGAATTTAATTCAAAGTTTTATTCAATATAGTATGGAACACTCGTATGGAACACCCTAGGCATTAAATAAAGCAACATCTTTACTCAAGATGTTCAGTCTATTGAACACTAAAGAGTAAAGAGAATTATGATAATCAGTCTCTCGTCCTTATGCTAAGAAATTTATCAAGCCTAACACAACTTACCATCTTCTCTAGTATATTACTTAACGCGTGAAATTGCAGAAATCTCTGAGCTGGCGTGAAATTGTTTAGCAGGTTCCATGTTACCAGTAATGCAACCATTTGAAGCATTTGTAAAGTGTCGTCTCATTCTGTCTCGTCTTCCAAACGTACAGGGTAAACTGTAGAATAGACATTTTCATTGCATTAATAAGGATTAGGAGCAGTTAAACATTGCTTGGTATGCCACTTTCTAGAAGATGCTCTTGCAAATACTTATAAAACTTTTCTCATAATTTATAGTATGCAGGTTGCTAAACTTTCCATTGGTGAATTGAATACCTCAAATGTCAGCGCCTTGTGATTCACTCACCCCAAGAAGGCGAGAGACAAAGAAGATTTATGCAGCAGATGGAAGATTTCCTTGTCATTAGTCAGTTTATGCCACTCAGGAACATTGTGAATATCACTGAGCAAGGTTGTCTCTGTAAGGCTTTGAACTGAATGTAGGGCATTGTTCAACACACTAAATCTGCAGTTTCTCTAAATCATACCTTACCTCTAAAATGATGTTGTCTTTTATTGTATATTATATTTTTCACACTTGTTGTAGTTCAGGGCTTCTTTTAGACACTGGTGGGCCAATGGAAAATATTCTGTTGATATGCCTCTGTACAGGGGTGTAACTACAGAGGAAGTAGACCCTGCAGGGGGCCCAGGAGGCATGGGACCCCGTGAGGCCCTATTTCATATAGAAGTTAAATATTGATCAATATTTAGTTTTGCCATTGTGCCTGTAGACTCCACCTCATATTCCTACTTATTAGAGGTATCCCATCTGTTAACCTGAAAGCTCCAAATTATGGGAAAGCCATTTCACCTAGACTCCATTTTAATCATATACTTAAAACTTTTTAAAATGATTTCCTTTTTCTCTGTAATAATAAAAAAGTGCCTTGTACTTGACCCCAGCCAAGATATAATTCATCCTTATTGAAGGCCACGCAATGCTATTGGGTTTGAGTTATGACTAAATAGACTTAGGGGGTTATTGATAAAGGAGAAAACACAAATTTTTGTAGAAAAAAAGAACTAAAAGTTTTTAATGATTTATTAAACCCAGATGGTGTTAAAAGTCTGAATAAAGAAGTACAGGTACTCCATCTGCAGACTACTAACTGTATATGTATATTTATATATACATGCATACATACACACTAGGGCCCAAGCTTGTTTATATTTGTGGTAGAGAGCAGAGAAAATCTTCATTAAACAGATGAAGTTATCAGGAACAAATTTCACTAGATCTGCCCAGACCAGGGTGTCTGGGGCCCATCTTGCAACATCAAGGGTCAGCTAGCAATATGCCACAGGAGTGGACCTGGGTTGATGGAGCCAATTTGTTTTTTCCCACCTGCCCAGTCTAACTCTGGATCTTCCCATACCTACAGTATGACTTGTGTGTATAAATGTATTCATTCTTTGTTGCCTGCAGGTGCTGTGTGATTGACCCTTTCCAAAAGACAGATATAAAAATATAAGATATAAATATAGGTTGGTAACATTTGTCAAGGTTGTTAGTAGGCAAATGCCTCTTTGGCTAATTTATTAAAAAGGCCCTGATCCAATCATCCAGAGGCAGATTTACTAAATTCACATGAAGGATTCGAAGGTCGATCAAATGTTTTTGAAGACCACTTCGACCAGTGAATTTTGAAAATTCGATCGAATCGAATGATTCAAATAATTCGAATAAAAATCTATTTGAATATTTGACAGTCGAATTACTTCCCCTTTAAATTTTTATTCAACTGCCTAGTTCACCAGATCAAAGCTACCAAATTGGCTTTCATTAATTCATTTATCAAATGGATAAAATCGTTCGACCAATCGAATAGCGGTAAAATCCTTCGAATTCGATGGATTTTCATTCCCACACTATTCCCAACAATTCCCATGGTCGAATTGGAGGGTTTTTTAACCCTCAAATTCGACCCTTAGTAAATCTGCCCTCCAGTGTCCAGGTATACAGAACACATGGTAACACCTCACATGGAGATTTATTTAGTTCTGGTGTTCATATAGAATTAAGCAGAATTATTTTCTTCTAATTATTTTTCAGGAGGAGTGACATTCTTCCTTGTTCAATAATAAAGATACACTGAATAGACAATTTACTTTCATAAACTATTAAAATCTAACAATTTTGTGCAGCTTTTGTCTAATACTCTGAAATATAAAGCATATACTTTACACACGTGTGTGTGTGGTGGATGTTTGTTTTGGTTATGGTCTTGAATCCTTTTTAAGGCTTGAGCAAGGTCCATGACCAGGAATGGAATGTTATAATGACTAAAACTGGGTTTTTTTTGTAAATAAAGCATATGCATAGCAACATACTCAATAACAAAGTTGGAAAGGTTGCTCCAGGTCTAATAACCCATAGCGGCCAATTAAGAGAGTGGCAACACTGAAAGCCAACATTTCATTGGTTTCTATAGATTACTTGACTTTGTGCAAATCTTGTGCTTTTCTTACTTTGCATCTACGGATACAGAAGTTTACAAACATTATGCGAGAAGACTTACACAAGCTCTGTCATTGGGCTAAAAGTAACTTGTATTTTAAGAGATTGTCTAGAACAGTGATCCCCAACCAGTAGCTCGTGAGCAACATGTTGCTCTCCAACCCCTTGGATGTTGCTCCCAGTGGCCTCAAAGCAGGTGCTTATTTTTGAATTACTGGCTTAGAGGCAAGTTTTGGTTGCATAAAAAACAGATGTCCTGCCAAACATTCTCTCCTGTAGGCTGCCAGTCCATATAGGGGTTACCAAAAAGCCAATCAGAGCTCTTATTTGACATCCACATGAACTTTTTCATGCTCTCCAACTCTTTTTTAAATGTAAATGTGGCTCACGAGCAAAAAAGGTTGGGGACCCCTGGTCTAGAAGGAAGAAGTAGATGAGCTTAGCATGAAGGGTTATAAATGGAGCCTATAAAACATAATGCACAGCTTTCTGGTTTGATCCAATCTTTCCCCAACGTTACTCTAATTAACTTGGACAACATCACAGAGTTCCTATTGTAAACCAAGCCCCGTGCCCAGGATCATCACATTCTATTGATTAAGCAACGGGCTTGAAAAACAGATTGTATGCATTGCACATATTACTACAGCGCCTGGTGGACAATGGTAGAAGGAACAACGATTATTCTTGTGCTTGTTTCCAAGTTAGAGATTATCGAACAAAAACTTTAGCAGTTAAGGAGAAGAAAAATAGGATTGCTTGTAAACTTGGTAGCAATTTTTACCTTTCCTTTTCCTTTTTGAATCAGTTTTCTATTACATTTATATTTACAAATAAACAGCTGGGATTGTCATTTGAACCTCCCCCAGTTTGTAACGTAAATATTTTTTTCACATTGTAATTACTTCAGTGCTGTCATGCTGATTAGTGTTTACAGAGATCCTGATCCAAATACAGGTATGGAATATGCTACTCAGAAACCTTTAATATCCAGAAAGTTCCAAATTATGGGAAGGCCATCTCCCACAGATTCCATTTTAATCAAATAATTACATTTTTTTTTAAATGATTTCTTTTTTCTCTGTAATAATAAAACTGTACCTTGTACTTGATTCCACCTAAGATGTAACTAATCTTTACTTAAAGTAAAATAATTATTTTGGGTTTAATTAATGTTTAAATAATTTTTTTTTAGCAGACTTCATGCATGGAGGTTCAAATCACAGAAACACCCCTTATCTAGAAGACCCCAGGTCCTGAGCATTCTGGGTAACAGATCCTATACAGGTATCTGACAGGTTAAGGTGAACAGTTGCTTCTTCATTACCTTATCATCAGTGACAGACAGACTCCCTTAGTGGAAGAAACATGCTAAACATCATTTTAACATTTTTGTAATATTAAAAGATGTTTAATTTATTTTAATATAACTCAATTAGTTCAGTGTGCTGGATCGGTCTCTTCAGAGTTGGTAAGTCTTTGATCTGGGAGACAGACAGAAAGCAGAACAGCTGGAGGTCAGTAGCAGTGTAAATACTGCAATTACTATTTATTAGAGGAGCACAGCAAATGCATATTATACTGCTCACTGATTACCAAGAAATCAGGTTATGCTAAACTAAAGTTTGGGGCCGATTATATAAAAAGCATAAATTAGTATATATATCACTATGGGAAACCCACATTGAAGAAAGTAAAGTTGAAAACTAATGTAAAAATCAGCCAAATAACAACAACAATAATAAAGCTTGCAATATGTGTGAAATACACCCACTGGTGCCTGTACAATTGCAAATATGATTTCATTTCTTACACGTCACAGATGAATGGACAATGCCAGTTTTAAAGATGGCCATCTTCAAATATTGTATAGGAAGGCTTCTTTGTAAATGCAGATTTTGAAAGTTGGTACTCCAATACTGGGGTCTATAATATCCCTCCTGAGCATGGTTATTATGTTTGGCATGTTTGATGTTTTACTGGAAAGCAATTTATAGATCTGCATCCAGATGTATATACAGTATATATAAACACAGGGTATATATATATGCTTTTAAACACAGTGTGGTTATGTTCTGTTTGCTATGTCTTGAGAAAGGTCCAGACTGGACCGAAACCTTGACAAATAAACTTCACTTTTTCATCTCACTATGAAGTCCTGGAGTGCGTCATTCCTTG
>CM044432.1:30097383-30107426 GCA_024363595.1 Xenopus borealis
CTCTAACCAGTTTAGTTGGAAAACTGTGATATGTAGAATTAATTACATGAGACAGACTAGTCTGTTCAAATATGTCACACTTTGGCCCTATGATACACATGGTAATTATAGTCCTCTTATCTGACAGGGTTCATGGTCTAGCTGTGGGCACACATTTAGAATATACTGTAAGTAAAGGGCCACTAATCCATCAGATAGAATAGTTGTGATAGAAACTAGTGTGAGCTATTTGTTGCAAGGGCCAGTTCCAGCACATAGGGTGTATAATATTGCTGGGGATCATATGGTAATGGACTCTTAACTTAAAATATCTATTAATAAACTCTAGTTCTACTTTACTTTGGGTTAGGAAATATATATCATGCTTTGCATGCGCATGAATACATGGGCTGCTTTGATTCTTTTGCCAGGGCTGCTTTATCCTCTCAGTCTGGCCCCGCCTGTCTCTCTAGGTCGGATCCCATGGTCTACTTGATGAGCAATAAACATGAATTATTTCTTGCCCAGCATAATATTTCCATCTTTTTTACAAAGTTTGGCAGGTTATGAAGAGTCTGAACACCTTTCTGGGGTTTATAGTCATGTTTATGTTGGAACTGTTATCCAGAATGCTCAGGATATGGGGTTTTCCAGATAACGGATCTTTCTGTAATTTGGATCTTCATATTTTAAGTCTACTAGATCTACTACTAAATAATGGAAACATTAAATAAACCTAATAGACTGGTGATGCTTCCAATATGGATTCATTATATATTAGTTTGAAACAAGTACAAGCTACTTTTAATTGTTACAGAGAAAAAGGAAACATTTGGATTATTTGAGAGATTACTTTTTAGTAATTCAGCACTTTCTGGATAACAGGTTTCCAGATAACAAATCCGATACTTGTACGATTACTGTTTTGATAATGAAGGTGATTTGCCCTGTAAGATGCAGGTCTGCAAATTTCTCCCAAGAAACCTTGGTGTATCTTTGCTTAGATTAAATACTTACAAATGTACCTAATGTGCTGATTATTCTGGGCAAAAAAACTCTTTTTAAGTTTTCAGACACTTGTGACTTTTCAGTAAGAATCTGGGACTGTGGGCAGATCTGTCCTGAGAAAATCAAGACAGTTGGGAGGTATGAGTCAATGGCACTGACACTGACCTTTGAGTAAGTGCCCCAATAGGCATGAAACGCGTTAGGCCATCTGTCTATATGTCCTAATAAATGGATTGATTTTTTTATTAATGTTTTGGTTATTTTTGAACTATTTCACTTCATTTGACTTTGAGGAAGTATTTACATTTTTTTTGCTTTAGTGTTGCTCTTGTACCCATGGATTGGGGTGAACTGTAAGTACAACTTCTGTTTTTTCATTTTTGGAGCCTTCCACATATGATATTATTATTATTATTATGATTGGATATCTTGTCTCCCTTTTGTTTACATACTGAGTTAAATTTAGGGCTTATCAGAAATAATCAAAATCTAGCAGAAAGTGAAATTAAATCAAAGAAGCTGTTGCATAGGGCTGATTATTAGTCGACTGTGATGCAGAATTCAGGGGTTTATATTCTGCCATGTTTAAAGTGAATCTAAATATATTAGTTACCAGCCTTGTTATCTGCTCAAATAACAGCAGCTTGGAGCATATACTGTATGCTTTGTAGCATTTGAAAAGAGAGGAGACTACAAGAGGGCTCTGGTGGCCAAAGCCCAAACCATAATATGCTACATTTCTAACCTAATTCTTAGTTTTATTCCTAAGCACTGCACCTACAGAACTTGGCGTTGCTGGCCATCATAATTCAGATTCAGTATCTGGCAATTCTCACCAATCGAATATGCCAGCTCCAAAATTGATGGCTAAGTGTTAGTGTATATATCACATTTAAGAGTCCCTGCCTAGCATCATCTGACAGCGTAAAGCATTACATTCTCAATTGTGTCTAAAATTAACATCACCTGCTATTTAAAGCATTATTTTTAGCTTCACCATTTCTGCAAATGACGCCTGTAATGATGGCTATCACTCAGGTATGCATCGGCTTCATCAAAGTTATGTCACCAGGTGTTGACTGGCTCTGATTTTTAATATTGCGAGATGTTTGAAAGGGATAATTTAGCCATAATGAAGTTGCTGAGAAACAATAAAAATCAGAGCAATTTCCTTTTTTTATAACCTATACTTCCACTAAATCTTTCTGACTTTTATCATTGCCTTAAAAGACGTTCCTCACGAGCAGGAGATATGTGTTCAGTTTTAAATTGTCCGAATCTGCCCTTGAAGCTTTTTTTTTCTTCCATTTCATTTTTTTTTTTATGTGACCTGGGGGTTATTTATTCAAGTACGAATTCCAAAAACTAAAAAACATTTTAACTTAAAATATGAATTTTTAGTGGAAAAAAACCTAAAGTTTTTCGAGGTTTATTATAACCTGAGGATGGAAATGCTGAGGTTGTATATAAATTAATGGGAGTGGTCCCTAGAATTGGGATTGGGATTAGGAATTGGAATTAGTGCAAAAATCCAACTATTTGAGGCAAAAAAAAAAAAAAATTGAAGGATTCAGGGGAAAACCTCGATTTTCACTCTATTTTATCAAAGTTGTTCCTGATACAAATGCTTTTTAAGTAATATAAAAGGTCAAATTGCGGACTCTAGTTTGCTCTTACTTTTTTAATTTAGAAAAAAATTTGAAAAATACGGATTTTGATCAACAAGGCCCCCGAGTTTTTCTAGATGCAATACTAATATTCTGTAAGAACCAGCCTGCCCTGCTATGTTGTGAGATTAATACTATCAATCTATTTTTCCAAAGTAATTTGAATTATTTTATCTGGAGTAATAAGCCAGGCTACATTTATTTATAAATCCTTAAGGAACAATTTTTACCTGTCTTTTTCAAAGTGTCGATAAATATACTTCCTTAAACATTATAGCAACTTTGATCAATTTTTTACTGACATGGCTGTAAATAAGAGCATTATTCCCCCCCGACTGCATTGGATAATATATCAATAATCTTTGCTCATTTTTCTTGAGCTATTTTTCTTTTATATTAAAGCAAGATATATTTATGAGTTAGTGATTACAGGCCTTAATGTTATTAATGTCCCATTACTAATGTATCCAATATCCTGTAGCAGTTGTTTGTGTATGATTATGCTCGAAATTCCTTATCCATGCTATAACATTATAAGATATGAATGTAATGTATCATAACACGTCTTCTAGTTTTGGCATATTTCCAACCTTTTAAGAAAAGTAATGAAGATCGGATTCCCTGAGACTATACTAAATACATCTAGCTAAAATGAATACATATGATTAGACACACTGAACTGAATAAATGATATCCTTGCAATAATAAACATTAGATTTAACAGATTGTAAATGTGATGATTTTTGACATTTCCTAATATATTGCTCATTAAAGGTACATTAAAATGACCAATTAATTATATTGAACAAATTTTTTATATTAGCTTTCTTCCCAGGCAAAACAAAGGTACATTAATGATGTAGTGAGGATTTGTTGAAATGTTCAAGTTGTGGTATTTATACAAATGGCCTGTGGGTGTCACTGCGCATACACAGGACTTACTGTACAACTTTAAAGTGAAAGTAAGACTTACTGCTGTTATGTAATGGCTGCATGAACCTGCTAATAAAGCACTGTTATACTCTCCTCATCCTTGGCTACCAAACACAAGACAAAGACTCTGTTTTTCCTGCCTTACGAAATGGCTATGGGGGGGGGGCGCTATTCCTCTAAAATACAGCAAGGCTTTGGTTTTAGAATTTATTAGTATTGTAAATTATGGCAACATTTTTTTTTAAATTTAGGTGAAAGTAAAAATAATTTCTTAAATGTTTTAATAATTCTTTAAAAGCTTTAAAATCTGTTGACATGTTTTATAAGGAAAACTTTATTGCAAGTTTTTCTGGTCATGGCAATTTACTGAACCTTTATAAAAACATGTTAAAAGTGTTGCATAAAAACAATATACAAGAAACAATAAACTTGTTTGGTTTCCTATGTTTTCTATGAGACAGGCAATTTATCCTAGAGAGACCTCAAATCCAGTATATTTTCTTTATGGTAGTATATTTATCCTTTAAAACATTATACTGTAGATTGTTGAGCTGTATATTCTTGTGGAATGTTTTCTATATTTTGCTATATTAACATGCACTGATAAAGTAACCAGTACCTAGTTACTAGAAAAGCATTGATAACATTGTTGTCATTGGGGTATGATGTACAGTATTGGGCACCCTGTTGTATACTTAGAATCCAGTGTTTCTGAGAATGTAGCCAATTACCTAAAATAACATTTAGAATTTACAAAAATGGCTGTCAAGGCCCTGAATGCCATGGGGAAAATGTTGTGTAGCAATGTGTGCTCCATGTAACAGCTTGGGTCATTTATGTCAATGATACATGTGCTTACACAAGTTTGGAGCTACACTAAAGCATACTTGGGGTTGCAAGATTGATCATTGGGTAAATAAAAACATAAAGACAAAAGATCACATCAGTCACCTAACTGTCCATGAATGCAGATAGCAGTCAGTGTAATTTCTTGTTGCTATACCCAAGGTAATGTTCAGTAGAGGAGCTACAGGGGTGACAACTGCAGGCCCTGATGGAGATGCTCTCCCCATGCACAAATGCTTGGGCAAGGAGTTGAGTACACAGAAAAGTACATGATGTGCAGTGGGAGACCCCAGTCTGACACTGAACATAAATGTGAATATTTGACTGAAACTCTGCAATTCTGTTCCCTGCTAAAAAATTAAGAAGTGCCCTTATAAAAATCCAATTTTCTGAGCAGACCTTGTATTGTTGATGGTTTTCTGTAAAAAGAAGGAGAGCTCATGCTGAGGCAAACAATGGCTTCAAAATATTAAACCCTTTCACACATGGCACAGGAGCTAAAAGCACATAACCTTGAAGACTTTTAAAAACGAAGCATACCTGAAGCATTTAGAACCATTTAGACTGTAAGCCCCAAGGGGTAGGGTCCTCCATCATCTTGTCTCCTCAACACTGTGTAATTATATTTTATATTTATGCAAACTGTATTTATAATAATGCACTTATTGTTACTTATTAATGCAGTGATCCCTTGTTTGTTACTACTAATTTATTGTTGCTGAACAGTGCTTTGCCCTCAAGGAGCGCTATACAAATAAAAATATACATACATACAAGCATCCTTCAGAACACTAGTTGAGGCAATGACCCCTCTAATCCAAAGGCAAGTCACAGAAATACAAAAATTTTTCTGCCCTGAGAAAAGATAAATGGCAAATTTTAGATTTAGGACTTACACAAAGTTGCTTTGAGGATCTTCATTCTCTACAGGGATATCAGTATATGCACTTGGGCAAACAATTCTAGAAACATGATGTGCCGCCTTGGACGTTCTGAAACAGGAGCTAAAACATGGTAATTTTTTTACTATTTTCATTTCATTTTTTAAAGTATAAAGCAATATATAGTTAATATACTGTGTCTTCCCATTAAGAAATACTAAAGACATTAGTTAACAAAGCAAATACAAATATTACACACACAGGAGAGCCATTGTATCAGTACAATATTTAAACAATTAAATGGGTACCTAGAGTTTTTAGTTTTACTTAAAAGTGCAAATAAGTATGTAAATATAGATGCAAATGCAATAATAAAAATAACAGATGCAATATTAAAATATTACTAAGCATACATATTACTAAGGAATAATTAACAGTTTATGGAGGCTTACATGCTGAACAAGTTACTTTTGCCTGTGCTTGGGGATGGAGTTCTGGAGTTGTTTTAGTTTCTAAGGATGACCAAAAATGGTAATTTGTAGTTAAGCATTTTGAAAACATCTGCAATTCTGGAAGGGTGAGTTACGATTTTAAAGGTTATTGTACGTTTGTCATTTGTAAATGAATTGATACATGTAGAAAATGATTGAAAATGGAGTCCAATATCCAGTTGTAGTGTAGAGCCGACTCTTTCCCACCAGAAGCTAATCCCAAACTTTCCAACAAACTATGAAACTATAGATGGAATCTGTTTTGTGTTTGCTGCTAATGTTCCCCTTGCGTTGCATGAAAATATATTAAAACCCTCTACTCAGAAAGATAGATTTGCAACTGTGCTATGCAGTAGTGAAAAATACATTTGGGTTCCTATTAAACTGTTTTTCACATTGTACAATAATATCCACTAACAGTACTTTCTTGTGCTAATCTACACTGTGCCATAACATAATTAGCCCAAATATAGGAAGTGAAAACAATGAATATGTAGAGCTGAAAAGCCCACAATGGTAATATTATAAATACCAAAACCAGCAAGGGTAGAAGTGCAGTAGTTTAGTTGAGTTGGAGCAGTTGACAAGAAATATAACATGAATTCAAAAGAGGTCATTCATTCTTTTATTTATATAGAACAAATTGTAATGTTTTCTTGTTGTACTCTGTTTTGGTTTCATTTAGTAACATAATCAGCTCTGTTATTTCACAGTATATCATTGTATGATAATCATTGTACAATAAGATATCAGATTTTGCATGTTTGGCAGAACAATAGCCCTTTAAAATATTTTATTCAATGTATTCATATTAGACATTATCTGAGATGGAGGAATCTGTTCTAGGTTTTCATCAACTGTTTAGTCTCATCAGTTATACTCAGTTATCTAATTACCTGTTATGGTTATATATAGACAGCCTAAGGTTGTACAGATCCAACAGAAATGGACCATAGCTGAGGCATGTGTAAACAACATGTGCAGAGATCAAGTACTGGAACTAGGGGGAGGCAGAAGAGGCACCTGCCTAGGGATCAACAGTGTCGGGGCAATGGGCAGGTACCCATTCAAAAGTCTTCTGCCTACCCCTAGTCTGGGTTTGCTCCTCTGCTGCTCTCGCCTCCCTCCTCTCTCATCCCCTCCCCTCTATCACTCCCCCTTCCCTCCCTCCCCTGCCCTTCCCTTTGCCTTCTTTCCCCCCCTCCCTTCTATTATGATGGCACATGCATACTCACAAGCACATATGGGGGTAGCAGACCGGGGTGCTTAGGGCACCCTGCTGGCTTGGCCCAAAACTGGCAAAGATGCACCACTTAAAAAGATTAGATTTTATTAAATTATTTTTTTCTCTACAGCTATTATTTTTGTTATTTTGTTCTTAACGTATCATTCGTTTCAGATGGATTCTTCTTCTGTAAAATATTTACAATTCAAAGGATACGTTTCTCATTAATCCTGATTAGATATGCCTAAAATATTTAATATACAGTAAGAAATGCTAGATCTCTTTTGATTTTGTTTTGAAAAGAATAGATTTAACATTTTTATCATTTTGTACAAATGTCAATGTTTGTGGGAAACGGTCTGGATGGCAGCATCTGAAATAACTATGTTATACACACTGTAATGAATACTTTTGTGTGTTTTGTATAAGAAAATAAGGAAACAAAAAATGTTAAACTTTTGCTAAAATAAATGCTATACAAATAAGCAAATGAACAGATAAGACCACTAAAATCATCACTGCTTTCATCAAGTTGTGCTGCAAGTGTATGGCACACACAGGATTTGCACAAAAGATGACAAAACTTAGCAAAACAAAAAAAGTTTTATTTATCCAACGTTTCGGTCCCACACAAGGACCTTTATCAGGGAAAAAACTGTATATATACTGTATATATATATAATATATTTATGTATTTTTTTAAATTTACATTATGTGAACTCCAAGTACTCACAAAAGCGTGAATCATCTAATGCTAGTGCTTATTCGCCAGCGTGATGTCAGTTCGCAACTTCGCCGATTCACTAATAGTGTCCCTGGCGGAAATTCGCTAGTGAAGTAGATAGACTTGCGCAACGTTGCACCCTTTCGCCAGACGAAGTTGCGCACTGACGAAGGGCAGTATCTACGCTAATTCACTAAGATGAATATTTTTCTGAACATTACCTCTTATGCTAGACGTTACTTCACCAGGTCAGACCTGGCAATGTTCAATACAATAGATAGGAGTTTGAAAAAAAAACTTGAATTTTTTTCTAAGTCCCAAAGCACACTGGCGTCTTTTACCTTTTGTAGGGTGATAGTCTGAAAAAGATCCAACATTTTTTTTGGGGTTACCTTCCTTCCCCCCCTACATTTCCTGACACATGGCAACTCAACTATACAGTGGGCACATGTTTAGGGCAATAGGACAACTTTATTTTATTTATTAAAGGGGCTTGTGTAGTGGAATGTAGTGGCTGTAACATACACCTTAACATACGCTTAAGTTTCCGCGGTATGCAAATTAGGCATTGGTAGCGTAAATGTCCTTTGCCTGGTGAAATAACGGTAGCCCTGAGCTCAAATTCGCATCTTACTGAATTTGCGAAGCCCTGATGAAAATTCGCCTGTCGAAGTGCGGCGAACGCTGGCAAAGCTGTCGCTAGCACATTTTCGTGCTTTAGTGAATTTGCCCCATTGTCTGGAATTCCCTTTCACAATCCATCAGAATTTCTCCCATCTCTCTGCCTATAAACAATATCTTAAAACACATTTCTTTATTTTACTTTAGAAGAGGACAAAAGTGCAGTAAGCAAAGTGCAATTGCCACGTCTTTTTTCGCAGTATGTGGCATTTTATCCCTATAATTCCAACATTATTGTGCTGGCCAGGGGAAGCTGATGTATCAAAATCAATGCAATTGCATACACACATTGCGTAAATTGGACACAAAAGTTTTCCTTGGCTTATTGATGAAGGCTGCTGAAGAGTCCAGTGTTGGCAGCTGGTGGAGCAGCTATACAGAAGTGCAAGTAGCACATTTTGATGCAAGTACCTTAATTTATTGGGGGAATGGGCACAAAAATAACCCAGTTTGTGTTTTATGACCCTTTCTTCTTAAACTTCTATTTCAGTTAGTATTTGTATGTTACTTCTCTCCAAACAAAAGGGAGCTTTTCTGTCTCTGCCAAGCTTTCTGTGTTATCAAGTAAATTTGTTCACCTCAGCAATGGGTTATACAATGATGTCAAATTTCCCCGTAATGGCAGTAACTTCCTTGTGTGCAGAAATAATAAACCAGTCAGAATGAATCATATTCAGTAGGTAACCTTTTAGATTACTATAATTTAACTGAAAACTACAATTTAATAGATGCTTTGATTTATTTATATCATGTTCCAAATGTCAGCTAAAGCAAGGTGACGAAATAGATCTCCCCTTACAACCTTTTTATAATCCTTTTTCATTACATTAAAGTGTATAGTTAAGCACACAAAAGCAACTAAATTATAGCTGGAAGGTTCTTTTTCCCCATTTATTAGAAAAACAAACAACTGTTTACTATTATACTTTGGTTTTGAATGACCACAGGACATTATTTAATAAGGCTTCTATTTTAAATTAATATCCATGCCTTAATTTTAAGCTGCTCCAACTAAAAAAATGCTGCCTAAATGAATTCTTGAAAGTTCTGTATTCCCTTTTATCCCTTAAGAGGGAATAACATATTTTCTATGCTGTTAAAATGTATGAGCCTAAGCTATCCCTTCTTAATATCCATTAGAAACAATCAATATGTGTAAAATAACACAATCTCGCTTTCCTAACAATTATAAGCAAAAGCAGTATAAATGGCAGTAATTGTCCCTTACAACAAAATAGTTTTATTTCAGATGGTAGATTTGTCATTCTTCTCCTTTTATAAAAAAAAATCACCTTCCTAAAGAAGAAGAACCGGATGCAGAGGAGTGATTAGAACTCACTCTCATTCTCTTTTCCCCTTATTCTTATCCTTTATATAATGCTATTCATGTTGCAATGAGATAATATAACTGTAACTAAATAACTGTATAACTGTAAATAAATGTAACCTGGTAACAAGGAAATTGTTCATTAGCAAGCTATAAATAAGCAGTTTAATTAGTAGTGAGAGATCCCATGCCCCGTACAACAACATTTCCGGGGCCCCGCCCACCCAAGCCCCGCCCCTAATCTCTGCCCACTCCACATCAAAGTTAAAAGACCACACAGA
>CM044432.1:30115372-30127673 GCA_024363595.1 Xenopus borealis
AAAAGTAACTGATAACAGGGTGGAAATCTGGTTAAGAAGATCGAAAACAGATCAGGCAGGGAGAGGGATACTGGTTCCTTTGGAGGCAGTAGCGGGTGAGCTTTGCCCAGTGCAATTAACGCGTGATGATGAATCCAACGGCCCCTTCCCTAAGCATGGGTGACTTTGTGGTCCGACACAAAGACCTTGTGCCGGGGGATCCAGGGATGGAGTACACTTGAGTGAGGTAGCTTTAAGCAGCTTTATATTGGGGCTTCAGGAGGCAGTTGAGAGGGCGTTCAGCAAGTGTGTGGTGGAGCCCTGCCGTCTTAAGGGGTCAAGCGACCTGGGCCGTGGCGGGGGGATGCTTGCCAGTGTGGGATAATGGGGCTGTAGTCCCCTGTCTGTGGTGTGTTGGTGCCTCTCCGGGTATGGGCCCTGGGAGGTAAAGTTGAGTGAGGCCATTTGCTACCACTCGCCCATCCAAGGGCAGCGCCCTGTTGGCCGGCATGGCAGTGGCTCAGTCACTCAGTGGAGCAACCGGTTAGGCAAGCATTCCTGTGGGGTTACTGTTATGTTACAGTTATGTGTGGTTTTATACATTTACTAATGTATTAACATTTAATTCCATCCTGGGGCTTCAAGTGTCTTTATTGGGGGGGACGGTTTGGTATAAGTGGAAGGTCAAATGGATTAAAGGTAAGATGGTGGCATTAACGCTGCCCGGGTCATATGCTTATCAAGTCTCTGTACATACAGAACATATTCTCACAAGCTCTTATATCTCCCCTGTATAAATATTGAAGTAAAAGCATTAAAGAGAAAGTAAATAGGCTTTTTCCAACACCAGGTAAATGTATTATTCCTGATTATAGCCCTTAAATACCTGAATAAACTGAGTATTTTCTGTACTAGTAGGCACTGTAAACAGCAAATCAACTTGAGAGACATTTTTATATGCACAGTATTTGAGCTCTGCTGAGAGAATAGAAAGGCACTTGATGCAGCTCTTGCACCTGTTGTATACGAATCAATAGAAAGTCAGATACTCTAGCGTAACCTCCGACATATACCGGAGCTTTTGTCACAGACTCAACTGCAAACACAAACAAAGACAATGCTATTTGTATAAAATGATCACAGGACAATGTATTTTTCTCAAGCAGAAAAATTGGGCTTTCCTGGAATAAAAGGAGCGACAACCCAGCTCTTTCCCTACTTGTGACTGGGACACTATGGGGCATATTTGCCAGAGAGTGAAAAGTGTGTTTCACAATTTCCCCTAGGAGGAACTCGCCAACAATCTCTCTGATAATCATGCGTCGAGGTTGATTTGCAGAGCCAGGGGCATACTGGGAGGCATTCACAGAATAGAATGTCAGTGGTTGCTAAGTAACTAGTATGTGAAATATGGACTTTTTCATTTTTTTTTTTGCTTTCTTGAAAATAGAATGAAACAAAATAACAAAACAAATAATACCTAATGAACTAAAATCAGGTATAGACAGGTGATGACAAGGGAGTATGACGAAGACCAATACTGGCAACATAAAATAGAGCATACCCCTTGTAAGGTACTCTTGTCAATCAGATATAAAGGAGAAATAGTACAGGCCCCTGAAGTCTTTTCCTTCCTTTTCATATTAAAGGAACAGTGCCACCAAAAAATTAGTGTTTTAAAGTAATGAACGTATCATGTATTGGTGCCCTGCACTGGTAAGCCTGATATGTTTGCTTCAGAAACACTACTATAGTTCATATAAACAAGCTGATAAAGTAAAGCAAGCTTTCGAACAGCAGAAATCTCCCCTTGGTCAGCAGCAATAATGTAATTATCAAACAAACGGTATGGTAGGCTCACCAGGGTTTTGCAGAAAAGGTGCAGGCTGCTGCAGAGGTAGAAAAGACATCCTTGTCAGCATTTATTGTGTTTGGTAGCCGAGGATGAGGAGGGTATAACAGTGCTTTATTAGCAGGTTCATGCAGCCATTACATAACAGCAGTAACTTCTTTCTTTCACATTCAAACTGTACAGAAAGTCCTGTGTATGCACAGTGACACCCACAGGCCATTTGTATAAACACCACAATGTTCTACAAAGCTTATCTGCTGTATAACCTGTAGGGATGCACCGAATCCAGGATTCGGTTTGGGATTCGGCCTTTATCAGCAGGATTCGGATTCAGCCGAATCTTTCTGCCTGGCTTAACCGAATCCGAATCGTAATTTGCATATGCAAATTAGGGCCAGGGAGCTAAATCACGTGACTTTTTGGCACAAAACAAGGAAGTAAAAAATGTTTTCCCCTTCCCACCCATAATTTGCATATGCAAATGAGGGTTCGGATTCGGTTCGGTATTCGGCCAAATCTTTCGGGAAGGATTTGGGGGTTCGGCAGAATCCAAAATAGTGGATTCGGTTCATCCCTATTCTTTTCTCCTTTGAATGGCTACACAGCAGCTTATTTATATAAACAATAGTAGTGTTTCTGAGTCAAACACAGCAGTTTTACCATTTCAGGGCAATACTATGCTATATTTTTATTACTTTAAAACACTTTCATTATTTTTTGTGATGTTACTGTTCCTTTAATACTAAGGCCAGGCACTTGCAGGTTAACTGCAAAACATTTTATTTTCACGACATGTTTCAGGCAAAGCCCTTTCAAGCCAAAACATACAATATACCAAAGATTAAACTACACCGTTTTGTATAGTTAAGTGGGATGGGCCACTGCTGTGGGGAGTCATTTGCCTAGCCCATAGGTTAACAAAGGTATACCATGGCAATTAGCTGGTTACAATAGTACAAAAACATTTTCATTGCCTTAAGAAAAAGTGAACTCTGAAACCCTGAAGCAAGGAACATAATTGAAGTCCATACATTAAAGTCCATACATTAAAGACCATTGTGGGTTTTCAAAGTTTTGGGGCAGATTTACTAAATTCACATGAAGGATTCGAAGTTTGATCGAATTTCAAAAAGATTCGAGTTTTCGAATGTTTTTGAAGACCACTTTGACCAGTAAATTTTGAAAATTTGATTGAATCGAATGATTCAAATAATTCGAATAAAATTTCATTTGAGTATTCGACTGTCGAAGTACTTCCCCTTTAAATTTTTATTCGACCACCTAGTTTGCCAGATCAAAGCTACCGAATTGGGTTTCATTATTTTTGATCAAATAAAAAATATTCGATCGATAAAATCTTTCGAATCGATTTTCCTATTCGATCGTTCGACCAATCAAATTGTGGTAAAATCCTTCGATTTCGATATTCAAATTCAAAGGATTTTACTTCCCCTTTAAATTCAATGGTCGAATTTCGAATTTTTTTCAATTTGAAATTCGACCCTTAGTAAATCTGCCCCTTTGCATGTGCGACTCCCAGGTATTGCTGTTCAGGCCTTCCAGAAGGGTCAATTTTTGCAATAAATCCATCTTATAGCACAAGAAATGCATCAATTATTTAACTGCCCAACAATGATCATTACTTTTATATCTTACCGCACTGTCGGTGTTCATACATCGTTACAAAGGATAGAAGAATTTTCTGTTTTATCTGTGAAATAGAGGAACAAATGTAAGAAATCACAAAAATGGTGCTATGCTTCAGTATTCATTTAAACCAGTGGGGACCAGGCTATGTAGCCTCTTAATCCACACTGCTTCCCATTGGGGAAGTTTTTTTTATTTCACCTCCTCTCTGTGGTTTAGATACCACCTCAAGGACTAACCATTTAAGATGTTACTGTTTATGATTGTTAATGCAGAAATTTCTGGATACAGATGTGTCTGTAGGGGTGTTTATTTTATAGTTTCTAATATCGGACGTTTTATCTGATCTTTCTGATCTGTTCTTTCTTTTGCAGGCTGTATTGTCTGTCCACTTAATTACACAAAAGGTTGTGGTTTATTCTTTATTTGTATGTTTAGGTGCATTGTGGGTATCACTTAAGAAAGGGCTTTGCCCAAAACATGTCGTAAAAATAAAATGTTTTGCAGTTAACCTGCGAGTCCTTCGTTTCTGCTCACCCTATTTAATTAATAGTTGAAATAACTTTCAGCCCCGTACTGGTTTTGGTTTCTGTTTCTTTCTTTTTTTACAATAGGAAAAGTATATAAATAAATATATATAAAGTATATATTTTTAGCATATTAAAACATAATTATTAAGGTTTATTTATATCAAGCAAAAAAATAAGATAGTCAGCAGGAGTAGTCGCCATTCATGTACATTTTAGTAACAATCAGGATAAATAGGAAGCAACCTTGTAGCAACTAAAATTACACATACACAATGAGTGGAACGCTGCCCAACCAGGATTCCATCACACTTTTCCATCTAACACTCATTAGGTTCCACCCCCGGAGTTGGGGACCTACTCTACCATTGTGCACAATACACACTGTTATCAGGGGTCAATGCTACACCTCATTTTGAAACCATATGCACGTGCTCCATGTATCACATACCTTTTTACCTCCTTGTGCAGAAAGTTCTTGCTGGCAATTAAGCCTGGGCCATCTGGGTCCACAAGTACCTCCTCAACAGGGTTTTTTTTATTGGTGTTCCACTGACCCAGTCTGGCCTTGAATATATATCTTAGTTGTGAATGCTAAGTATAGCTTTGGTGCAAAAGAACACACACAGAAACAAAGTAAGTAACAAATGATTTTGTCTATATGCATTCCATATACATTCCCAACTTGTTGGGTAACCTTTTTCTGTCTATTTAAAATAGCATGGCGCATTCCATTGCCCTCTCTGTTTGAAATCAAGTTTAAAAATGGTTCATCATTTAGGTGGCGGGATTCAGTAATAAAGAGATTCCTGTTTGATTTTACATCAGAGCTTTTATGCTCCATTTCTGTATATTGATCATACTGGCATATATACTGCAATAGCTCCACACTAATCTGCTTTCTGTCACTGCAATATAACAATAGAATAATAAAATCCTTTTGCTTTAGTGGCTTTATGTCTTCAAGACCTGTCACACACAAAAGAAAACAAGGTTACTGAGAAACAAAATTAGTCACCAAAGCATATGTATACATTTTGTAAGTAAACATTTCGAAGTAATTGCCTGGAGCTGTATAGAACGTTGAAAAGTGGAGAAATATAACAGGGAAAACTGCAAGAACATGTATTTTGATGGTGTCATTAGACGTGAAGCATATTCCAGGCTGCAAATGATTCTACATGAGTGATTAACTAGATGTGGAAATAATCAGTGTGCTTGGTGTTTACCTGGATTAATCTTTGTGCTGGGGATAGAGAAACTGTAGCTTTTAAAATTTTCTTATTAGAATATTTTCCAAAAACATAGATATGCCTTCTGCTGTACTATTTTTATTAATGAACCACATCTCCCCCCCCCCCCCTCATAGCAAAAGGCTGGAAGTTTTATATCCCTGTAAAAAAGCAATGTGCAAAGGTTTTGATGAAGTACAAATGGGAAATGCAGATTTGGGGGAGATTAAACTGCTATTATATTTTCTCTAAAAAATGGCAGCAATTAACTGCTCACTATAACCTACTGGGAGTTTAATGCAGCCAGACAGACTTTGAAAATAGTTTTGCCATATCCTCTGTCCTTGTTCTTTTCATTATGAAGTGGGCACCAGTGATAAGCAAAATGGAACAGATTTGCTTTATTAAAAAAATTTGCTGACATTTTGAAGAAATTTCGCCAACGGTCGTTTTAAATTCCCTGTTTTTCCCCCCATTTTTTTCTGACATGAAACGCATTAAAGTAAAGGGGTGTCATTTCTTGCATAGGGTATGAAACACAATCTTTTTTTTCCAGCAGAACAAAATGCATGGCCAAATTCTTGAACAGTTTGGAAGAAGTTTTTACCACTCACAAAATCACAAATCTCCTTGCAAATCTATGAAAATTGAAAATTGTTTCTGCCAGTGTCAGAAAAAGGCTGCAGAGCACTGGGGAAAATGGGAGGTAAGGGGGGTTGCAGTGGGGGGAGGGTTTCATTTATGCTGGGGAAGGAAGCTCCTTAAAGGAGAACTAAAGCTTAACTAAAGAAGTAGCTAGAAATGTTGTACATTATGTTTTGGGCTTATGCACCAGACCCAGGCAACGACAGCCCTTTAGCAGGGAAATGATGTCTCCAAAGATGCCCCAGTGTTCCTCATCTTCTTTTCTGCTGATTCACTGATTCACATGCTCTGTGCTGCTGTCACTTACTGAGCTTAGGGACCCACTCACAATATACAGTACACATAGAGTAGAAATGTCACAACATAAGGCTAATTAGTCATTAATACAGATAATTACTACATGGCAGCACATTAACTAGTATTAGAATTTAATAATCAGCCTTGTAGCATCAGTTTATATTACAGGCCAACCTAATTTTCTGCTTGATAATAAGCGACAACCCCTTAGCTTCCCAACTGCTGAGCACACTGAGCACATGAGTGTCACAGACACTTTCCAAGATGGTGACCCCCTGTGTCAAGTTTGAAGTCCTGGATCATTGCTGCTATTGACAAGCTGAAGCTTTAGGCAGGTGCAATAAATTCAGTATAAAAAATATGGCATTTTAGCCATATTTGTTTTTCGGGTTTAGTTCTCCTTTAAAGTGGTAGCCACAGACACCCCAGTCCAACACTGACATCAACAGGAAACGTCAGTAACAAAGAGAATAAAGTCAGAATAATATTACCAGGTATGGAACCTGTTATCCAGAATGCTTGGGACCTGGGGTTTTATGGATAATGGATCATTCTGTAATTTGGATATTCATACCTTAAGTCTATTATAAAATCATATAGGCATTAAAAAAACTCAATAGGCTGTTTTTACTTGCAAGAAGGATTACTTGTATCTTAGTTTGCTGTTTTATTATTACAGGGAAAATTTTTGATTATTAAGTATATTATTATAAACAATTGTACATACTTGATACGAGCAGGACATAAATTGTAGAGTCTGTTGTTATTATTTCTCAGAAGACTCGGTTTTTTCTTTTTAATTTTGCTATGTGATCTGTAGGTTAACAAATGTATGGCTGCTGCAAAACCTAATCTCTAAAATGTACAATTGACAGGAAAATACACTGTTTTTAGTTATGGAATAAGATACTCAGTGCAGATGTTCATGAGCATTGTTTATCATGATTAGTGCATCCAGGAGATTTCAGTTTGGTACCAAATAACTTAAATACAGCACAGAATGCTGACTGAAAATGTTTCTTTTAACATACTGATTATAAGTACAGATACCGTATAAATAAAGTATAGGCATTCTTGTGCCTGCTTTTAGTTGTAAAGATGATTGCATTATAGGTTAAATCCTTTTGACATTTTAACCAGCCCTTGCATATTTCTCCCTCTTCTAACTACTAATTTTCTATTACTCATATTTTCCCTGTTTAGAAAGAAGCGCATTTTATTGCAACACAATTATTAGCAAACACACCTTTTACCGCCATCTGTTGCTTGATCCAAAATTACACAAACTGCTGGAGACCTTTCTCCATTTAAAGCTGTTTAATGGAGTAATATGGCAGTGATAACACGCTACTGTGTTTCAATGCACTTAACACCAAGCTCATTTATGGTTACATCATTGATAATTATGGAAATGATGCTGGCTTTTGGTAAAATTGCAGTGCCTCTGTACAAAAGCTCTATAAAATGGGCATTTAGAGGAAAACATTTCTGTTTCTTTGAATTTGTTCCTAGAAAAGAAAAGTTGCGGTGTCAAAGGGTAATGAGTTTAGATAAAAAAGTAATTTCCAACTAATCAGCTTTGGGCTTTATAGTTACTGAGTTTTGCTACATAAGAAAATTGGTGCTTAGAACTCGAGGAGTAGAATAAAAAAAAAAACCCAAGTAATGAAACTCTAACCAGCCATATCATTAGGTGCCATATAAAAGGTCCACTGAGAGTCTCTCACCTTGCTGGATACCCATAAAACAGATTTTATATTTTGCTTGGGAAAAGAGGTCATTTGGCACAATTTGCACTTGGAGTGCCTCTGCTTAGTTTTTGGAAAAAAGTTTGATGTTAGGAATGAATTCAAAGCAAACAATCACCAGCATTTATACTGTATGTGCCTTATCAATATGGAAACAATTCCAAAAAAATTCTGCTTTTGAGTATTCCTTTTTATAATTTCCAGTCTATTCTACTAATCACACAGCTTTTCTACTTATCCTTCTTTGTGTTAATTCTTATTTGCTGTAATTCTTTTCTGAGTTTTGACAAATACATATCCCTCTAATCTCCAAAGTGCCTGTAAGAATCTGTTTCCTGATCTGTTTGCTCTGAAATGAAGGAAAATAATGCTTTTATTTGTAAATTGAAATTGTGCCTGTAGTATGTCCTTAATACATAATATTAACAGCGCTTTTGTTTCATACAAAAGGCTTTTCCCCTCAGTTTTAACAGAAACACATCTTGATGCTATTAGAGTTATAACTCTAAATAGTGTTAATACTTTATTCTTCAGTCGGCTCTAAAACATAACATGTTGCACCTATTACAACTGCTACCCAGAACCTGTTTCATTGTTATATCTATACAGTGAGACACACATAGAATCATATAGATAATTTTGTCCCAGATCAACTCTCATTCTCATTCTATATAAATAGATTTCTATAGATTACCTGGTAAAATTTCAGCACATATTCACACATTTTCCTGCAAAAGGTGACCAGAGGATTTTGCATTTTTTATCTGAAGGAATAAAATACATTTATTGGACCAATTCTTGAGACCTGGGGTTTTCCAGATAAGGCATCTTTTTCGTAATTTGTATCTCCATACATGCGGAGGCCCATTTATTAGCAGTCCAATTTTAGTGGTTAAATAGTTTTGAAAAACACAAATTTTCTCTACAGCTATGTATGTGTTATTTGTGAAATCACAACCATAACCCAAACTTAGTTTTTATGACCATAACGAAGCATAATACTACAAATGTAATCAAACCTATTGGCTGGGAACCCCCAGTGTCTCACTGCAAGAGGAGGAGGACCCAAGTGATTGCCTTGCTTTGGAGCCAAATGCATAGGGGTTACAGCGGGAGCTTATAAAGAACCCTGCAGCTTGGCAAGGGCTGCAGTGTTCTCTGCTTTGAATAAGCATTTGAGTGTCAGACATAAAGAGAGCCAGGTTTCTGTCTTCATCATTTAATGGCCACGTGTGAGTCCCCAGAGTGAGGACAGGTCTTGCTTGTATACCTGCCATGTGGGAGAAGCTACTAAATCCAAAGGTAAAGATCTTTTGGAGCAGGTATAAGAGCTCTTGGGGAAGGGACACATTACCATGAACTGAATTGAGCTAATTTGCACTTGGTCCACCTGGAGTGGAGTGAGGATTGTGGAATTAGAAGACTGTACCAGTGGGCTAATAGTCCATACTGGTTCCCCAGGGTAAAAATTATCTGTGTGATTTGTATACAAATATTGCATACATTTTTATATGGAATTATACTGGTTTCCTGCAAACTGTGTGGATTATTTTCCTAGTGAAATTCCCCCTTAGAATACATATCTGAAAGACCTTAGGGGCAGATTTACTAAGGGTTGAAGTGAGAATTTTAATTAATGAAATTCGAATTTCAAAATAACTGTTGGGTACTTTGACCCAAAAATGCCAAATAGGCCAAAATTTTATTTGAAATGAAAAAAATCTGAATCGAATTTTAAAATTCGACCATTTGAAAATCGAAGTAATTCAAATTAGACCCTTCACCACCTTAAACCTGGCAAATTGCTATTTTAGCCTATGGGGGACCTCCTGGAACCTTTAAGGAGTGTTTTTGCAAATCAAATTTTTCTTGGGCATCGAACAATGCATTATACAATTCGAACAATTTTTATTCGATCAAAAACTGACCTTTTTAATTGAAAACGGTCCGTTTTCTATCTAAAAAACACTTTTTGATGGTCGAATTCCAAAGTTTTTTAACTTTGAAATTAAACCTTAAGAAGTTCCAATAATTCAAAGGATTTTGTGGAGAATCGTTTGATTGAATTGAATGTTTTTAAATTCGATCGAAATTGGACCTATTCAATCAAAATAAGTCCAGGGCAATTACTTTGAAAGTTGAAAATTCGAATTTTCAAATGTTTTCAATTCAAATCGAATGTTGGGCTATTCGCTAATTGAAGTAGCACAAAATTACTTTGAAATAGTAATCATTCTGCCCCTATATATTTTTAAGTCAAAATATAATTTGGTCCAGGCTGGCTATCCAATGGACCCATGCACATCATGCAAAAAAATTCCTTATAATATTTTCATAGTCCAAAAATTCTTCAAATGCTAAGCTTATGTTTTAACTACCCATATAATGATGGAGCATTGACTTGGTTTAAAGGAGAACTAAACCCTTAATTAAGAATAAACACTACCCCCCGACACTACTTAGACCCCCCTCCCTGCTCCCCCTTCAGGAATTCTAAGTTCACCAGCGCCATCTTCTCTTTTCACAGCACTTGTGACTTTTGGCGCATGCGCATTTGTCATGAAATGGAAAATTGCTCCAACTGCTTATGCGCCTATATGCCTCTCTGTTCCTGAAGATTACCAAAGAGAATAACATGGCACCCGTGAACTCTGATGGTCTGAAATGCCACCAAGGGGTAAGTAAAGAGTTAGGGGTATTTACCAGGGGTAACAGCTATACTGGGGGAGCAGGGAGTGGGTTCTATGTAGGGCAGGGGCAGTAGTTTTTTTTTTTAATTAAGGGTTAAGTTCTCCTTTAACGCTTTACAACAGTCATAGAGTGAAGGCATCTTTTAGCTTTATTCAAATGTAGTGATGGGCGAATTTATTCGCCAGGGGCCAATTCGCAGCGAATTCCCGCGATTCGCAGTGAGTGAATAAATTTGCGAATCGCCAGTGAAATTCGCGACGCGCGCCGAAAACGACGCAACGAAAATGACGCGACGCTCGTCGGAAACAACGCGACGCGCCAAAGGCGACGCGTGTCAAAAGCGTCCCGCGACTCGTTTCATTAATTTTTCGCCAATTCGCGAATTTCTCTATCTATCTAGCTATCTATCTAGCTATCTATATCAAAACATAATGCTCTTTTTAATTACTTGTCCACCATTTATATATTTAAAATGATTTTACATAAAGCCAGTTTAATTAACTGTAAATACTTGGTGTGTTTTATTGTTACCTTAATATAGGCTGAGACTCAAACTCATGTCAAAATATCAATATACACTGCGGGTGGTATCTGTGAAATAATTGTTTGCTTCTTTTGTAGAGAAGAAAAGGTAAAACAACATGTGGCCTTCCTGAGTGACTGTTCAAGCCTTCGTACAGAACACAACCAAAAGTAAAAGGCTTTTTGTTTTAGGTAGATCCTATTCATTTAATATAATTTTTTCTAGGTTAAACCTTTAAGGAGCGTTTGGGAACAGGAAATGAAAGAATAAAAGATACATCAGCACATCTACTATAACTATTTTCATGGTTGTAAAAAAATTAAAAAAAAATTTTTTTTCTTTGCGCAATGCTTAGGATGCATATCAGAAAGTTTCATTTTACAGAAGGACTATTGTTTTTCTTCTTTTATTTCTTAATTTTCATTGGCCAGAGTGAGAAAATTATTTTATATTGTTACTGCTGTTACTTGATAAGTTGGCATAAGATAATCATATAATACTTAACGAAAGAATGCAGCATTTTCATGGCTTTACAAATGTGCTCTACCAATACCTCAGGTCTCTAGGTCCAAGAACTTAATCATGATCTGGTAGAATGTAGTTCAATGTTTGCTCATGGAATTTCCTACCTTGGATCACATGCGATCATGACAACTGGAAATGGAAACTGTGGACTTTAAGGCAACTGACCACTTGCAAAAATCTGAAGAGATTGTGTTTTTTTGAAAAGCATCTGATTTTAACCAGTGAAGAGCGAATCTGTCCAGAAAAAAAAAACTGGGAAAAAAGAGAAGTCAACATGCAACTATTTTTCTCAATCAAAATGCATTAAATAGAGGACTTGCAGAGTTTAAGTTCCTTATAACTTGGGTGAGAAAAAATTACTATCCTGGGGAGGCCAATTTATTAAAATTACAATGTGTTTAATTTAATTTTTTTTATAATAAATTCACATTTTCAAAAACTCAGATGTTTGTTTATTTTATATAAAAAAAATTCTAGTGCGTTTACAAGCTTAATAAAATTTGAAAAACTCAAATTGATTATGTTGTTTAAAATTTGGCTATGCAACTCCCATTGACTTCTACATGACCTTATTAACATTTAAATTCTGAACTTTTGGATCCAGCTTTTTGTTTGTGTGTGTTGTGGGGGGGGGG
>CM044432.1:30127883-30142702 GCA_024363595.1 Xenopus borealis
AGTTCAAATTACCTAAGCAACCAAGCACTTATTTGAATAGTAGACTGGAATATGAATAGACGAAGGCCCGAATACAAAGATGAGTAATAAAATGTAGCAATGACAATAAATTTGAAGTCATACAGAGAATTTGTTTTTACTTGAGGTCAGTGACCCCCATTTGAAAGCTGGAAATAGTCAGAAGCAGAAAACTATTTATTCAAAAATGATAAGAAGAAATAAAGGATAATTCAAATGTTTCTTAGAATTAGTAATTCTATAACATACTGAGGGGCAGATTTATAAATGGTCGAATTGAAAATTCGCATGAAAAATTTTTTTTTTCATCAAAACTGTCAAAATTGACCATAACTGTCAAATTTGACCAGGCAATTATCCAAACTCGATTAGAGTTTTTAAAAAGAATTCTAATTCGATTTTCGCAAAAATTATTTTAGAAACCCTGCACCATGTACCTAATCTAATGCTTAAAATTGTACTTGCTATGTAATATATAAGATGTTGGCACATAGAGACACGATTTCCTAGAAATTAGAAAAAATTAAACTGATAGAATTTTTGCCAGCATTGAATAAATTGTGCACTGAAAAAGAAAGGCAGAGAACTAAAGACCTGGCTCAAGGGTGTGCACTTCATTGATGTGATTGATACAAATATCTCCCTAGTCACTGCAGTATTAAAGTATTTCTGGGGCTGTGCAGGAAGCAGCAGAAGAATGGTATTGTTGCAGTGTTGGACTGGTGCTATTGGACATGCCGTGTGCATTCATGAATGCTGTACCACTACACGCATGCACGAACATCCGCACACAGTGTTCTAACATCTTCGTTTTGGCCTGAACGGGGACTATGTCTGAGCTGGCGGGTGCCCATGAGGGCCAGGGCCTTCCGGTTTTTTTCCCGGTGTCCCAATCCCAGGACTGGCCCAGTCATACCCTGTATTGCTGCTCAACTGAAATGAATTTTTAGCTGTGATTTAGTCTATTAATCCAGGTATTGTGGGGCAAGGCATAGGAAGTGGAAGCCCTGTGCCTTTACAAATTAAGAAATATAAAACAGACTAATTACAATATTTGAGGAGTCGCAGCCATTGCATTTTTATTTATTTAAAATGGCACGAAGGTAAAACCCCAGTAATTATATAACAGTCCAAACAAGGCAATATAATACTGAATAATATTTTAATAATTATTTTAAAATGTCCCTTTAAATAAACATCCTCGATTTCTAAAACTATTCCTGTTTAGGCACATTATGTCCATGAGAATAACTGTAAAGTCGGGTCTATTACATTTGTCAAATTGCATGCAAAAAGTTTGAAGAGGAATAGGCAAAGTCATTAATTACTGACTTTTCAAAAAGTAGTTGGTTCTGCTATTTATTTGCAAGTTGCAATTTAACTTAACCTGCACTCATTTTTGTCTGGTGAAAAAAAATAGGGGTCATTTCTGTAAAGCCCTGATAGAAAATTTCAAAAAGTGTGCCCCATGGTCCTTATTGTCTGAAGTCTGGTGGCGCTGTGCATCTTTGAGTAAATAATACATTTTAGACTTACCATAGGGCAGACAGATGGAGACTTATTTATTAATGTAAGGTTTTTTGAAAACACGACTAAACTCAGAAAATCTTAAACCAGGAATGTCATGGAATTTATTAAAAGATATAAAAGTATGAATGAAAGAAAAAAACACTGAATGTTGATACTAATATGATGATACTAATACCTTGAAAATCCCCAAATATTTCAGACAATTCCGAGAGAAAAAAATCTGAAAACCTTGAAAAATTTGAATTGTCCAGTCAGATCAGCACAGCTCCCACTGACTTCTATAGCACCTTGACAACTTTTACTTGGTGACGTTTGTGGGTTTTTTTTTCTACAAATCTCAAAAAGTTGGTGGTTTTACTATATTTCTAAAAACAGTGATTTACAGAAAGCAATCCAAGTAGGGTAAAATGCTGTGCCACAATAATTTTTTGTATTTGATAATTAATTGTAACTAATTTAGTGTAATTAATTGTAACTAATATAGATAGTTTGCATCCTCCCCTTCACAGCTGTGCCACAGCACAAACCATCCCCCTCATGCTGTTGAACTGCTGCTTATGAGGTCTATCCTCAGTTCACCTTTTGCTTCTATATGTTGTTTTAAAGATACTGTAAATCACCAACTTTGAAATTGAGTTCACAAAAAAAAAGAATTTAAATGATGTTTTTGTTATAAGCACCCAACTTTGCATTTCAGTAATTATATTCTTTTCTATATCGACTACAAAGTCAGCACAAGGGTTTAGAAGTGTCACAATAATTTTCAGGGAAAACAAATGGCAAATAAGGACAAACCATAACTATAAATAGGATACTTTTCACTCTACTAACACCATGTGAAGAAATTGACATGAAATTACATTTTTTTTCTGTTAAGGTTTAAAGGAGAATTCAACCCTGCTGGTGCTAAAACCCCTCCCCCTCCCTCCCGTAGGCCTCCTCCCTCCTACCCCCCGGCACCTAAGGTGTAAAATACCCCAAAGCACAGGTCCCCTTCTGGAAGGTTTACGGGTGCCATCTTCTGCAGCACCGTCTTCTTTGTTGTCCCTATGGCATTGGTGGTGCATGCGCAGTAGGACGCATCTGGCGGTTGGTACTACTGAGCATGTGCCTGAAGTTCACAAATTTTTCTGATTAAGCTTTGTAAACTTTGGGTACATACACAGTAGTACCAACTGGCAAATGCATCCTACTACGCATGCCCTGCAAACGCTGTTAGGACCTGCGCTTTAGGGGAAATACCCAGGGGGGGGGGAGGTAGGCCGGGGGGGAGGAGGGAGGGGGGCCTACAGGAGGGAGGGGGAGGGGTTTTAGCACTGCAGGGTTGAATTCTCCTTTGACTGTATTTTTTCATCTCAGAATACATGGATAAATCTATATTTATAACCTTGACAGCAAACCTCAAATCTTTTTGCATGTAGAACCATGTGTTCGCTTCTACAAGGTTTTTCAAAACATAACTTAATGAAAAGGATTTGTAGGCACATCAGCCTGACACGAGCATTGATGCCTTGCAGATCTAAGTTAAAGCATTACTGCCTGTTCTTTTATGTTGTACTTGATTTTTTAAAATGTCATCAGTTTCAGTTACCATTTAACAACATGTAACATTTATTTTCAATTTGTCTCTGTGTTGTAAAATTGTACAAGAGTATTTTATACTCTTATATCCGATATTTCAGTCTTTTTTCAAGTTCCCGATTTTTTATGGGTGAAAATGGCTGCAGCTTGTTTTTATTAGAACTCACCAAGCTTAGGAAAAATTATCCACCAACATACCTACATTATTAATTATTATTAAAACAAATGCATAAAATGAATAAGTTGTGACATTGTAAAACAAAAGCAGCTTAAGGTTGCATAACATTCAACAGTAGCTTATAATGAATAAAGATTACTCTTCATAACCAACCAATTCTAAGCAAGCCTCCATCACCTACTTCCTCACTTACTGTGCCTCCTAGCCCCTAAGCCTAGCCCCAAGTTGACCTCACCTTAAAGGGCAAGGAAACCCTAAAAATGAATAGGACTAAAAATGCCATGCTTTATATACTGAACTTATTGCACCAGCCTAAAGTTTCAGCTTCTCAATATCAGCAATGATCCAGGACTTCAAACTTGTTACAAGGGGTCGCCATCTTGGAAAGTGTCTGTGACACTCCGTGGGCTCTGAGCAGCTGTTGAGAAGCTAAGCTTAGGGGTCGTCACAAATGATCAACAGAAATTGAGGTTTGCCTGATGCTACAAGCTGATGCTACAGGGCTGATTATTAAATTCTGATGCTAGTTGCACTGGTGTCTGTGCTGCCATGCAGTAATTATACATATTAATTACTAATCAGCCTTATACTGTGACAGTTATATTCCATGTGTACTGTATATCCCCAAGCTTAGTAACTGACAACAGCACAGAGCATGTGAATCAGTGAATCAGCAGAAAAGAAGACGGGGAGCTACTGGGGCATCTTTGGAGACACAGATATTTGCTACTAAAGGGCTGTGATTGCCTGGGGTTGGTATAGAAGCCCAAAACATAATGTACAACATTTCTAGCCTACTTTTTTAGTTTAACTTTCCTTGTCCTTTAACAATCCATCCCCCTTTGTGGCTACCCATTAGGGCAGTCCCACACTGCCAAAGCTGCAACATTCTAACCCCTACCCTCCATGACAGGTGGGTGGGAAATACTGCTTCCCATGTCTTCTGCAAAAAAGGTAGGACTTTTTACCTCCCTTTATAGGCTCAGCCCTTCCCCCTTCTTTATGCCCCTTGCCTATCATCCCCACAATGCACCAGTCAAACACTCCCCTTAATTTCCTATTTGTCCCTAAGTCATGCCTTACTCCACTCCACCTGTCACAGGGTCCCTCCATAAGCCTCTACCCAATTAATATGTAACATTAAAACCTCATAGTCAGTCAAAGTCATAGTTATTTATTCATTGTGTTCAACTTTACGCATTAACAGATTTTGTAAGTGCTAATTAAAATGACAAATCCATTACAATGTACCTTGTTTCAATCAGTTAAACTTGCGACAGACTAAAGAGTGACTATTGCACATATAATCATTACATCTTAATTTTACATCTAATTACTGTGACGCCGTTCCTGTTGTTAATATTTAATGGATCATTAAAATCTAACACTTCACTTTTTTCAATATTTCAAAAACCTACATTTATAGCCATTTCATAATTGCTATTATTTGCTATTTTATTTGCTTGACAAATGGATGACATCATCAAATGCAATTATTGTAGAGCGACCCCAGATGGGCCTCATGAATAGAAAAAAGGATTGTAAAACATTTTAGACAACATACTGCAATCCCTATTAAATGGTATGAATATGAGTGACTAACTAATCACTAGTAACAATTAAAAAGGAATTCATAAATCATTGTTGCAAGTTTTATGATATGAAGGTGTTTCACTTGATTACATATCCTAGAATATGTACAATATTTCTTATTATAACTTAATATAAATTAATAATTTATAAGGCAGGGTGGGAAGTTGGAAAGTTGCAAAACTCCTTGTTTTTTATTTAAAATGCACCTGGCTGAATGGATCTTTAGATTCAAACTTTGCATACAAGAAGATTTACACATGGACAGATTGCTAGAATCCCATGACATGTGTCTTGCTCAATTAAGGGGGGAGATCATTACATGGCTCCCATGCACTATAATCGGATCCAATTGTGTTGTGCCCATTTAATCACATGGTGCTTAGGTTGGTTGTTAGATAATGAGTCCTGACATTTGATATGAACATATTCTGCAGGAATATAAGCACAATTGGTTTTAATTATGTCACCCAGCTACATTTGAACATGTAGCCTTTGCTGGCCATAGAAGGCGACTATTTGACAGTTGATATGTGTTATTGTCTTAGGGTAAGCTTTCACCAACCTTCTGAGTAATTCTGAGTGGCTACTGCAAGATGACCACCATATCCATCTCAGTGAAGTTGGCAACATACTCTCCATCATGACACAGAATGAAACCACAATTATGGAATACGTTTAATATGTTACCCAAGGCATGATAGAGTTCTGCAGCTTAATTTATGTTGGTGCAATATTTGTGTGGATACACATTTTACATTGTAGTCCTCTTTTACAAAAGTATTGGATTTATTTTTGGTAGATATTTGCATGTTAAATTCATATTTCTTAAAGGGCTACTAAAGTCTAAAATAGAATAATGTTAGAAATGCTGTATTTTTATACTAAATATAAAGATGAACTTACTGCACCAGAAGGCTACTAAGACAAAAGATTTATGCTTTCAAAGTTGGCACAGGGGGCTGTCATCTTGTAACTTTGTTATACATCTTTGCAGCACCAAGGGGCAAATTTATGAAATTCAAGTGAAATGATCGAAGTTCGATCGAATACCAATCGTACAAATTTTTCGTGAAATTGTATATGCAAATTTGGCCTCTTCGATCATCGAATATCGAATAGATCAAATAGATTGAATGATCGGATATTCGATAATTCGATCAATCGATGATCGAAGGAATCAAAATTTTAAAGTTATTCGACTGCCTACTTCGCCAGATTGAACCAACCGAATTGTAATAGAAGCCTATGGGAAGCTCCCCATTGGCTTCTGAGTCTAAGTCCTGCTCGAATACTGTTCGATCGTTCGAATCGTACGAATTTTTCGGACGCACAAAGGAAATTTCACGATTTTTTTTGTGAAATCGAACGATCGGTATCCGATTGTACGAATTCATCAAGAAATCGAATATCGAGCAAAATTATAGCCTAAAACAATTCAATAAGCATTCGATGGTCGAATGCTTATCGAATTACGAATTTAGTCGAGCTAATTTTGGGGAATAATAGTAAATTTGCCCCCAAGACTATGCACATGCTCAGTGTGGTTTGGTCTTCAGTTGAGTGGTTAAGCTTAGGGATGAAAACATAAAAGTCAAATAATATCTGCCATAGAAGTCAATACAGCAAGACTGGTTAATAATCTGAATATGCAGACTGCACTGGGTGTTTGGATAAAAACCTCTATACAGTCGTGAGCTGCTCAACAGGGAATCAAACAAAGCTGCTCAAGTACTGGGAAGTAAGGAGGGGGCTCTGCCCTGCCATTTGAAAGTATAATTGTTTCCCTGCAGAGCAGTTAGGGGCCATCTGACCATTCCTATCCACAGCAGTAAATGAAGGGGGAATTTCACTGCATACAGTCAGGTTTAGTATAAAAACAGTAGAAATTTTTGTCTGGAGATAGATTTCTTTTTCATTAACGAAAGTAAAAATGGGATTTTATTTTTTTGCCTTTACATCCCCTTAAAGGTGGTGATCTCTAATGACAGTCTTTGATAAATATACTCATGGACTGCACATACGTATACCCCTTATATGAATAGTCTGGTCTTTCTGATGTAAGATGAATCATTCATTAAATAAAGTCTGTTGTCACATAGCTGTCAAGCTGTTTAACAGAAAATACCTTTGGTATATTCCTATTGACATAGAAACAACATTTTGTAATTTTTTTCTCATATTGTCTCACTCATTATTGCACCAAACTTTCCATTTAGTACTACAGGTGGCTCAGTCCTGTATTACAGATATCTTTTTTCTCTATACTGCTGGTTTCTGCTTTAGCATAACTCCCTGTCCCAAGTAACTTAGCTTATCACAACATCTGCAAAGATGTCTTGAAGATGCCCCAGACTTTTCTGTGAATGGGGAAACCAACTGTACAATACAAAATTGTATCATCATCATCAACATTATCAACATCACCATCATTATCCTAACAAACAAAGAATTATTAAACAAATATATAATTGAATAGATTATTTAGCGAATCTATGCTGCAATTACAGATGCAGTCACTTTGGATTGTTAGTTTAATGCGTCGTGACTTAACTCATCTATCTCATTTATCTCACTTAGCACAGAATATTGTGTCACAGCATCCCATCCAATTAAAGAATTCACCATTGAAAACAATGGTGCTTTGGTATGCTAATGAAAAGGTTAAATGCATTAAATGAGTTAAGATAACTTTAGATAACACAGTTTCTTCAATTAGCCCTGAGTCATGACGCATTTAACTTACAAATCCAAGTGACTCTATCTGTAGATACTGTGCCAAAAATTGGTTTGATCCATCAAAATATTTGGGTTAAACCAACTCCTGTTTGTGAGAATTTAGGTTGTTGACTTGTTGGGATGTAAATCGTAAAGAAAATACCAATTGCAATCAAGGTTTAAAAATCACAAGCAGAGTAAAGGTTGGTGTACTGTAATAAACTTCAGAGTTTGAGCAGTTTTAGAAATCAAACTAAAGGAACAGGTTTGATTTTGATGAGGAGCAAAAGCTATTTCCAAAGGGACTTGAAATATTTTACTCTGATTAATTATGCATTCTTTTATATTTTTCTGAAAAGGCAAACATTGACATGCTAAGATTTTGATTGGAACATTGCACTTACTAAAACCTTTGCAGATATTATCCATTATGCTCCGCTGGTTTTTCCAAAATTTGTCAATCTTGCATTCACAGACGTTGAAATATGCCATGCTATTTTAATTAAAGAGGGCATATATTATTGTTTTGTTTGAATAAGATTCCAACACATCAAAAGATAACATGGCTTAGAAGTTAAATATTTACATCTGTGTGTGCTTTCAGTTAAAATTCTAATTGCAATGTAAAATATCAAACGGCAATTTGCTGTAAACAATTTCCTAGCCTACCATCACAAACATGAACATATACCAATACAAAGGGAAAATACAGGACCAGAACTAGGCATGCACCTAGGGTGCAGCAGTTGGGGGGGCACTAGCCATGTCTCTTCTGTCTGCCTCCCAGGTCCGGATTTGTGGAAAGGCCTGGGCCTAGGGTGGCAGGATTTTAGGGGGTGGCATGCTGCCCAACCACACCCACATTGATTCAGAAACACTTTGGATATGCAGGAGGTACAATAGTTTTTTGAATTTCCCATGCACCAATCCCCAATACTCTGGTCCTGATGATGAAAATTTGTGAATAAAGTGTGGAGTATGGGGCACCAACTATGTAAATCCGGCCCTGCTGCCTCCTCCTCTTATCTCCCACCCGTACTTGACCTTGCCCCTGCTGCCCTGTCCTTGCACGTGATAGCAAGGTGGCTGGCTGGGTTGCCTTAGCCAACTTTCCAGCTTGGCCTACCACTGGGAAAAGATTCCCAGTTGTTCTTACCTTCCATTTACTTTCTTTCAAATAAACAGTACGACATGATCATGAGCATGTCTTATTTTGTGGTTGAAACACTTCCTGTGCATATTTAAATGATGTCTATATCATGATATATATCTCAGATATATTGATTGTTTCTTCTGAGCCATGAACTTTAGTTACATACTGCAAAAACACCTCCTTTTTTAACCACTATGGTTACATATATCAATAAACAATAAGTATACATGTTAAAAGAACTTCATGGAAAATATAATAAGAAAACATTGTCTATGTGCATTGTGTATGTGCTATAGAAGTGAATAGATATGGCACTGATTTGTAGAGGTTTTCTGATTCATTTTTCACTAGGAATTTATCAGAGAAACCCAATTTTTTGTGGTTTACAAGGTATTCGTATTTTTTAGTGCAGCAGTCACTGCTTTTTTCATTCACACGTTTTATATTTGGATCTTTTAATAAATTCATGGTTTTAGACTTTACCTTTAAAACCACAAACACTCAGCCTTTAATAAATAACATTGTTGACAGGATTTTCTTCCACAAAATGATTAGTGAGGTTGAGCAGTGATCTCTCAAGATCATGCTTGGCTCCAGTGGTGTAACTCTGAATTGAATGTGTTGGATTTGCGCACAAAATACAAACAAAAGGCGGTATAAAAAAAAAGAATCTCTTCATATACAGTATAGCAATACAATGTGTATCAATCAAAATTGTATCTCATCAAAGCAATAGATACACAACAATATTGTCAAATATAGATATATACCACCCAATTATATGTTTGATGTAAAAAAGAAGAACAACAAGCGGCAGATACACTTGCCAGCAATGAGAATACCCCAAGGTTTTGGCACTGTAACCTTTGTCAAGGGGGATTCTGCCATACAGCTCATGGGTAGTGATGGGCAAATCTACCCCGTTTCACTTCGCCGAAAAATTCGCGAATTGGTGAAAAAATTTGCAAAACGAGTCGCGGCACGTTCTTGACACGCAACTCGTTTTTTTTCAGCGAATTTTCACCAGGTGAATTTTAGCTGGCGTTTCGCTAATTTATTCCCCAGCGGCGAATCGTGGGAATTCACAGCGAATTCGGCCCTGGCGAAAAAGATTCGCCCATCACTATTCATGGGACAGAGGGGCCCAGACCACAAAACCTTCTCTATAGAGTGCCCTTCTTTGGTCCCTTTTGGTGTGTTAACTGCTACCTGCCCCAAGCAAGCAAGAAAGGGGCTGGTGAAAAAAAGGGGGTGGGGGAATTATACAGTACTTGCTGCCTCAAAAAATGGTTTGCTAGTAGGTGGCCTTAAAGGGGTGGTTCACCTTAAAGTTAACTTTTAGTATATTGTAGAAGGACCAATTCTAAGAAACTTTTCAATTGGTCTTCATTATTTATTTTTCATAGTTTTTTAATGATTTGCAATTTTCTTCTATTTCTTTGCGGCTTTAAATGGGGGTCACTGACACCATCTAAAAACAAATGCTATGTAAGGCTACAAATGCATTGTTACAGCCACTTTTTATTACTTATCATTCTATCCAGTCCTTCTCCTATTCATATTCCAGTCTTTTATTCAAATCAATGCAGGGCTGCTAGGGTAAGTTGTACCCTAGAACCCAAATTGCTGACACTGCAAAATAGAGAGCTGCTGAATAAAAAGCTAAATAACTATAAAACCACAAACAATAACAAATTAAAACCAATTGCAAATTGTTTCAGAATATCCCTCTCTACATTATACTAAAAGTTAACTCAAAGGTGAACAACCCCTTTAATAAATAATGCCACTGCTTGGTTCTTAATGTTCTAATTTATCCTACCAGAGTTCAGGTGGCTTGAAGGAAACCAAGTATTTGTGCCTGCCAGTCCAGTACTTCCACTCCTATCTCAGCAAACCAAGTCTGTTCAGACCACCCCCCCTCAAGTATTTGCATATTTTTAACAGTCTTAATGTAGAGTCTGGGTCTAAATGCCTCAGACCTGCAGCTCATGGAGGAGGAGACAAACCCTGTCAGAAGTTTTTCTGGCAGTGACTCACAGAATACCATTTTGTGGGCCCCAAAATGAACACCACATTTTGTTATTGTTGTTACTGTGGTTGTTTTTTATAAGGGAAAACAGTGGTGTTATAAAATTTGCACATGTATAGTGTGCATACTTGCAGTGTAACCTACTTTACCTGAGATGATGAAATAACAATATTCTGGCACAAAGGGTTTCTCAGGATTCATAAAGCATTACTGTAACCTCAAAAGGACATTTAATTTATTTTTATTTTACTTTATTAATAAACTAAAAAAAATCATAATTATATGTGCAATGGGATTAAATTTAGTACTAACAATAAATAATTCTGAAAGAGCCATACAAATGCAACTCTGTTTCTACACATCTAATGTTTTTATAACAATTGTGGAAGGGCATTGCAGAATAATAAATTAATCTAAAATATGTTTCTCATTGTTTAAAAAGAACATGAAGTACAAATAATGTGAGGCACCTAAAATATTAAACTCATTAGTATTCAGTTGTGTTGCCATAATGGTGATAGTTCTACCTGCTTTATGCCCAATGCAATAAATCATCTTTTCAGCTGTCTATAATTTGTTCAAATTGATTGTAATCGGAAAAGAGAAAATGTATGACTTTTCTTTCTTTCTTTCTTTCATTCTTTATTTTTAGATGAAACAGCAATTTATCTAAACGTATAAATTCCTGGTTTAGTCTAAAAAGTGTATAATGTGTTAGCCATCAATTATGTATCTGCCAGAATGTTCTATGCAGGTGAAGGCCACAGATTGTTGCTATAGACTTTAACACACTGATAATAAAAGTTATCCCTGAAATGGTGATTTAGATAAAGAAAAAGCAATGAGGAACCAATTACTTCATTGTAGTCTATTGTGACATCGTCCCCTAAATTGCTAAACTAAAAAACTATATATCATCTTTTATTTCTGTTACAAAGAATTTTGTATTTCCTTTTTTGGGAAAAAAATAGGATTATTTTATTAAAGACCAATTACTGTTTAGTGCTGCAAAGTTGGTAAAATGGGACTAACTTCTTAAAGTAGTAAAGGGAACTATGGGTTTCTATTTGGTAAGTAAACTGTAACTATGTACATCATTGAAGAGTCAATTTTAATAGTTAGAAAGTATTAATTGATCATTAAAGTAGCAAGCCTGTACAGAGATAGAAAACAGAATCCAGACACACATTTAACACTGTGTAAAGTACTTATGTACATGAGGTTTAAACAAGGTTTTTAAAACAGAAAATTATTAGTGACTATTTTCAAAAACACCCATTTGATAACCAGTTCTTTTCTGTGTGTTGATGGTTTCTTATCAGCCACACAATGCAGAGTAGTGAGTGAAATCCAGTAGATATTTTAAATACACACACACACATTATTTCTTTAAAGTGAAGTATAAATGGCTTTATTCTATGTTCTTACTTGACAGCATTTCAATTCTTAGATGATGAAATTGTACGATGAATATGTATCATGTTGTTTGTATACTTTATATTTCTTATTTTCAAGTTTTTACTGAAATAAAAACAACAGACATAGACAAAGATCTAATGCCTGATCCTGACCATCAATCTCAAGAAGCATCCATATTTTGTCATATTCTCCTCTACCAGGATACACATGAGCTCAGCCACCCTACTTATTCATAAATATCACAGGTTTCCTTTACCCAAAACTGAAGCATGTCTTTGTCATATTCTAACTGTTTGGGATTGTGTTTTACTATGTTCAGATATTCCATATGTCTACATGATAGTAGTCAGGTATTTTCCACTTTATTATAATAAGCCCATGAGCAGATGTGAGAACACTTGATACAAGGTGCTGTGCTGGGTTTTACATTTTAGACAGACCTTTATAGATTTATAGATTGAGACTTAAGGACATCTCAGTTTTCAGAATTATTAGATATATAACAATTAAACATGATTAACCTCTAGCTACTAACAGCAAGATAATGGTTTAAATATAACACTTTGGAGTGACAGGTAGTATTTGGGGAAGTCTGATGATTTTGCAGGACTGAGTTTGGAATAAACCTTTTCATAGATTTATATATGAACATAACATGCATGTCTAGTTGTATTAGTATTTTGTTTTATATGTATGTCTATGTTACATGTAGTTGTTTACGTCAATTTACATAACACCTATGTTTTGGACTTAGTTCTATACATTTTCATAGGAATTTGCTTGCTAGAATAATAATAGACAAGAGGATATCAGCATGTTTGCAGGCTACTGTTAGACTTCACTAGTTCTTCAAGAAGTCTACATCTGCTGATACATAGCAATACCCATATTAGGTAATTGCTAAGAATATTATACTGTACCTATAAATGGCAAATAGGTGAGTTTAAGTTGAATTTAATCTATGGAAAAACTGTATAAAACTAGCCTAGTTTGAATAGAGAAAAGGATAGGAAGTAAGTAGATTGGTGTATTCCTAAACCAATTATTCAACCTTATTGGTATACTGCAAGATATCTAATTTTGGTTCCATTCCAGTAAAATTATATAAATACAGTATCAGAGAAAAGAATATCCTAATTATACCACAGACGTGTTTATATCACATTCTGTTGTCTGGTTTAATGCTAGTAAGGCAAACTGACTAGTGATGGGCGAATCTGTCACGTTTTCTGGAGAAATTCGTGAAACGGTGGAAAATTAGCAATACGGTGAAAAATTTGCAAAACGCATTGAAGTCAATGGACGTCAAAATTATTTTGACTGTGACAATTCACCCCCTGTCGAAAATTTGCTGGAATAAAAAAAAAACGAGTTGCGCGCTGAAAATTACATGACGAAAATTACAAGCCGCGGTGAAAATGATGCGACACACGTCAAAAACATGCCGCGTCTCGCTTTGCAAATTTTTCGCCAATTCACGAATTTTGCTGGAAATTCGCTAAATTTCGGCAGTGCGAAACGGGATAGATTTGCCCATCACTACTGGGCACCTTCATGCACCTACTGCAAGTCCAAGTTTTTACTTATTTTACCTATATCAATTTTAACTCACATTGTAAAGGTTGAATAAAGATTCAAGACCACTTTGGCTGATTCCCAAAAATTTACTTCTCACCAATCATATCAAGTTCAAGCATTTCTAGCTATTATGCAATCAGTTTTTTTTTATTTCCTTTTAATAAAGACCCAAATCTAGGCAATATTTTCTTGATCAGTTACCATTGAGCAACATAGATTATTGTCTGTCTTACTGGTGTCTTTGTCGTACTTGTTTAGCTCAAACAAAACAGACAAGAGGGTCCTGTAGCGACATTGTAGTGTCAATGTAAAATCTACTGAACATTCACCAAGTTAACATGACAAAAATAAAAAATATGAAAAATATGGACAATTTATGCATGATTTCACTGTAAACAATATGGTTGAGAATTGAAGCATACACGTGTTTACTTCTAAACTAGAAAAACATCTTACAATATCTAATGGAAAAAAATAGTGCTTTGCATCTGTATTTAATACTTCTCACGTACAGTACTTGCACATCTGTAAATGAGCCCTATGATATTGATTACAATCTTTGATTACCAAATGATAACAATGTAAAAAAATAGATTTCAATCAGATTGAAATTTAGCCCACATATTAACTCGATAGACTAGAGTGCCTACTCTTTTTGTTTATAATTTTTCAAATGCTTTAACAGATTGTCTTTCAATTTAAGGACTATTACTATTTTCTATTTAGGTTATAATAGAAAAGGAAGATTTGTATTCCCTAGAGAAGTTCTGCACTGTTAAAATGTTGCTGTTCAAAAGCTCTCTGTGTGGTTTTAGTTAAACATTTATAGGTTCTCTGTGTGAGCACTACAAGCTGAAGAGTTATAAATTCTATGTCAGAAGTACAAGGTAAAGGTTTTTAGGCCGTGTAACTAAAATTTCACCACTAAAATACTATATTTCTGTACTAGAAACCCGATCCAAAGTGGTTTTCCCTGCTGTACAGTCTAGAGAGTCTGATGAAATCAACAACCTCTGACACCC
>CM044432.1:30148984-30180382 GCA_024363595.1 Xenopus borealis
GTTTTATAATGGCATGCTCCGGCAAAGGCAGACTTCCCACTGATGTAGCAATACATAGTTACATATTATATATATAACCATATCTAAACTTAGTATGGACTTTAGTATCACAATAGCCTTTGATATTATGTCTGTCCAAGAAATTAGTGCCTTTTCTTCCAGAGAAAACATCCCCAGCCTTGACAGTCTGCCCTCATAATTTAAATCGTCCATCCCTCTAACAAGCTGAGATACACGTCTCTGCACTCTCTCCAGCTCATTTATATCCCTCTTAAGGACCAGAGTCCAAACTCCAGAGGGCTTACTAGTGATCTATAAAGAGGTATAATTATGTTTTCATACCTTGAGTTTATGCCCTTTTTTATGCAAGACAGACCTTTTTTGCTTTAGTAGCCACAGAATGACACTGCCCAGAATTAGGCAACTTGTTTTCTACAAAAATCCCTAGATCCTATATAGTGGCACCTTGAACCCAGACAATGGGGCAGATGCAGTGAAGGGCAAAGTGACTGACGTTGGCAACAATTCACCAGAAATCCCATCTGCAGGGTCATCTCCAATTTACAAACAGGCGTAGCCAACAATTTGCTAGAATAGACATTTGTATTCTATTGCCAGGTACTCAGCTTATTGATTAAGATGTTAATTTTACTGAATGTTATCAATTTTGCCAGAGTTTACTTCGCCACCTCAGACCAGGTGAACTGAAGCTACATCTTCCTCAATCTTGTGTCAGTGACATCATGTCCTGTCTACCAGAAATGCATAAAAGTTGTAAAAAATGCTTACCACTTTTTTTAAAGTGGGATTGGCTTCAAATGTCTGAACTATTAAAGATTTTTGTGTTGGCATTTTTTTTTCTAGACATTTAAGGAGCTTGCCGCATTTGCTTTAGGGTGGGCTCATGTCTAGAGCATTAGATGATCTTTTATGTCTTTATCATGGTTCATTAGACATTTGTAATAAAAAGTGCCAACTTCAAGCATTTGTACCAACATCTCAAATGAAGACATCCATATGACTTTTATGTACCCTATTCAAATTGACCAACAAGTCTAAGAGTACTAACAAAGTTTCGCTAGGCAGACAAGAATGCTAGCAAAAATTCACTATGGAATGCTCGCACTGTGAAAATTTGCCAACATTTGCTAATGAGACACAACTTTGCATTTTAGTGATTTAGCATAGTGGTAACAAATTTGCACCTGGAGAAGTGGTGCAGAGTGTGGCGAAGCAGTCACTGGTGAAAATCGCCCTTGTGAATTTTCCCAAATGAAGGAAGCATGTTAAACAGTAAATTGTTCAGTGTCACCTAAAATTAAATACATATATATATATATATATATTTGATGGATATTTTTAAAAGATAGAAGAACAAAGTAAAAGTTCTATAAATACTATAAAATTTCCCAGCTCTCTTGAGGTCACATCAGAAAGTCTTTTCATAAAATATACCTTCTGATGTGATCATAGCTCAGCAGCACATGCATCCAGAGCGTGACAGAAGTAATGCAGAGAACATCACAAATCAAGGTGGTTTTTAAGGGCAGGAAAACATATACAAATATTTTATGTTGGGCTTTCTTAGAAATGAAATATGGATTCACTTCCCATTTATCCTGAAGAAAATCCAAAGAATAATGTCATATAGTGTATTATTATTTTTTATCATTTCTGTAGTGCTGACACATTTACACAGCACTTTACAGAGATTATACATCATTCACATCAGTCCCTGCTCCAGTGAACTTACATTCTATCTGCCTGTCACATTCATACACTGACTGCTCAGTTTCATCTGGAAACATTTAGCCTTTCCCTTTAGAATGTGGGAGGAAACATGCACTGACACAGGGAAAACTCCTCACTGCCATGTCCAGGACAAAATAGAATAGAAAACCCAACGCTGTAAGGCAGAAGTGTTAACTACTGAACCAGCATCTTAATATATTAAATTAGTCCACAAGTATGTGGATAGCACTTTACTGTCTTGAAATATTAAGAAATGCAGCAAATGTAAAGTTTGGCGATACCTTTTATTGGCTAACTGAATATGTAACAGTTGAAAGCTTTCAGAGCAACAAAATATGGTATTTTGTCTGAGAAAGGGGCCTGTGTGTTCTGAAAGCTTGTAATTGATACTTATTCAGTTAACTAATAAAAGTTATCGCCAAACTTTACATTTTCTGCATTTTTTCAAAGGCTAACACAGTACTTCATCTTAAAATTATTATTATTATTATAATAATAAGAATAGTAGGGTTAATCTCTTAAAATAGCTGTACAGTGGAAAAAAATGTGTGTGTGTGGGGATTCACTAAATACTCTAGACTAACTGATGGCTCTCCTTTTAATTTTATTGTGTATCCTCTTTGCCTGAAATGGCTAAACAACTTTGGCTGCATTTGCGCAAGCTTTTAAAAACAAAAAGACTGCTAATTCTGAAGCTTTCCATATCAATTATTTTTTGCTATTCGTTTGTTTCCTGCTACAAAAAGCCAAAACAGGAGCACTCATTGGACCACCCTCCATGCCATGCTACAATGCACCATTCAGCCCCTGGAAGGCCTCATCTAATCGTAGACACATAGATTGTATGGAGCACCAGAGGGATCTATTTCAGTAAAATCAATGCTTTAATGTGCATAGTCCGATACCACAAACTTGATGTGTTTAGTTTCTACCAGCCACTTTCTCAAAAGCCAGCTTTTTAAAATTTTACTGAAATAGATCCCACTGATGCGCCATACAGTATATGTTTATGTATTTTTTTCCTGCTGATTTTGTTCCTGGTTCATTATCTCCTGCTGCCTTCATCCTGCCGTCTTTTTTGCTCCTCATTGTTTCTTCTGGTTGTTGTATATATTCTCTACCACCAATACCGATAAATCATTGTGCAAGTATTTCTGCATATTATCTGTTGTGCTAGACCTTTGCATCCAAAGAATGTTTTAAACCAAGGGGTATGCTTATTTATATTATTATTTCCACTGTTCATTTCATTTCTGCAAATTAATCCAGGAACTTAAAGCTTGGGGGAATATTTAATATCTCTTGGGGGTCAGATATGGGAACATCAGAAAACAAGATTTTTTTTTAGCTTGCTTGCATTTGCTTTTTTTCCCCATGTCTGGGATTTTGCAAACATTATAAGGTATCCAGATAACAGGAGTAAATTACATTTTCTGTATCTCTGAACCTAACTCTCAAGAGGTAATATACCTGGCCCTTCGAGGCAGATTTCTTTCATTTTAAAATTCAGGTTTTCTCTAATTATATTTTCACCCACCTATGCCAGCCTGGTCATGGGTTGGTGGGAGCAGCTCCACGTCTTTGGAGATAATAACCCCTTTAGATCACCTTTGGTGGGTTGTTATTGTTACATTGACGATTGTATAAGAATTTGGTATGGGGATGATGTATAGTATTTTATCATCCTTTATAAGATATTGTAATACTACGATGGAGGGCATTTCTTTCATGTACAATACACATGAGAGCACTTTGTTGTTTGTGGATGTGAATTTTTTTATCCAAGGGGGAAAGGTTTGCACAGACCTTCATGCAAAGCCCATCCCTTGTAATACACTATTACATTTTATAAGTGGACATACACATTATAGCCTGAGGGGCATACTAGTGGGTCAATTCCCTGAGGATTCCCAAGATTGCTGTGTGCTAGGACAGATCTGATTAGTTGGTAATAGTGATGGGCGAATTTATTCGCCAGAGGCAAATTCACGGCGAATTCCCGCGATTCGCGAAAAATCGCTTTGATGTGAAGCGACGAAAACGACGCGATGCGCATCGTAAACGCCGCGATATAAAGGCCGTGATGCGCGTTGAAAATGACGCGACGCACGTCAAAAACGCGACTTGTTTCGTTTCGCAAATTTTTTCGCTGGAAATTCGGGAATTTTTCCGCGAAGCGGGGGAGATTCGCCCATCACTAGTTGGTAAATAAGAAAGATGTCAATAAGTTTAATAGAGATATTACTAAGGTAAAATCTGAGGGTTCACAAACCATGCTGAGATTTTGCAGGACTTACAATATATTAGCTTCAGTTTTGGATAAAACACCTTTTTTACGTCTAAGGAAAAATGTGGCTTCTTGGCTTTCTAAAATCCTTTATAGTTAAAAGATTAGAGACATGAGCAAGACCTGGTTGAATTATAAGGGAAATTTTAAGTGTGGTAGGAACAGATGCAAGTCATGTAGTTTCCTAAAAAAACCTGACTCCTGTACTATTACTTATACAGGGAAAGTGTATGATGTTAAACAATATTTTAATTGTCTTTCTAAAGGTGTGCTCTATTTAGTAACCTGTAGTCAAGGGTGATTCTTGGGCTGCTGCTGCCCAGATGCTGCGCTTAAAAATCAGCATTGGAGCAGGTCAAACGGGAGCAGCATCGCTTGGGCATTGAGCACAATAGCGCTCTCTGCACTAGCAGAGCCAAATTTCTGGGTTGAAGTAACAAGAGGTGACTTTTTGTTGCCCCTTGTATAAGGTAATTTGCGGCTGCCTGAGGCAAGATCCTTACCTTGCCTCATGGCAGGCACAGCCCTGCCTTTAGTTGTGGCAAAACCACACTTAGAGCATGTATTATATTTTCTGGAATGCTTATCAGCAACAGGGAAAAAAAAAGATTTTAAGCCAGCAATAGTTAAACACATGGTTCAGGATAATAATGGTGATGCATCCTTATCATTTTAAATTACAGAAAATACATAAGGGTGATTTTGATAAGAGGTTATCTGAGAGAATATGAGAGATTATATTCTATCATTTGAGAACAACTATATAAGGCATATGATGGCATGAATAGGGAATGGGAGGTCACTTTTTGTATCTTGGTTCATCCTGTAACGTAATCAGTTTTTTTGGGAATGGGACTCTGTGGCAGATTTGTTCACAGTAACTACATGAAGGGTTCATGTTATTAAAGGGTGGGGTGACTGCAGGGCTCATACAGCATCCTGTGTCAAATATTGCAGCGCAGTAGTGCCAGAATAATAGACACACATCACTCACAGAACACAGAGCGGCAAACACTGGAAGTGATGGCAGACTTTGAAAAGATATTTTCAGTGATGGGCGAGTCTGCAGTGTTTCACTTCACCGAATTTTTCACGAAATTGCTCAGGAAATTCGCGAAATGCCACCAGCGTTTTGGACGGGGGCGTCCGTTTTTTTATGCAGGCATCTGTTTTTGGATGCCCGCACACATTGCGAGGATGCCTGAGCCCAAAATGAGACGCCGTTGCATTTTTGCAAAGCAAATTTTAACTGCAGCTTTGCCGCAAATTCGCACCAGGGAAATAAATTCGCCCATCACTAGATATTTTAGAATTTTAATATTGTAACAGCACAAGATTTGCGATGAAGTGAACACACATAAATGAGCCCTATTATCACTGCTTTCAGCTATCAAACCTTGTTGATCAGTGCAATTATTGACACTTGGCACAGAGACAAACATTTTTGATCATTTGTATGCATGTCCATCTCTCTCTTTGGTACTTTACAAAACGACAATGCTGGAAATAAGTGATTACACTCAGTGCAAATGGACTGAACTCAGAGGAAGCAGACAAAGACTACAGGGGTCTTTTATACCATTTTCAGCACAGCCTTTCACCCTTTGAAAAACACCACCTTAAAACTTGTGTGTGTTTCTAACATGACCTTTAAATTCCTACTTTGTGTCTTTGTATCATTGCCAAATAAGATAAGCGTTCATCTTTAATAATGTATGAGTTAAATATGAAATAGCTGGCGGTGCTGAGATTCAGTTGACATAAATATCCAAGGCTGTTCTAAGCACCACTTTAAAAACCTTGCAAGCCATAAATACATGTACTGAGTGCACGTAACTGAGGTGACCTTTAGAATAAAATATTTTCTTAAAAAAAATATCTTTTTTCTTATTTTCCAGCCAAGCAAATTTACAGTTTTACAGTATTGAAAAAAAGTGCATAATAGAGAATCACATCTGCCAATGTTATTCATAGGAGGCCTGTGTAAAGTGGCTTGAAATGGGATTACTTGACAACACACACTTTAATTGAAGCTATCACCCGATTTGGTACCTAATGGGCAGAAATATAACTATGGGCCATTACAGCTTTTCATGTAGGCTATAAAATGAGATTTCAATCAATTTAGAGTTTACTGTCGTTTTCTCATCTGCGTTTAAGTACAAAGTGAATAAAAGTGTTGTAACATTTTATTTTCAGATAATGTATTCTTTTGAAGCGTACATCATCACATTAACAAAAAAACATGACTATATGGAAACAATATTAGACATGGGCCTCTTTAGTTGCAAATTTTTCCTTAAAATACTGGGACTTAAGTATTTGTTTTAAGTATTACAACCAGAAATTCAGTTACCTGACATGGACAGGGCCTTGAAAAAGTCTATTAAACATTAATGGAAATGAACTATAGTTGTTATTTGTATAGATTACAAACAATATATATAGAAATTACAATAAATTATCCTTTTCTTTCAGGTTTTACTGATGAAGATCCTTATCATCTGGGGAAAACATTGGGTCATTTAAAGGTAGTCTGTCATGGGAAAACATGCTTTTTCATTAATAGTGCTGCTCCAGCACAGACAGATAACAGTTCCTTGAAACCTCCATTGCTAAAAATAAGGATATGAGGATAACGCTCAATAGTAAAACATTAGAAAGTGAATTCTCCAGTTACATTGAGTAGTGGAAATAAACAAGCAGTTCCGTTCCGTGAAGTGCAGGTTTTTTCTGAAAGCACAGGATCAGACACAATGAGCTGATATGGCTGCTTCTGTTGGTTCTGGAATACAATTTTACACGGTGGAGTGAATAATTTGCGCAATTTAGAATTTGTATAATTCTGGAGCACAAAGCCCTTAACGAAGTGCAAAGGAAGGTAGGTCACATAGGCATTTATTGGAACAAATCTTGTTCAGAATAGGGTAGTTTGAGATTTTAAACAATGTAGTACATAGTACAATAATAAAGTGCAGTGAGTAATAATAGAGTGCAGGGAGAGGTAAGATAAGTCTTAAATATTATTTATTTTCCTTTCATCTGGATTCATTTGCAATTTGTATGAGCAGGCTGCAAAAGTGCAAAACACTTTTTTGTGCCCATTGAATATTGCCCTGTAATTCCATAATTCATAAATACCACTGAAATGTAGTATCTCTTCACAGGGTCTGCAACCAGGACACCTTGAATAACCTGTATTCCTTATTCCTTTGAATTACCTTGCCTGGTAGGATGATATGCATTGGTGGTACTAGAAATATACATGCTGTATGTATACAAACAGAAGTTTAGGGACGTACACAGATAACTGGATAATAATAATAATAATAATAGTATTACTAATACTACTACTATTAATAAAATAAAATATTTTCTCCTATTCCATACAGCATACAAAATGGGTGCCCACCTTCTCACAGCCTCTCCTACATGCGTACCTAGTGCTGGTAAGAGATGTGGGCACCTCTCCCAAAGATCCACAAGCAATGAAAATCAAGTACAATGATGGCAATTTCACGCGGTGTCAGCACCCTGCAGTTTAATCCGTCAGGTATTCCATACAGCCATCTCTAGCAATAGCATAGAGAAGAGTGAGTACATTGCTACCACATATGTGAGCAGGCTGAAAGTGTCCAGCAATTGAATCTTTGCCTTAGTGTTTTGTACACTTAGAAAATACCTAAAGATTAGTGTGCATTAAGTAACAATACAGTGATAGGTTTATTAACTGGAATGTAGCTGAACGGATAAAAGTTACGTATGGTTTAATATTTGAATTTAAACATATAACCATTTATAAAATGTAGTCCAGCACCATATAGGCAATAAGCCTTCTCTAATATATGCTCTGATGTAATCCAGAAGAAGGATGTGCTTAAAGGGCTGTGAAATCAAACCAAGTCTGAAATGTGCAGCATTTTATCACTGCACCAGACTGCAATGTTTACCGTGTGAGCTATCTGCTGTTATTTTATTTAATTGTAATTAGGATTTTATCTTCCTTTTCTAATAGATTGAGATAACTGCAACATCTGTTCCTCATTTTAATTTTTTGTTCACCTAAATGCACCGATATAAGGCTTTTTTTTTAACAAAGAGAAATTTCTGATTTGTCTCCCAGCATCAGCGCAAAGTAGTTTGTTTGAAGTGAAAAAAGTCCCTTGTCCTGTAGGATGCATTTATATTATGAAAATAATAATATAGAAGTGTTGGGTGAGATAAAATCCATTCTTTGACACCCATGAGCTAGTATGTAAACACCTATTGGTTGTGTTCTAAAAATAATTTTGTACAGCTAAACTAAACTCTTAAAATATTGATTCTTGAAGGTAATTAACATAGGCATTACTTATTGCCTTATTTATGGTCTTTGAGATATCCAACTTGTTTGGTCACTCAGACAAAGGCATGTGCCACAACAGTGATTAATTTTCTTTATAAAATATACGTTATTGTATACAAGGGCAGATTTGTCATGTACTGGTGTTTTTTTAAGCATGATAATGATGCCTGATAATGATGCTTATTGCTACAGGTATTAATTGAAAACCTTATCTGGGAACCTATTAGCCAGAAAGCTCCGAATTACGGAATGGCCATCTCCCATAGAATCGATTATAATGAAATAATCCAAATTTTTAAAAATGATTTCCTTTTTCTCTGTAATAATAAAACAGTAGCTTGTACTTGATCCCAACTAAGATATAATTAATCCTTATTGGAAGCAAAACCAACCTATTGGGTTTATTTAGGTGCAGATTTACTAAATTCACATGTATTCACATGGAGGATTCGAATATTCGATCGAATTTTCAAAAAAGATTCAAATTTAAATTTTGCATATGCAAATTAGGCAAATTCGACCAAATTCGACCATTGAATATTCGAATTCGAATGATTTGAATATTCAAATTTAATTGTATTCGATCAAGCGATGGAATTGCGCTAAAAAAATTTGAATTCGAAATTAGAATTTTTTTAATTCCCCACTATTCCCTTGTCAAATTTCGAATTTTTTTTTTATTCGAAATTCGATCCTTAGTAAATCTGCCCCTTAATGTTTACATGATTTTCTAGTAGATTTAAGGTATCAAGATCCAAATTACGGAAAGATCCGAAGAGCATTCTGGATAATCGGTCCCATACCTGTACAGTATATTAAAAAAATACCAATGTTTTGCAGAAAAAAAATCTAAATTTTTAAAGGGGTTATTGTTCACCTTCCACTTTTTTCTGTTCAGTTGTTTACAGATATAAATAAACTTTTTTTTATTTGCTTTCCATATTTTATTTTTATTGTCTTTTGGATAAAGTAGCTGAAATTTAAAGTTCCTGATTATGGAGTTTCAATCTGGCTGCTCAGAAATCCAGGTGTATCTGAAATATTACAATTTGCTACATTCGTGTAAAAAATGTAAAAAGCTTATTTTTAAATAATTACTAAATAAAAACTTCAATATTAGTAAAATGGTCACAGAGAAACTACAAAATAATCATTAATAATGTTATTTCTGGTGAACAAAATGTTATTTCTAAGATTTTTTAAACAATTTGCCAGAGTACCCTTTCTGTTTGAGTCTAATCTTTAGTTCACATGCTTGTTCTTTAAATAAATCTCAGCACTTTAAATGCCGCTTGGTTGACTCCTTTGGGGCGGAGTGATTGGTGATAACCAATTGGATATAAGCAATATTGAAAATTGTAATACAAACTGAATGAATTTGGAATTTCATTATAAGACCATAGTAATGTTGAAATAGGGGTTCTTTCTCTTTCTGTTGATTTTACTGAAACTTATCTGGTATATTCAGACCTCTACTTCAATCCATGATAATATAATAAGTGGTTAATCACGAGTTTCCAATTCCTTTTTTCCTTAACTTTCAAATGGGGTCACTGACCCTGGCAGCCCTTGCTTTCCTCGGCCCATGCATCCTACTTCTTGAGGGTTGATGTGACAGATTATTTTTCCTTCTCGTCTTCTTCATTCTTCTATGACCCTGCGCCCTACAGCTCAGCCTCTAGCATATGGCTGCTTCACAAATAAAACTAAAAAGATCTGCAGGTAGTAGCTCGAGTCAGTATGAGGCATTTTTGCTATATATAGAAATATAAGGCTTTTGGGGAAACCAGCAGGAGCCTTTATTAGAGAAACCTATTCGTATATTGTACTTCAAATTGCTCTTGGATTTTGTAAATTATGCTGATATGATAAAGTGCCTTTGTAAGAAAGATTTTAATATACTTTATATGAACTAGACATTATTACTTGATGCATTTTATTAATCAAAAATTATTATTATTTTCCCTCCTAAATCCCCATAAAATAGCACTTTAGGATTATTGCTTAAATTATTCTGCAATGCTCAGCATATATTCATTAGACAAAGACGGCCATATAAATTAATATTTACTGTACTGCCCCATTAGCACAGCATAATCCTTAGCTGGAATATAGTTAGATCTTTTTTGGAGAGACTTTCTGTTTTACTGTATAGCAACCTTATGTTAAAAACAACAATAATTACAGCAGCCATATACTTAAAAGCTTGACAGGCTCATATTTTTTATTTGATGTACAAGAGAGTTATAATATTGTCCTCCGGGAATTCTTTTCATGCTGCTCTATGCAAGGGCTGCCATTTCTTTTCTAATTGTTCCTGATGTTTCTCCATATTGAGCATGTTTGCTTAGGGAAACAATAACAAACAACCTCCCCGGAGAAAATAAAAAAGTTAAAAAACAGGATACAGAGACGTGTTCAATCCATAAATATGTACAATGAACACGGCATGGCAGGAACACAACAAGATAAAGCTAAATAAAGCTGAACGGCACCCAAGGTACACTACAAGGGATCTTTTTATTATATCATTAAATATTCATTATTAAAAATCACTTTCAGTGGAAGATAAAAGTAAGGAGGTTTGCAGGCACTGGTTTGTGCAATGGTGTATCCTTATGGGGACTCTTAGTAAGATATGAAAGAGAAATGTCACAGTCAAGCTGTTCATGTCTGCATGTATGCATGTGCATACCAGATGTATAACTCACATATATTTAAGGCAATTTTTGTCTTAGGAGTGTATATGAACGAAATCAGGATTGTGTAAAATGATTGAGTTCATATTTTCCTGACAGCTGATATGACAGCACTTGGTGGGATCTAGACTCTCTGGGGAACATGCTGCTTATCACCAAATCAGTTGGGCTGATTGATGAAAATAGGTGCTAAGTTGTACATGTGCATTTACTTATGGTAATCAATCAACCAATTAGGTTTTTATCAGTCTTCTAGCAGATAGAAGATGTAATTGGTTGGGAATGGATAATCAGTCCCCGTGTCACTCAGTGGTGTACTATAATCCAAATGCTTTCCTAAACTAAAACCTTAAATAGGAACCAATTTACAGTATTTCATTTTCATTCTGTATCTCATCTAGTAAATAGTTATTTCTCATGATGCATACTGATACTGTTTGCCTTTAAAGGAATTGTTCAGTGTAAAAACAAAAACTGGTTAAATAGATGAAAAAAAAAATCTAATATAGTTAGTTAGCCAAAAATGTAATGTATAAAGGCTGGAGTGACTGGATGTCTAACATAATAGCCAGAACACTATTTCCTGCTTTGCAGCTCTTGGTATCCACTGATTGGTGACCAGGCAGAAACCAACCATTGACTTGAGGGGGGGACATGGGTCATAACTGTTGCTTTTGACTCTGAGCTTAATGCTGAGGATCAAATGAAAACTTACTGAATATTTATGTCCTATGTGGCTCCCTTCAAGTCGCTGACTAACTCATAGTTAGAGAGCTGCAAAACAAGTAGTGTTCTGGCTATTATGTTAGACATCCAGTCACTCCAGTCTTTATACATTACATTTTTGGCTTACTATATTAGATATTATTATCTATTTACCTAGTTTTTATTTTTAAACTGAACTGTTCTTTTAATTAATAGTTTCTGTCTAACTGCACTGGCTGCTAACCCTGTAAGCATTGCTTCATGAGAAAGGTAGACTGCTGGAAAGAACATATGGAGTTGTAGCAATTAAGGGATGTGCTAAAAGTTGTAGTTCTTCATCACGTGAGGTCTTTTTGGAGTTGCCTGAACCATAAGGGCATGAAAAAATAGGAAGCTAGGGTTGTAGTGAGTGCCCGCCCTTTACTTTGTTCCACCAAATACATATTTTGTATTAACATTGCAAATTCCTCAGGAAGTGGAGACTATACAACTATTTTGTAGTAGGAAAAACTATTTTTTTGTGGGAAGAGTAGAATGAGACCAGAGATATAAAATTACAGAGTGTGTATTAGATACTAGACTTTATACAAAAATTGGCATGTTTAGTTGAATAACGGAACTAAGGGTAGGCAGAAGAGGCATGTGCCTAGGAAGCAACAATGGGTGTTCTAGTCATGTAACTCTTCTTTCACCTACCCTTAGTCTGGGCCCTTGTCTCTACAATACCCCCAATGAGACTTGGGATATGTAATAACAGAATTGGCATGTTTAGTTGAATAACCAGGGATGGAAGAAAAGGGTAGGCAGAAGAGACATGTGCCTACAGTGCAACAGTAGGGTTTTGGTCATGTACCTCTTCTTTCACCTACTCTTAGTCTGGGCCCTTGTCCCTACAACACCTGCATGTCCTTAACTCCCTTCCTTGTTGTCAGTGCAACCACAAACATGCGCGTTTGTGTATAAGCACACATGCACCCTCGAGGGTGAAGAGGAACACTGATCGACCTAGGCAACCTAGCCGGCTAGGGCTGGTGTTTGACTAACACAGTTATAAAAATGAAACTATGCTATACAGTATTTAATATCAAAATAAACTGAAAGTCAGTTTAATGAACTGATAATCAAAGCTAATACCATAGGTAACCTAGTACCTCAGAGAGCAAGACATTACTCATTGCCTGTTAACAAACAGCTCGTAAATCATTGTCTATCTGTTTATTTTACCCCTTTTGCTACCATAAACCAATTATAAATATGGGCTCCATAATTTAAACAAATATTCACTTGAATTTCAAGATTTCTAAATTATCACGATTTCCCACTGAATTCAATCTCTGTTTATCTGGTGTTAATGAATATTACAAAGCGACTTTCCAATTTCAAAGATTTATTGCAGTTTAAACATCATTCACCAACTTAAAGGAACAGTAACATCAAAAAATTTTTATAAAAAATTCTTTAGTATACAACGAAATAAAAACACCAACACAAATTAAATTTTAAAATAGCAAAGCCTTCATTAAGAAATAACTTACAGAAACTCCACTTCCTGTCCTCTTCAGAAAAGGGCGACCATCCATTCTGCTACACTCGATTTCTCCTCCTTGGCTCCCCTCTGCCTCGCTCCTCCAGCTCATGCCGCTCTCACCGATGATCCAGGACTGAGCACCAACTCCTCTCAGCAGGATAAAGTGATGTGTGCCCGGACTCTCCCCTCTTGGCCCTTGCTTCTCCCAGTTATCGTTTGGAGATTCTCACTGAGGATGGAAATAACTTGTCATTGAGGTGTTTAGTGGCAACAGACAAGGTGCTGGTGCTGAGAGGAGTTGGTGCTCAGTCCCGGATCGTCGGTGTGAGTGGCATGAGCTGGAGGAGCGAGGCAGAGGGGAGCCAAGGAGGAGAAATTTTTCGAAAAATTCGCTAAACGGGACGCGCGACTCATTTTTGGCAGCGAATTTTTGGCGGCAAATTTTTCCTGCCGTTTCGCGAATTTATTCGCCAGCGGCGAATCGCTGGAATTCGGCGCGAATTCGCCCCAGGCGAATAAATTCGCCCATCACTAGTGGTTTCCCAGTACAGGTTAAAATTCAGACAGATTAATTGGATCTTGATAAAATATATCTGTCTGGACATTAGAATACATGAAAGTGTTACTAATGTGCATTTTTATGCCTCTGTTATGTAATTGCCCAAACTTATGTTGCAGCATAAACAGTACATAAGTTCTAGACCTTTTTATGAGTTCATTTTACCGGCTCCTTCTATTATTGCAGTGAAAATCAAAGCTATAAAAGTGAGGTCAGTTTTCATTGACTATAGAAGATGAAAACTACATCATACATACTACCTTTCATAATACCTGTACCATACCTCATCTTTGTGATAACTTTGTACTCTAAATTTCTAATGAGATCTTAAATATTGACCATAAGCTATATCCACTTACACAAAATGATATAACATATGTGCAGAATAATCTATTCCAGAGAAGTTAAAGCAGTCAATAGATTATTAAACTGTTTTAAAGACAATTCAATTACTCAAGCAAAGCTGCTCTTTTATTCAATAGCACATGCAAGCATTTGTGCTTGGCGATCTGTTTTTTATCGAAGCATACATACTTTGCCGTTATATAGATACAGTATCTGGCTTCCCTGTGCCAGCCTGATCACATGTTTTGATTTTATTTTAAAGCTGTATGTTTTGCTTTATAATATCATTGTTTTAAAATAAACAGGAATTGCAATAGCAGAAAAAATTATTTATTGCCTGTTGTCAGAGCAGCCTCTCCTTTGTCAGCCTTCAGTCACTATAGCGGGTACAAAGTATTCAATCATGTAAATGACATTCCATAACCTAATATCAAAACTAGCAATTCAGTCATACCACCATGCTGCACCAAAACTTGATGACATCCACATCTTGCTGTTTTGGATTCAAAAATGGTTTAAGTCGTCATCTGTCTCTATTTGTAGGCCTCATCCTATCAGAACTATAATGAATATCTGTTTCTAAATTTTTTTTTTGCTCCCAACTTTTACCCTGTTCACCAACTACATCTCCTTTCTTCCCATGCAGTCCAGTTAGACTACAGCCAACAAGGAGCATATAGGCTGTTTGCTTCTTCCTTGTCCTCTCTTTGTATTTGGAGGAATAACAGTTATGCTGCTCCTGCTCCCTCCCCTAACCAATGTGAGATTCACAAGTGCAAGTCAGGAAATGTTGGTGGGGGGCTGGCTACAGCAGAGCCCTGGACTTAAATCAGGTTGTCAGAGATGTGGTGTCTTGTACTCTAAACCTCACACTCATTTTTGTATCCACCACAAGACGTATGAAGCAAGTGACAATGATCTTGCACTCATGTCCTGCCATAATTCTTGCATTTTGCCTGAAATTGCAATATCATATAATATCATAAAATATTGTCTGATGTGTAATATTTGTAAGAATGGAGTTACAATCTTTTTCAGTTTCTCATATGCCCATGTCTTCTTTCCTTTTGTAGAACAGCAGTCCTATCCTGATTTATGGGTCCAGCTACCTTTATAACAAAATTATTAAGAGCCCTTCTTTTAATTTTCAATAGTTGTGTAACTATAGATGAAGCAGACCCTGCAGTTACAGAGAGGGGGGCAGGGAACAGGGGACCCAGAACACAGGGTCTTCTTCCTCTATAGCTGTAAATTATTCCCCCTCTCCAGCTGCTCTACTTCCTGCAAGCTGGGAGGGAGGACATAGGCAGTCTCGAGATGCTGGTAGGAGATTGGCAGTGGGAGGTGGGGGAGTGGCATTTAGGGGACTGAGTAGGTATATCCATGAGCCAGACCCATTTAAAGATTAAAATATTATATCGAAAGCGGTATAATTATTTTATACCAATACTGCACCACTCCACTATTAGCAAAAAAAGTGGGGGCTGCTTCCTTGAATATCACTGTTCACACCAGGTTGAAACGACACAGGAAATCTAAAAATAGAATGCAAAAGGAAGCGCACACATAGAGTAGTATTGATTCAATTAAGATAAGTAATTAAGCCCATGCCTGGAGAGCTATATTGCAGAAGATCCACCACTGTGATATTCTACAAATATTCCCCCTTTTGGGTATATACTCACAAGATTTATTAGATTTTGATGCATATAGTAATCCTAGTTCTTCGCCTTATAAGTTTCCTCCAGTCATCTACCAAGTAATGAAATGAAGATATAAAGCAAAATATAGTATAATATTGCTTTAATAAATGTTAAAAATTACCATAAACAACCTATTTGCTACTCACAAGGATCGCCAGATCATAAAGCACATAGTACCCAAAGCAAAATAAAAGTCCGTATTTCTCTGGGACCAGGAAGGCTTCTCCTGTTGAGTCTGTGATCGGTGAATAAATCAAACTGCTCCAATATCCAACGCGTTTCGCATTCTCCCTTGACCGCTTCCTCAGGGTAGGTTTGATGATCACACAAGTCCTCGTGTGACCATCAACTCTACCCTGAGGAATCTTAATTGAAACAATACTACTCTATGGGCAGATTTACTAAGGGACGAATTTCGAATTTGAAATTTGACCAGGTAATAGTGGGGGATTAAAAAAATTTGAATTTGAATTCGAATTTTTTTAGCACAAATCGATCGACCGAATAGGGAAAATACGATTGATCGAATATTCAAATCGAATTCGAATCAAATATTCGAACGATTTTCAGCGATCAATCAAATTTTTCAAATTCGATCTTAGGGAATGATCCCCATTTCGGTAGGTTTAATCTGGCGAAGTAGGTGATCGAATTTAAATTCAAAGGGGAAGTATTCGACCATCAAATTTTCGAATAAAATTAAATTTGAATATTTGAATCATTCAAATTCGACTATTCGATGCTCAAATTTGGTCGAATTTGCCTAATTTGCATATTCAAAATTCGAATTTTGAATCTTTTCGAAAATTCGATCAAATATTCAAATCCTTCAAGTGAATATATGTGAATTTAGTAAATCTTTCCCTATGTGTGCGCTTCCTTTTGCATTCTATTTTTAGATTTCCTGTGCCATTCAAAGATTATCAGGGGTTCACTAGTTATACCACTGTTTTTTTAAGATTTAAAAAAGCACCCCAAAACTGGAAGGAAGCACAACAGTAGTTTATAAAATAATTTAATGTCACAAAAAAAAACTGGCAAGAACCAATATAAAGGAATTATGGGACATGTATTCTTTTAAGATGAAAATCATTTGACTGCAGCACTGTGACTATCCATAAAGTAAAGCAGATAGAAAGGAGAGCACAAATGTCAAGTTAACTTATACTTCCCTGACAGTGTATGAAGCAGTTGTATATTTTAATGATCTTTTGTTATATATTTTATTGAACTTTTGTTATATATTTTATTGAACTTTTGTTATATATTTTATTGAACTTTTTGTTTGTTATGCACAGAAAGCTTTATACAAAATAAATTACATTGTAGAGATATTTAAAGCAGCACAAGGGATGGGTCCAGATGAATATTTTTATTTCTCCTTACATTATAAAATAATGGGACTTCAACACTTACAAAACCACAAAAGCCATAACTGACACAAATACTGTTGCTCCTCAGTTAGCTTGAAAACCTTAATTCACAGAGTGAACAATGCAAGAATAAAGGAATCCTCTGGGGAAATTACAAAAACTTGCCCAAGCTCAGTACAGCATAAAAGAGAATTCCAGGACACAAACCTCTGACCATGTAACATGGAAACCAAATTTTAACAGCTGCTAGTGAATATCATTTGATTCCCTAAGCTTGGATGATATTATAAGGTGGAGGAGGGCAATGCAGTAAATTGCTAAATCGTTTAAAAAGCGAGAGAGAAAAAAACACTGAGTAATAACATAGCATGTTGCTAAATTGTGGCACAATGAGAACCATCTGTTTTTGTTATTAGTCCAAGAACTCCAATGAACTATAAAAAGGTTCAGATTCAAAATAGTAGGCCAAAAGTAAAAAAAAACCTTAAATAAAACAATCACATACACTATTGATTTCAAGTTAATAGGTAGGGCCATATAAAATATGATAAAGAATGTAGCATTGGCTTCCTCAGGTTTGGTTTTAGACCATACAGAGCTAATATTTGCTGTGGAGCTTCAACTTTAGTCAATGCCTCGTGGCCAGCATAATATGTTTTATAATACTGCAAATATATAGATTGTATGCAGTATTGTATACTGTGAAATATTCTACTTGGATCAATATAAAGCTATTTTTCAAACATGGCACTTAATGGACACATATCAAAACACATAGCAATGAATCAAGCTAACTGTTGACTTGTTTAGATTAGCTCACAATTATAAAATAGTTTGATTCTGTTTGATTCTGTTTGAATAAACAGTGTTGCATAAATTTCTTGAACAATAATTCTACTTGTATTTAGGAACTAGTTTCTTTCTAAATATATACGACAATCCAATAAATGTGGAAGGACCCAATCATCCAATATGTGTCAGTATTTCTTTAAGTTATGGTTACCTTAGCTAAAGGTAAGGGACATTGCTGGCATACAGGTGAGGGCTCTTGAGCTCTTTGATTTCATCCAGTTCTGCACTGAGAATCAAAATAGGCTCGGGCATTTCAAGAACACAGAGGCCCAAACAGCCCACACAGAGGAACAAAAAGTCTCCCACCAGCCCAATAAGTAGTGACTGTCTATGGCATCTTACAGCAGCCCCAATTAGCTAGAACCCACTGATTGCCAGTCTGGGCCTGATTATGTCCTTTATGTCCTTATTATGTCCTTAAGCAATTTGTAGGAGTGCAAGAATTTTGGAGTGGAGAGGTGTATGAGTCTGGTGGCAGTGTTCATGAGGGAATGGAGTGGTGTCAGTTTAGATGGTGGAGTCCACAGAGCAGTGAGTTACGGTAGTCTAAGCAAGATATAACAAGGGCATGGGTGAGAATTGTGGTAGTCTCTTGTGTAAGAAAGGGTTGAATGACTGTGATGTTCCTAAGATGAAAGCAGCGCGATTTAGTGAGTGTTTGAATGTGGGGAACAAATTAGAGGGCAGAGTTTAATTTGACTCCTAGACAGACTTGCAGTACTGGGGTTATATTGTTGCTTTCCACATTGACAGTGAAGTCAGGCAAGTAAACAAATTTGGAAGGTGGGAAGAAGACCAGTTTAGTTTTGCCCATGTTGATTTTTAGACAATGAAAGACATGAATGAGGAAACTGCCTCCTCTGCTAGTACTATATTTCCTTGTGTATGTGTCCACATTTTGTCTAGAAAATAATAAGAAGTCCATGTTAAGACTATTAACTGGGTATTCATTGTACTGTAGATTTAAAAAATATAAAAGTAATTGTATTATTCTATGGGAGCCTATGTGGTCTCACACACACAAAAAAAGATATAAAAATATGCTGAGATAGAAATCACCAAAGTGCATATCTGTTAAAGAAACCAGCCATGACCCCAGTATCTTAGTAGATATTGTAGTTGCAAATACACTGCAGTTTAACACAATGAATCACTGAACAGAACTGTTTGCAGGCTGTAGGCTGTAATAATATCTGATCTGGAAGGTTATGCATAAAATCAAGGAACCTTGACAGGAGTGATATTTTAGCAAACAGTTTGCCAATAGATGCTCTTTTCTGAAGAATGCCAATATAGCAACATAAAAATAGTCTTTAGAGCAGCTAGATAATAAATGGTTGAATGATGTAGAGCAACATTTGAGAGGGTTGTTGTTTATCGCCTTACAGTATGCATGCCAACCATCTTTAGAAACATGTACATTAAATTGTAACTGTCCTTATTATTACAAATAGTCTGGATTGTTTTACTATTATGCATTGTTTATGCATTTAATTCCTGTGGGGATTATTATGCATTGTTTCGGCATTAAACAATTGATTTGTGAATTGTTCAGCCTAGCATGTTCTGCTGCTGCAACGAAGACATTCATGCTGACAGATCTAACCTTTTCTAACTGGCTGATTTCAGCATGAGTCAACAATTTGCAATGAGCTACTGACACATAGTATAACTGTTTTTTGTGGTAGTAAAATTTATTACATTGTCGTATCACAGTAATAATCCTTTTATATCTCAAAAAAAAAAACTCTATGAAATGTATTTGAAAAAAAATGTACAGTAGAACACTTGCAACAATAGTGACAGTACCCCTATAACAATCATCTGACTATACAAAAATTCTGAAAAGTAGAATTTCTGTAATATATATATGGATTTTCTGTAATGTATATATTTTACTGTGGATATAAGGTATGTTCAATATACACAGTATGTATGTATGTATGTATGTATATATTTCCTCTGCCTGTCTGCCTCTCTGTGTTGTATGTAGGATAATGGATCCATTCCATTTAAGGCAAAGTTCACCTTTAAAATGAAGCATGAGTATTTTATAGATTTTATAGACTCAAATTTAGCAAATTTCCTTTGGCTATCATTCTTAATTTTTTCTGGTTTCTGAATTTGTTGCCAGTTTTTTTTTTTTATGAAAATTATATTTATTTGGTGGAGTGAGTAATTTCTTCCAATACTTTATCCATGTTACTCTTTCCTCCTGAGCTATATGCTTTACCTATATATTTGCCCCTGATGAGATTCAAGACACTCTGGCTGCGAGCCATTGTATCTGTGTGGAGGCAGGGTGTTGTTTAACTACACCTGTATGAAGTGCAGAATCATTGGATGTGAATGGTTCTTATAACTTAACCAAATAACTTATCTTTTGAAGAAAGATCTTTTGCTTGTATGGGTATGGGACCTGTTATCCAGAATGCTCAGGATCTTAAGTTTCCAGATAATGGATCTTTCAATAATTTGGATCTTCATACAGTACCTTAATCTACTAGAAAACATTTAAACATTGAATAAATACAATATGATTACTCTGCTTCCAATAATCTTATTTTGGATCCAGTACAAGGTACTGTATTATTATTGCAGAGATCAAAGCATAGTTACATAGTTAAATGCACGCATGGACACGTATTGCTCTGGCCACCAATGTTTTTTTCTTTCACTTTAATGGTGGGCCCCTGTTTTTTTAAACACTTGTAAGTGGGGGCTCTAAGGGGAGCCCAGGCCACCAATTTTTTAACTTGTGTGTGTGTGGGGGGGTTGACCACCAATGGGTTTTTAGCATTCATCGTTAAGCTCCATGTCTGTGTAGCTTTTTTCCTCTGGAGTGGGGGCACATGGGGTCTGGGGCAGGGCTTGGTGGGGAAGAAAAACTTTGTTGTACAGGTATGGGACCTATTATCCAGAATCATCGGGACCTGGGGCTTGCCAGATAACAGGTCTTTCCGTAATTGGATCTCCGCACCTTACAGTACAAAGTACTGTTTTATTATTACAGAGAAAAAGGAAATCATTTTAAAAATTTTGGATTATATCATTTTAATGTCTAAGGGAGACAGCCTTTCCATATTTCGGAACTTTCTGGATAACTGGTTTCCAGATAATGGGTCCCATACCTTTGACCCAGAAAACGTTGTACAGAGTCCCATGATGTCTGATGGTGGCCCTGAGCATATGGCACGCAAATCAGCAGCAAAGAACACAGAGCTCAACTACAAGCAACTTTGGAGGTCTTTACTACTAAAGGGCTGCTATTGCACCGGCCAGGTATAAAATACCAAAACATATGTACACCATTTCTGCACTATTTCTTTAATTAAGCTACTGTAGTTTTACCTTGATAAAAAAAATCCTTCATATACATTTGGGGTAAATAAAGCAAATTCAAATATTAATTTACTATTTCAGTTAGACAAATGCATAGGGAAAATAAAAACAAAAGTATAAGGGGCCATTAATGAAAAGATAATCTACTTTGACTATATATACAGTACATATGTCTCTTTACTAAATTTTGTAATACTGTGTGTACATCTTATTCTGTGATAGCAATATAGAAAGGGTAAATTAATAATGTTTCCAGTCAACTCTCACTTTATATAGATTTTTCAAATGGGTGACATTTTATAAAACATTCATTTTATATAATAGTAGAATAACATATTACCATCACTGGACACCTGGTCTCTTTACTGAAAGTAGTCCATGCACTCAGTTTGTATGCTTTCCAGTTAATTCAATTTTTCGTGCTAGGTATTTTTGTGTTTAGAGGATATATTAGTTCAATGGATAGATTTTACATAATATAAACTGCAGTAGGAGCAGATATATATACGTAATGACAAAATATGGTATTCTGTTTGTATTGCAACCACTAGTATTTGGTTCATTTATAATACAATATATCATGGCTTTACAATCCTGTGGCAGCTCATTTCCAAACTCATTAAGGATCAACAAGGGATGTCAGATATTATGATTTCATAATGTTCCTTGCAGAGCATATTGCTTGATTATATTCTTTATCTAATACCTAACACTTTCCAGCCAGTGTGAATTTATCTCTGACAAAACATCATAACAGATTTTTGCATATCCATTGAAGCTTAAGAAAACAAAATAAGCCATTGAACATTTCATTTTTAACTACTTTGGTTTTTCACTTTTTATAATTTTATGGTGTATTCTTTGCAGTTCTATACCTTTTCTGCCTCAAACAGATGTGTGAAAGAAATAGAAGGATGCTTACAATAAAGATTCTTGTTCTGCAAAATATTATTTTGATCCATTAATGTAAAATGGCAGACACCTTTCATTTAAATCTCTTTGAATGGAACGTGTCATGTAGTAGTCATGTTGGGAGCCACAAAACTTTCCATATACCTATAAATATATACAATTAGCTAAAATGTTTTGGAGTGAAATACCTTATAGTGTGCGGTTCCTTCCCTTATCTCTCCAAGAACAGGTGTTTTAGTAGGCATTGAAGAAAGAATGGAGGTCACTGAGTTACTGTATGTGTAAGGCACCACTGTGAGTCTGAAAGTGATAGCTTCCCCTATGCTTCCTAATGTGTCTGCGCCCTGGAGATGAAAACAGGATTATTGCAGCTAAGGAATAGCAGGAGTGCCAGGGAAATCATGAGAAAAGTAACACCGTCTTTGAGTATGTAGAAACAAGACTGTTGGTGGAGCTTAGTAGTTGTGCAAGAGCCATGGTCAAGGAATGTGCTGGGTCATAACCAGAAAATCCAGAAGTCTTGAATTCAAGCCAAAAGGGGGTAACAAGAAGAGTGGTCAGAAGTAAGCCAAGAGTCAGAAATCCAAAGCTCACAAAAATCTCATAGAAAGCAGAAAATCTGCTAAAGATGGTCATCAGCCAACAAAGGGTCTAGACTGGTAGTGTCGCTTGACACTGCCAAAGCCTTCGACTCCATCGAATGGCCCTACTTATGGGAGGTCTTGATTAGGATGGGATTTGGCCCAGCATTTGTTAAATGGATCCAACTAATGTATAGTGAACCCAAGGCCACAATCAAAGTCAATGGGATAACATCTCCCCCTTTTCACCTAACACGTGGCACCCGACAAGGTTGCCCACTCTCCCCATTGCTCTTTGCGTTGGCCATTGAGCCGATGGCTATTGCAATACGATACTCCCTGCAAGTTAAAGGCCTTCTCTACAAGACAGTAGAAGAAAAAATCTCAATGTATGCGGACGATACGCTACTCTATCTAGCAGATCATCGCGCCTCTTTCCAAATGGCCCTCGACATAATTAAACTTTTTGGGAACTTCTCGGGCCTCCAAATCAACTGGGAAAAATCTATTGTTTTTCCCTTGGATGATAATATCCCAGAAATGCCAGACCCCCAATGCAAACTCAAAATTGCCACCACGTTTAAATATTTTGGCATCAATATCCATAAAGAACCAACACAATTTATTCAGCATAATCTGCACCCACTTATGACCAAATTTAAGGCAACTTTAGAACATTGGAACAAACTTCCCCTAACACTCATAGGTAGAATCAACATATGTAAAATGATTTTTTTACCAAAATTTCTGTATGTATTAAGCAATACACCATGTCATATTCCAAAAAAACCCCTCTTGGACATAGACCGAATCCAATCCGCTTTCATATGGGGCAATAAAATCCCCACAGTCTCCAGAACTACCTTGAATGCAGCACCAGAGCAATTAGGGCTAGCCCTACCTAATTATGAGCTGTACTACTTAGCATCCCAAAGCTCACATATAGCTAACTGGAGGACATTTGATACTGAGAATCCAGCATCAACCCTAGAAGCACTTTACTTTACCTCCATAGAAAGCCTCAAAAATGCTCTATACAGGACCAGGAAGGACGTAAGCCCATTACCGCCAGTGTTAGATGCCACTAAGAGAGCATGGGATGCCATGGCGAAATTAACAAATAAGACAGATGTTATATCCCCGGACATGCCAGTATGGGGGAATAGCAATTTATCGCACTTTGCAACATTTGTGGAGGCAGATCTATGGGCCAGACTGGGGGTGAAATGCATAAGGCACCTATATACTAACAATACTTTACATACACGCCCGGGCCTACAGCAGGCCATTTCTCAGCCCAACCTGTCTGAATTTAGGTACATGCAGATATCACATCTGTGCTTGACCCAGTTCCCTGTTCTGCCAACAATACAATATCTAGACATGGAGAACCTTATTGCCCAACCCACCAAAAGCAAACTGTTGTCGAATACCTATAAACTGCTACTCACCAGGAAATATGACCCAAGGCCAAGAGTTAAATATAAGTGGGAAGTTGGTGGGATACAACTAGATCCCGATGACTGGGAAGAAGTTATTACAAACCTATATCAACCCCTTGTGAGCGTTAGAGATAAACTCATACAGTTTAAAATTATCCATCAGACCTACCTCACACCGCAGAAGCTACATGTAATGGGCAAACGAGACTCACCAAGCTGCCCAAGATGCAAAGCACAGATAGCCGATTTTATCCATTTAATGTGGAGCTGCCCTATAATTCAAAGGTTTTGGCAAAAAATTACACACTTTATGGGAGTAGAATTAGCCCTACCACAGATACTTAGTCCCACCACATGTCTGTTGGGATTGTTGGATTCCATGGTGCCCAGAATGAAAACAAGACACTTGATGAGGTTACTCATGTTTTATGGGAAAAAAACCATAGCAATGCACTGGATGGGCCCGTCGCCACCAACCCTTCATAAATGGATTGCACTCATCAACTCACAACTGGAACTCTATAAACTCACCTACCTAGCCAGAGGATGCCCAAGGAAGTTCAATGACATCTGGTCTCCATGGTTGGACTCACCCGCAACCTCAACCTGAACAATCTTACATCTTCCAGTCTCTTTTTATTTCTACCTTTCTCTATTCTCTTTCTTCTATATATATTATTTTATTTTATTGTTAAAATTCAATAAAAAACATACTTTAAAAAAAAAAAGATGGTCATCAGCCTTTGTATTTTCTTAAGCCGAGAGCACTTGAGTGTGTAAAAATACTGCATCAAGCACACATGAGCATCGATGCACACACTTGAACAAAGGCCTGCGTCAATGCCTCTGGAAATACTAATCACTCCCATAAAAAAGAAACACTACACATTTTGTTGGCATTGCCATTAACTTCTATAGTCCTTGGTAGATTTAAGCTGTCAATTAAAATTCAACAATTTTATTGTTATTGAAAATTCAAGTTTCCAAAACTAAGTTAAATTCGCAAATCTTAAATCATGGCACATTCTAAATCTCAATTATTAAAGAGATTCTGACACCAGAGAATATCCTTTTTATATATGTATCATAACATTGTATTTGAAGGCTATCTATTGTTTTGCCATTAAGGTATTTGTGTGATGCATTTACATTACCTTTCTTACCCCCATGTTCCTCTATAAGAGGGCTGCCATATTTGTACAGCAAATAGTCAGACATTTTAACTGACAGGTTAAAAAGGGACAGTCATGGTTAGGAACTTCAAGTAACAATTACTGAGAATGTAGAGAGTGAACACCTTTACATATAATGTATGTCCGACATGCTCCTTAAAGAAATACATGCTGAAATTATCCATGTACCTTCCTGGGCTAGCTGGCATGCCAGCCACCCAACTCCAAGGGAAAGTGAGATCAGGCAACCATGCAACCAGCTTGCAACCACACCCGCATCAAGCCTGTCAATACCAGTTGGCTGTTTGCAGTAAAAATTCTACAACCAGCTGCAACAGGTACCACTATAACATGCACTATAGCATAACCAACCATAATATCAGACAAGGCTTTTCTGTCATCTGCCCCCTCTCCTTGACCCATAGCCTATGTTATAGTCTGGCAATTCTCCAGTAGGTTGTTCAGAAATAGGCATGGGATGCAAATTTGTTGGTTGAAATCATCTCCTTAGTGAGTCATTACACTCTTTAGCTGTCCTAACACACATAATTGCATTAAAATGAGTATCCATTATGTTATTTTAATGAAAAATTAATTTTAAAGCCAAACAAACCAGTTTGCAACAGCTAATGGGCAACTATGGGCATAATATGAATGATTAGAGTGTTAATCCTGCATTTTGCCTACAGGTTCTAAAAAATGTGCTTCAGTCTGAAATGTTATATTGCCTTTGACCTTGTAGATGACAAATCCATTCTGATGAATTTGAAAAAAGTTGCTTTGTTCCTTTCCAGTGTGATGTTATATATCACATATACATGTGCAATTGCAATTTTAGAAGTGCTTTAAAGGAGAATTCAACCTGTAATTGAAAAAACCCTCCCCCCATGTAGGTCCACCTCCCCCCAGCCTACCTGCCCCCCCAGGCAAATGCCCCTAACTTGTTACTTACTTCTCCTTCCAGGTCTTGTCCAGCAGAGTTCACCGGCGCCATCTTGTCTCTTTTGCTCTTCATCCTGTACTGACCAGCGTTTTCGGGCGTATGCGCAGTAGAAGGAATCTGCCTGTGGGAGTTTTACTTTGAAAGTCCCTTTGTAAAATGTATAATCAAGCTATAGATTTCTTAATGAATCAGATGCAATTTGAGAGTAGGACTGGCCAGACTTTGACATAGTTGGCCAGCTTCCATATATAGCAATATATGTACAAACAATCCCTGTTTTGGCATTTTTTAGTAGCTGTATGCACAAAATGTCTCAATGTCTTAAATATATTGATATATTGATGATGGGTTGAGTGCAGAGGACCTCTTGTATTTTATTCCTTATTGTCTTTAACCTGTTGAAATATTTTACTTTGTTAGTATTTGTTTCTAACAATAGAAAAGAAAACATGCAAAAGCACCTGAACTCTCATGAACAAAAACATAAATGTCTATTTTAGACAATCTGTGTGGATTTAGACAGATTAGCTGGAGAAATTTATTAAAAATCCATTTTCTAGTGACAAGCAATTTGGCTCTGAAAATAAATGACTCTGGTAGAGTAGTTGAGTAAATCGGTCACTCTTGCTAAATGCAAGCTGTTGTTCAATAAAGCTTTTCTTGTTACATAAATGAGTGCAGAATTAGTTATAAAAGGCAATAATACAAATTTGAGTGACCAGGGAGACTATAAAGGTTTTTTGCCCACACCGATAGGAAGGTTATATTTAAGCAGAGCTTTTGCCAACATTTTTTGTAAAGGTTTACTCAATCAATGAGCAATATGTGAGATTTATAGAATACTTCATTGCCATAGACTGTTTCTGTGCATACAAACTTTGACTAATTTCATTTCATTCAAGTTGAACAGAGTCAACCGACCTCACTGAAGGTGCAAAACATAAAAAAAAGCAAATTAACTGCTTAACATTTCTTTTTCAAAAGCTGAAGAAGAGCAGCTGTGTAAAAATATATAATTTTAACAAATTACTCTAGGTAAATAAAGATCATACAGATTCAAATATGCTTTCCAATACTGGCTAAATAGTGTAGAATATTTCAAAGGGCTATTCAAATGGATATGAAGAAAATTGATAATAACAGCTTTCATAACAGTGATGGGGTCACACACACACACACACATATATATATATATATATATATATATGAAAAATTCCATGTTTGAGTGTATTACCCCCTTTAATTGTTGATCTATCCATAAAAAGGCTGAAAGCAATTTAGATCTCTGCAGAAAAATGAAAATAGAAAAAGAAAATGACAAATTACCAAAGAGATATGGCTATGTTTTTGATTCGGGGTCGGAACTGCATTAATGATTCATTTGATGTAAAACATAAAAAATATTATTTTAAAAAATTTGAGTGGTTAGAAGAGGAAAGTAATGGCAATATAATCATAATTATATTCCATTAACCATACCTTAATAACCTTCTCATGAAGCAATGCAGTTGTATTAGTTGCTTCCAGTCATGGTCTATGTCCATATATACAAAAGGAGTGCTGTTGCTTGGAAATGTAGATGTTGTAGTAGTGAGTAGTTACTGTGAGACTGGTGTCCTGTTAGTGTATTTTATGTATTTTATATTGACTATGACTTTCTCTTTGCAGGCTTTACTGGCACCATACAGTCAATAGGGTAACTACCTGACCACAGGCCTGGCTGCAAAACATGCACACAGGCCCCTCACCCAATATATACTCTATACCTGCATATTCTTCTACCTGTCAACCTCCATCAGCAAATAATTCATGTCTACTCATTAGCTTCAAATCTAGTGTGAGCAGTGACCCACTCTCTCCCCCGTCTGATGTTAGGAGCATCAGCATCAGGGTTCTGTCAAGATTAATGGACTCTACACACATATTCTCAGTAATCCTGAAATGTTTTGATGGCTACCCCTAGGTATTTTTTCATGCTTGTGTTGCTCCCCAACTCTTTTTACATTTGAATGTGGCTCACGGGTAAAAAAGGTTGGGGACCCCTGGTCTAGCCTATCCTCAAAATAATTTTGTAAATTATACACTTATGCCCTAATTTGGTCAAAAGCAAGTTTTTCCATACTTTGAGCTGCAACATGACTGCACTAGCAAGTGATCATTGCTTCAGTGTTTTGAAAAGAAATATCTGTTGAGCAAGGAAAATCCTGCCATTTTTCATAAAAGGGAGATATTGTTAATTACTCAGATAGTGTTTTTGTCTCTTTTTGAGTTAAAGGGGTGGTTCAACTTCAAAGGGGTTGTACAGTAAATCTTCAAATGATGGTGAATGGTTTATGGTGAACAATCTGACAACAGCTGAACTGAAAAAATGTTTTCTGAAGGTGAACAACACTTTTGAGTTGACTGTTAGTATGTTATAAAATGGCCAACTTTTCAGTTGATCTTCATTATTTATTTTCTATATTTTATAGTTAACTATTTGCCTTATTCTTCTGACTCTTTTGAGCTTTCAAATGGGGTAACTGACTAGTAATGGGCAAATTCGCGGCGAATAAATTCACAAAACGCCAGCAAAAATTTGCCTGGCGAAAATTAGCTGGCGTAAAAAAAAAACATACTCGCGTAAAAAAATTGCGAATCGCTGGAAATTCACAAATTCTTCTGCAAAGCGAAACGGGATAGACTTGCCCATCACTATAACTGACCCCATCTAAAACAAAGTCTCAGTAAGGCCACAAATGTATGGTTATAGCTACTTTTTATTACTCATCTTTCTATTCAGGCATCTCCTATTCACATTTCAGTCTCTTATTCAAATTGAAGCATGGTAATTTGGACCCTAGCAACCAGATGGCCTAAATGATAAACTGGAAACCTTCTGAATAAAAAGTAAAATACCTCAAAAACCACATATAATAAAAAATGAAAACCAACTGCAAATTGTTTCTTTACTCTCTGCGTCATATGTAAAGTTAATTTAAAGATGAACAACGCCTTTAAAACACTGGCTACTGATCTTAGTGTATGAGCTTAGTTCCTGACCGCTTAATCTGGGCTAGAGTTGGGGATCCATTTGGGGAAATGCAGTGTTGCATTAAAGGATAAGCAAAGTCTCAATTTCTGAGGGTGATAAATGTTAGGTAATGTAACTAGTTTCCTGAAACCCCAGGTCAGTTCTCCTGTTAGCAGAACATTACACTTACCCAGGGTTTATCTCAGAGACCGCCATAGAATAATCCTTTTCCCTTTCTTCTTCCCAGGCAGATGTTTTTTTGGCTTTGTTAACGTGTAGCTTTTCACTTTACTGAAGAAATAGGAAGAGGATCACTTTGCGGTTCTGTGGTACTCTGGGCTGGTGCCATTTTATGCTAACAGGAGCACTGGCCCAGGGTTGCTCTCATGTGACACCCCCCCAGGGATTGAACTTTCTTTTTCCTTTAAGAAAGTCTCAAGTCAGCAACTTTTAGAGAAATAAAAGAATAGAGGGGAGATAATGAGATAAAGTTTTTTTTCTATTTCAGAAACCTTTCACTTAGTTACTTTTCTAATCACATTCGCTGAGTCTGAGATGAATCCCGAGACAAGGATTCCTTTCGGAGCTGCAATATGATGAGAGGCCACAATTTTTAAAACAGGATGTTTTCAAAATCTAGGCCAATTGCTTTGTCTGTCTTTCTTTGTAGATTTTTCCAATATGAGAGTGGAATATGTGTAGTTATATAGCAGCATAGCATTACCCCAGTCCTGTTACCCATGTCAGCCAATCACATTTTTGTCATAATCAACTCGCTATTAAGCTGTCTTGGTTAGAAGATATTCAGTTACCAGTAAATTTCCATTATTTTAATTTTTCACAGCAGTTTGATCATGTACCTTGCAATTTATTTAAATGTTCCCAAAAGTAAGGGAAGTGTTTATGTATTTACACATATTGACACATTTATTACAGCATGTGCTCAAATGGATCAAGCAGTTGGATACCTTCAGTTTCAATGTGTGTCGGTTGCAATACAATGTATTCACACCTATAGGAATTGTTAATTTTCAGTGCAAATTACACTTTGGGATGAATGATTTTAAACATTTATTTTCTGTTGGTTCCAGTGCAGAAAATAATATTTTGCGAGTGATGCATATCGGGACTGCTTGCTACCTTGCTACCTAGCGAACAATTCAAGCTTATTGTAAAAGGAACCATGTTTAAAAGGGCAAGGAATTCAACATTTACCTGGAGATTGTCAATATGTTAAGGCGTCCATACACAGTGAGAGCCCCTGGTTTGGTGATGCCGCCAAATGAACTGATCTCTCCTCCCAATATTCTCACCTTGAGGTGGGCGATATCGGGCTGATCGATTGTGGGCCCAACGGTCAGATCATAATGAACTGTATACGGGGGGGGGGGGGCGGATCACTGGACCGCATCAATGAACAGATATGGTCCGTGATCCAATGGGATTTTTACCCCTGCCAGATCGACATCTGGCTGACTCTCGGCTAGACATTGATCAGGGGAGCCTGTCGGAAGGGCCCACACACAAGCCAATAAGCTGCCATCTCAGTCTGCAGGCAGCTTTCATCAGCCCATCAGCCAGTATATGGCCAGCTTTAGATGTTTCTGTTAATAAAGAGGGAAGGGTGTGGTTGCATCCTGGGAATCTAATTATTTACCTTGCAAGGACCAAATATGGAGTATCTTCAATTCCCCTGTTCGCTCTGTTCAGTTCAAGAAATATAAAATAACCTAGATTTTTGTGATTAAAACAATAGGCAAAAATATGTTCAGCTGAATCACTATTCATTGCACTCATATTGAACAAGGGAGCACACTGGTCCTTTAATGATGTGAGTTATTAATA
>CM044432.1:30190391-30202764 GCA_024363595.1 Xenopus borealis
TATTACATTGTGTATTTCTGATGCTGTATTGACTTGGGTTTGATTGCATTTTAACTGCATTATAGAAAGCAAGACATCATAATAATTCTAGTATTTCGGAGGTCATGTCTCAGAACAGACCTACCTGCAGTCAGCTCTATGATATAACTAGTGTGAACCTTGAAATTTAAGCATATGGTATCAGGACAATGAAAAAGCAAAGACGATCCGAGCAGCCATGTTATTTTTTATTGCATCAGATATGCTCTTTTGTCTTGATTTTTCAGGGTGTATTATGTATTTATTTACTACTTGTATGGTATATGGAGCAAAAGGACAGAGGAAGATGCAAGTCACGTACAGTATGTCCAATGTGTAATGCTTTTATTAAAGCCAGCATAAAAATGGCAATAACAAATATGCCATTCCATTTTGCTTAATAGTTCATAGGTTTTTTGGCATGTACGTTTTTTATTTTGATGAGAGCATCACTTTAAGCATTTTTTTGTGTTTATACTGTTGAATGCAAAAGATTAATCACCTGCCAAACTATCATACTATGTAGGGCTTGTTAAAAGATCATTTCTCAAGCAAGCAGACATTACGTTCTCTTCTTTTATTTTAATATTATCAGTATGCATGGCTTCACTTGAAGAGTCACTGAACAACTAAATGCCACTTCATAACTCTTATATGGAAATTTTTATTTTTTGTTGCTGGCATAAACACACACGTGGTTGTTGAAGGGCTTTGGAAAAGAAAAAAGAAATTAGAAAAACAGCAGATATGAAGTTTACTTTAGCTGGCCTAAATGATTTAACTATTTATCTGTAGGGGGCACAGCCTGATAATTGCTGAAATATTAGTGACCAGAAATATAGTATGTGCTGTAGCTACTGCTATATAAATGCAATACAGGTATAGGATCTATTATCTGGAAACCCATTATCCAGAAAGCTCAGAATTATGGAAAAGCTGTCTCCCATAGACTTTATTTTATAATCAAAATTTTAAGACATGGTTAAATTTTTCTCTGTAATAATAAAACAGTAGATTGTAATTGATCCAAAACAATATGTAATTAATGCTTAATGGAAGCAAAACCAGCCTATTCAGTTTATGTTGTGTTCATATTATTTTCTAGTAGACTTGAGGTATGGAAAGATTCATCATGCAGAAAACCCCCAGGTTCTGGATAACAGGTCCCATACATGCAGTAGCATTAAAGGTGTAGTATATTTTACAAAATACTAATGAGGGAATTTAATATGTATCTTTAACACAAAAAACATTCACTAACATCTTTCCGTGGTTAGTGACCGAGATTTTCATTGTGAACAAATGTCTTTTCAGGACATGTGCAGTGTGTGTAATAAAATCTCAATCACAAAGGTATTTTTAAAAAAAAGATATTTAATGAAACTCCAGATCATGTGTTAACACTAACCTTTGCTTAGTGATAATGAGCAATGTAATATTAGCCAGCCAATGATGTTACATGGTGTGCAGAACTAAGCATTCACAAAAACGCAATTTTAAGCACCAGTTGCTATTTTTAGTTACATTAACTTTTAGCTTGAATATTATACAGTTAGTATTATTAATTGCAATTTATGTAGCACTAACTCAGCTATTTACAGATAATTTACATCAATCACACCAGTCCCTGTCCCCTATCACATGCACACTATAGTCAGTTTACCTGTCTATATGTTTTTGGAATGTGGAGGAATCCCACACACAGGGCTGTATTTAGGTAAAGTGCTGCTCTAGGCCCTGGATCTCACAGTGCCCCCAATGTATGGAAAGTGACATCACAAGCACTGGTGAACATGTAACTTCTGGATTTCAATGCTACTAGTCCTGTCAATTATATAAGCACCCGTGGGATGCCCCCTAAATCTGCCACCCTAGGCACAAGCCCTGCCCATACAGACATGGGTAGAACAAACAAACTTTTTGTAGGCAGTGCCAAGCCACAGTTTAACCCAGAACCCCAACTGGGCACGGCGACTGAGCCACCATCTTGCACATGAATCAGGGCTAGATTTCCATGTTTCCATGTTCCTCGGCATCTGGGTCCTAGCTCCTGCACTCATCGTCCCCCTGTCCCCCTGCCGCAAGCGTGCAGTCCGCGCATGCAACTTAGCGCAGGGGAAAAAAATTGACCTTGCCACAAATCCAGGCTTGACAAGAATTGGACAGTGGTCTGTGTTTTTAAATCAATCGGTGGTCATTGTGTTGCATATGATACGTGTGACCTGTGTGATACACATGCATTAAACATTTTAGTACCAATCTGATGGTACTTGTAGGAAAGCATAAGAAGCAACACATGCTGTATCATTTTTATTGGTTATCTATCCAAGCTACAAGCTCCAGAGCTAGACAATAGAATATTTCATCTACAGAACTGTTATTAAATTATTTTTGCTGGTGCATTAGATGTCCAATGTTGATTGAAGTGCATTTCTAGAAACATTTTCACATGGGTTGCATTTTTATTCTGTATGTCCACTTTACACATTCAGACCATAAATATTAGTTACTGTGGAGCAGTCAAATGAGTTTTCTATACAGGACATTTGAGATTTGTGATAGCTGAGCCATGAATCAACTTCACTGCCAATAAAAAAAGTTTAATAGCATTTGTCCTGTCAGATTATTAAAAAGTGTTAACTGGAAAAAAGCACTGAAGGAAAGACAAAAGCTTTCCTGCAAATAGTACAGTCAGTAGTAAGTATCTTTCATTTAGGCACCAAATCTAAGCTGGCGTGAAGAGATTAAAAATATACAATAGCCTGCTTTAGAAAGCAGAGGGTTTCTGCACATTAAATTAGCATTGTCTCATGGGACACAGTGGCAAATATTTGTCCAAGGATATTTCCTTGAACCTGACAAATACTAAATATAATTACCAAAAACATAGAAAGAAAAAAAAATTGATAATCTACACAACATTGTATTTTTTCCCTTAAAAATAAGGTCAGACCATAACATAGTTGCATATTTAAGTTGGGCTGAAAAAAGACCAAAGTCCATCAAGTTCAACCCCTCCAAATGAACCCCATACACTACAGCCCATCTATACACTCTATACGCGATGCGCTGAAAATGACACGACGCGACGCATGTCAAAAACGTGATGCAACTTGTTTCACCAATTTGCGAATTTAATTTTTCAGCGAGAAAACAGGATAGATTCGCCTATAACTAGTTGTCTCATTTTTTTTTACGCCAGTGAATTTTTGGCAGGTGAATTTTCGCTGGAATTTGCGGCGAATTTGCGCCTGGCGAATAAATTCGCCAATCACTAGTTGCAACAAAATTTTGCACCGATAACAATTATGAGTTTTTTTCCAATTGCTGCCCCAAAAACTGGACTTTGTTGAATTGTCTCCTCGGATTATCTAACGAAAACTGGCATCAAGAAGCCCGAAGCTATCTAGAATCCTGAAGGTATAAAACATGTTCCATTTGTTAAAGGGACCATCCATCTGTCTTTCTACATGATTTTGACAGGTTTTAGCTGGAATATGTTCTGATTTGGATTTTTAGCAGCGTCAGAGCGTAATAAATCTTGATTTTTTTCCTCTTAAAATTCAACATTTTCCCCTCAACCAGGAAAATTGGAGGTTTAGTAAATAGGCTCCTAATTGTAGATTTTAGTATCACTATATTATTCTTGATGAAGAAATCATCCAAGACCCACTTACAGGCATTAACATAATAAGCCATCACCACATCATCCCTCTAGAGCATTCTGCAACTCCATTGTCCCCCCGGGAAAAAACACCTAGGCTGCTTCAAAGCACACTACAGTAAAAGCCCTTATACTATAGCAGGTTTACCATTCTGTTTTGTTTCTACAACACATTCTTCGGGTAGTACACAATAAGCAATATATACACTGGTGTGTTTTTTATAGGGTTCCCTTATAGAGTCTTCTCACTCACTTTTACACAGCAGCATCTCTAAACATATTAGCTGACCTCCATCCTTTATGTCAGTGGCCCCCAGCCAGTGGCACGTAAGCAACATGTTTCTCACCAACTCCTTGGCTGTTGCTTCGACTGATCTAAAAGCAGTTGCTTATTTTTGAATTCCAGACTTAGAGACACATTTTAGTTGTATAAAAACCATGTGTACTGCCAAATAGGGCCTCCTGTACCAAATCGCCAATCACAGCTCTTATTTGGCATTGGCAGGAATGTTAAAAAGTTTGGGGACGCCTGCTTTATGTCCTTTAGGCCAGTGTCAGATGGGTCATTTTCTCTGCAGCCATATTTACACCATCAGAGAGAAATCTGGCCTGTTGCCTTGTGTACCTCCTACTTGTGGTCATTCTAATGGGACAGAGCCAGCTGAAGTAGGGTTGTCATCTTTCCATTAAAGGAAAGCTGGGAAGGGGGATTGATGGCTGTGTCATGGGGTGGGTGATGTCACAAGGACAGGACAGTGATATCATATGGGGGGGGGGCTATTGGCTGATTGGAATGTCAGTCTAGGAGAGTCCTGCCTGGTTTTCCTAACTTGGAAAACCAGGTAGGCAGTTTTTACCTGGTCAGCCCTTCTGAAAACTGGGCTGCCCAGGTCAATGCTGGACTGGTAAAAAACATCTGCCATTGACCCTTGAACTCTTTCAACTCCTTTATTATGTGGGGATTGTGTGCTAAGCTACCACATTACCTTAAGTCCTCTTTCAAGGAGGACATTTGGACAGGCTTGCAGATATTTAATGAAAACACCTACATTGAATTTCCTGAAGAAACCCCATTGTTTTTCCCTTTTTTATACCTTGGTCACATCCTTAATAAAATTTAGCAAATCCAAAATAATTGCAAACTTCACATTTTGCTATTTTACAAAAGAAATTCACATCACATGGTCATGGTTAAACAAAATCTCAACGATGTGTTGAAAAAACTAAACAAAAAACAACCAAACAAACATATATTTAGAAAAAATCTTCAAGAACATATTGGGTTAATATATACTTAGCTCATGTTGCCTTTTTATGAGTTCTGTAATTACCTTTATAAGTTATTTATATTTAATAAGTCATGAATTCTTACCCAAAGTAACTAATGTTAAAGTATTTCCTGAGTTGTAAACATAGCTGTTCCATCAGTGAAGGATTTAGGGTTTCTAACAGAATAAGCATCTGATTAATGAAATTCCTTTACATTATAGAACAAATTACCATAAAAATTCAACAATTTTAACAGTCTAAAGTATCCTTTGCTGCTTGGAGCCTTTTATCACTGACATGGGCATTGAGATAAATAGTCGAATGTGGACAAAGCACACTCTAGCTATTATTGAGTCTTGACCACAACTGCTTCAAAAGATATTCTCATCAGAAACACATTGTAACAGACTTTCTTTATTGCCCACTAGGAATGGATTGTGTAACTGTAGAGGTTTGCTTTTAACAATGCACTAAATAAGACTTATAGACATGTGTGAGGTCCTTATTTGCCAAGCATTATGTTACTTTGCAAAAATTCATATTCTACCAAGCATCATAGGATAAAATGAATCTTGGATTTTAAATGCCTTCTGTAAATATACACACCTTTATAATAGTAATTTGCTCCTCGTGTTAATTAGTTACATATTCCAGCAATAAACAAGCATTCAGAATTGAATTGTTTATGAGTAATAGCAAGATGCCAGAAAGCTGTAAGTCGGTACCCTTCAATTACAAGCATTCTCTTTTGTTCTAAGAACAAACAGGACACAGCCATGGGCTTCATTATGACAACATCACTTTAAAAAAATAGAGTGCAAGTGTGATTGTTTTATTCTATATGGAAATGTATAAACAATCAAAGTACTGATTATCTCAGAAAGACCATATGGAAGACTAACAGAACACTTATACTATTAACTGTACTGCTGGGTTTGTAATTAAAGGAAAACTATACCCCCAAAATGAATACTTGAGCAATAGATAGTTTATATCACATCAAGTTACATATTAAATAATCTTACCAAACCTGAATATATATTGAAGTAAATATTGCTCTTTTACATCTCTTGCCTTGAACCCCCTCAGAGATCACCTGACCAGAAATATTTCAACTCTAACTGTAACAGGAATAAGTGTGGAAGCAAAAGACACAACTCTGTCTGTTAATTGGCTCATGTGACCTATCTTTATAGTTTGTTTGGTATGTTTGTGTGCACCGTTGAATCCTAGGATCCCAGGAGGTTGTCCTTATTTTTTAAAATGGCTATTTTCTATTTATGATTACCCAATGGCACATGCTACTAAAAAAGTATATTATTATGAAAATGGTTTATTTACATGAAGCAGGGTTTTACATATGAGTTGTTTTATGCAATATCTTTTTATAGAGACCTACATTGTCCGGGGGGTATAGTTTTCCTTTAAGCACAGGAGACGGGTGCCTGCAGGCAACTTTAACTGACGATGGATCTGTCCCAGTTTTGGCTAGTTTCTTTCATTGCTTTTCTTTTTTCTTCTTCCTCCTGTGTTGCCTCTTTGGCTGCTAAGGGAAATACAAATTCAGATTCTAAAGTGCAATTATAGTGGTTCTATACTCCCTAGTCACCTGGAAGGGTTTCAACCATTAGAAATTACTACCTAGAGAAATAAGAAAATACAATAAAAAAGGCTTACTGCTTAATTCCTTTAATTAAAATCCAAACGAAGAAGACCTTATATTGAGATTATTCAGTTGGGTTTATATATACAAGGTGCATAATCACTATCTGAACTCTACCAACACACCTCAATCAAGAAAAAAAGAAATCTAAATGTATTTTTACACATACAGTACATGTGTAGAGGAAACCAATAGTCTGCCTGTGCCTGCACAGAGTCCTACAATCTTCTCCCTCTGTTTTTTTCTCATTGTGAAGTAATAAATTCTGGGACTTGAAGTTAGGCTTGCCACCCAGCAACCAAGGCCTGCCAAGGCCAGGGCCGATATTACAGATTTACTGGCAATGTAGCTGCTGGTAAATTTTTAATACCCTTAGCCAGCCCCTGTCCCCCTAGAAACTTAACTTTACTTTCCATCTTGAAATGTCTGTGTCATGGCCCTGCCCCCTTTATGTCATGTTCCCTCCCCCTTTGACATCACACCACGTCCCTTTTTGTTCCCACCCCCCACCAGACGGTCAAAAAGATTAGAAAAAGGTGGCAACCCTACTTGAAGTCCCTCTGCTTTCCAGAGAATCTGTGCACCACCCACTATGGAAACAAAGGGAATTCAAGTCCAAGAATCCATCACTTCACAATGGAACAAAGAGGCAGAAGATTGTATTAAACAGTGAGCTTTGAAGGGGAGTTGGGAAATGTTGTTCAAGTAGCATGGGTTCCTTTCAATCTGTAGAATCAAGTGCGTATGTTTATAAAAATACATTAGTGTTTATGAACCTTTTCTACATAAGGCCAAGTGAATGAGTTCATGTCAAAATGGACATATATTTTCCCTTGAAGTCCAACAGAAAGTATCTTCATTTAGCCGAACAATTACTCTCAGACTGCAGTACAGCAAAAACTCTGTATAAAGCTATATAAAGCTATATATAATATATTTCTCTGCCAGCACTATTAGTTTGCATGATGCATGGTGCCTAGGGCCATGGAGTGGCAACATACAATGGTATCAGTATTTTGGAACAAACAAATCCATTTATTGTTCATATTATTATAACTGTTTCCTAAAGGCCTGACTGTTTAAACCTTATTTAACACACCAAGATGCATAAGTAGATTCCATGAGAATCGAATGCCTTTTTTGTAACATTTTTACTGTTTGTTTTTTTCTTTTCATAATTTTTCCTTTATTTTTTAATTAAAAAGCAAAAGACATAAATGACTTACAGCATGTTTTCTATTATTAAAAACTATGGGAAGAAAAAATACATCAAGGAATTTTTTAGTACTAGGCAGTAAATAAAGAAAAAAGGAGCTAACAACAAACAGATGTCTTTCTCTGTCACACAGTACAAGTAGGCATTGAAGTTTAAAGGCTCCTCACAATAGTAGATTCACCCATTTTACTTTTAACAGGGAAACATAGATGAAAAAAATGTACTTGTTATGTCTGACTGATTGTTCTGCAATGGCTGTCAGGTTTGTTTCAGCTTGAAGTTTACTTCAGCTAAACAGAAGGAACCCAATGTTATCTTGACAGACTTTAAATTCAGCCATCTTTTGTATTATACGTAACTTGCGAAGAGGCTTGAAGAAGTTTTAAGAAGTTATTAAAGGCCCAAACAAACTACTCTGCGTAAATTTTTTCTGACAGTGCCTGGTGCCAATTGCTTCTTGTCTCTGTTGATAATGACCAGCCGATCTAGGCAGTTGCACTTGATTGACTCTACATTCCATTCTCTTTTACAGAACAGTTTAATTTTCTTTGTTCGTAATTGTTTTTGGCAAGCAATATCCACTTTTGCACACTGGAAAATATTGAACAACCCTCCTCCCATTAACTATTAGCTGAAAGGTAACTGCTTCTTAAGCTGAAGTGTTACAGTCTGGTGCAATGCTGGTGGGCAGGAAACTGGCATCATTATTCTTGGAAGAAGTGAAGATGGTAATATTGAGTGGGTCTTTTTGGAGGCTGGTTGGAAATCTCATATTAATTACATTTCTTATTACATATTTCATACTTGCCACTCCACATTCACAATGTTGCTGTTAGTAGTTAGAGATTCTTCATGTTAAATAATATATATTGATAATGTTAATTGATTTATCTAACACTGGTATTTGTAAACATTATAATATTATAAAGACAGCAATAAAAACACATTTAGTAAGTCCTCAGTAAGTACCTGGGGTTATCTACGGTACAAATGCTCCCTTTGAAGATATTTCTTTCAGGTATATAATTGCCAATTGCCTTTATTTGGGTAACATTGTTTACTGTGCATTATTCCTGCTTTGTTTCATTGCTGATTTCATGTGATCATGTGGATCTTTCAGAACCATTTTCATTATAAACCTCCTGTTATACCTGTCTATCAAGTGTTTTCATAATGTAGAACCTTGGCTATTGCCTAAGTGTTGGAAACTGGATTCCATTAACCTTTACTCTAAAATCTCTTTCCTCATGCTAAAGCATTTGTGGGCCTTCATTATTTTGGTCAAAATACATTTTTCTTTCTTTTCCTACAATAGGCAGTGAATATGGCCAGGTGTTGCCTTGGATTCATAGAAAGAAGCCCCCTAAATTAGTAGGGGGATTTAATTTTAAATAATGGGATTTAAATAACAAATAGCTTTCCTGAGCACAGACTGTAAGCTGAATTGGTAATGGAGAGCTCACACTCTACAGGGAGAAAGTAGCAGCAGGAGGATTAGGGTTCTCAATGAGCAGCTATCCCTGTTGTCTGGGAGAGTAACTTGAGAAAACTTAACTTCATGTAACATTCATGTGCATTATCCACATGAGCACAGTGAGATCCCTTACACTTACAGTACATAATTATTTTTCTTTCGAGTGTACAGTACTGTATTATGCATATTTAAATACACAGGTATGGGTTTATTGATTATTGAAAACCCTTTATCCAGAATTAGGGAATATCCATGTCTCATAGACTCCATTATAATCAAATAATCCAAATTGCTAAAAATGATTTCCTTTTTCTATGTAATAATAAAACAGTAGCTTGTACTTGATCCAAACTAAGATTTCATTAATCCTTATTGGACGCAAAACCAGCCTATTGGGTTTATTTAATGTTTTCATGATTTTCTAGTAGGCTTAAGGAATAAAGATCCAAATTACGGAAAGATCCATTATTCAGAAAACCACAGGTCCCGAGCATTCTGAATAACAGGTTCCATGCCTGTATATATATATATATATATATATATATATATATATATATACATATATTATATAAATTATATAAAATATTTTAATGCCAGTCCCAAAAATATTGCATTCAATTAGAAACCTATTCGTTAGTGAACAGTGAGAATGGGGCTACAGCTGTTTTGGGGTTGATTTATTCATTTTCTGTGATTTTTTTTAAACCTTGGAGGTTAGGTGGTGAGGTTTTATTTTTAAATTTTTACAATTTTAAAAAGTGATGGAGAGAAGTTGCAATTGCTGAAAGGAATACACCTGCCCCTTAGTGGTTAAGTCACCTCTAAAAGATGATTGTAGCCTATGGCATACATTTGACTCCCTTCATTCAATATAATGCATAAAAATACTAAATACAGTACAATATATATTAAAGTACACAATAAATATACACAATACACAGAGCTCATATAAGGATACAGAGCTTTGTGATAAGGGACACAGTGGAAAGATGGCCCCTGCCCTATAGAGCTAACTAAGTGGATGGGTGTCTAACACAAAGGCACAAATTGAAGGGGGAAATGCACAAGGTACTGTCCAATAGATACCAGGGCTAGACTCATTTTCTAGTACTCCAAAAGATATAATTTTATTTTTTCTTGAAGAGAATGAGAGATCACTCCTTACAGAGGAATTGGGGATGGAATTCCAGAGGTAAGTAGTAGCAAGATAGAAAGTTTTAGAGTAGAGGTGGCATTGGGTGTGGATGGTGTGGAAAGAAGGTGTTTCTGAGAGGAACAGAGAAGATGGCCAGGAATGTACAGTGAGGCAGGTGAAGAAATGTGGTGAGGAGCAGAGGAGTGAAGCTTTGAATGTTAGCAGTAGGATATTATTGTCAGGATCGCGCCGCCAGGAGGCTTACCTTCAGCTCCGGGTGGATCGTTCTCCTTCTTCCGACGTCACTCCCACAATGGTGGCATCCATAGCCGCCACGTGGGTAGCGGTGCCGGTTAGTGACGTCATTGCGTCGCGACTGACGCAATGACGTCACAGAGGCCGGTTTTGGCGCAAAATTTAAATATTTAAGGGCACTGAACACCTGTAAAGGTGCCCAATTGTAGGAAATTGTTTGTTCATGTTCCTGCGTGTAATTTGCTCTTGTAATCTATTATTTCCTGTATTGTTAACCCTGCGTGGACTTTTGTATTGCATTTTGCTGCCTGCCTATAAACCTTTGCCTGGACTTTGACCTTGATTCTGCCTGATCCTTGCCTGTACCTTGCATTTGGACCTTAACCCTTAAGCTTCCTCCTTGATCCCGACTACTTCCCTAGGGTGCCTCCCCTGATATTTATATGCTATCCTTTGCTTAAGAGGAAGTTAATTCTAAGGGGAGTGCAGGAGGATTCTGGTAGCAGAGTTTAAGATTCATTGTAGTTCTACATAAAGCAGTGCAGGTGGAAAACCAAACTGCATAGGGTCAAGCAGATTACTGGTGCAGAGAAAGTTAGTAATATGGGAGAAGACAAAAGGTTCCTGAAGTTTAGAGGCTAGTGGTAAGAGAGAGAGACCGGGTGGAAGTTAGCCAAACAGGATGGGTCCAATGTAGCCTCTTTCAGAATGGGCTTGACAAAGGCCTGTTTGAATAACTAGGGGAAAGTACCAGACTTTAATGAGGAATTGACCATATGAGTAAGAAATGGAGTAAAGGACAGGGGTACACTTTTATTAGATGTGATGGCATAGGATCAAGTGAGCAAGTTGTTGATGGAGAAGAAAGCAGACATTTTAATACTTGTTTATAGGATTAAAAGAGTTGAAAGGGAAAAGACAAGATTTAGGAAGAGTGAGAATACTGGTATCAGAAGGGTGGGACAATTGTTTGTGGATAGAATCAACAATGTTTTTAAAGAAGTCAGCAAAGTCCAGGGGGGATTGTTTAATGTGTTTCATTTGTAGAGGGATGGAGTAGTGAATTGAGTAGTGTAGGTGCAGTGCACAGCACTGTCCTTATTACAGTACCTGCCCCCCACCCTCCCCTCAGTGTTGACGAATGCAAGTAGCACTGTATTCTTGGGGGTGGATTCCTTGTGATCCCTTCTGGGCAGAGATGCTTAAATCAGGTGTATATTGCAAAAACAGGGAAGCTTGCTTCTGGTTTTTGCATTTTGCACCTTGCCTCCTTCTGTGGTTGCTGTTTGTCTGTGTGTATGTCAGATTTTTGTGATTAATTATCTTTGTGTGCTGTGTGACTCCCATTTAGTATTTAAACTAAACTTGTGGCTTTAGCAACTGTCTAGTAACAATACAAATGTATCACTATACATAAAGAACACAGAATAATGTTTATTTTATGCAATATTTAGCATTTTGGGAAAATACAAATTCTTTGATTAAAGGCTTTCAGTGGGTGCCTGAAATGTAGTTCTGACATCTGCTCTGAATAGGCTGTGCTAGATATTTATGTTGCATTTATTCTGACATGTGTTTCAAGGATATTGCACAGAGTTTATTTTGACATGTGTTTTGAGGTTATGAGTAGTAATTCTGCAATATATATATATATGTGTGTGTATATATATATATATATA
>CM044432.1:30202837-30262168 GCA_024363595.1 Xenopus borealis
ATATATATATATATATATATATATATACTGACTGTACAAAATAATTATTTGGGAGTAGTGACGGGCATATTTATTTGCCCAGGGTGAATTCCCGTGATTCGCCGCTGGTAAATAAATTTGCAAAATACCAGGAAAAATTCACCAGCAGCTCACCCAAAAATGGGCACCCACCTCCAAAACAAGATGCCTACGGTGTTTCGTGAATTTTTCGCTGTTTCACAAATTTCCTGAGAAATTTGTGAAAAAAATCGGTGAAGAGAAACACCCCAGATTTGACCATCACTATTTGGGAGCACTTTTGGGCACAGATCTGTGCGTGTGATTAGATAATAATAATATTTTATGACATGTCAGATGTGGATCTCTGCATTTGAGAATAAGAGACAGAAAAGAAAATGTAAATCCTTACAAGACTTTCTGGTGTTAAATTAACATAATAGTTTTCTCTGAAAATGTGTTTCTTTTCTGGCTGTCCTAGAAAATTACTTTAAAGATCTTGATTCTGGGATGTGTGTATTAAGGGATGTTTCACTAAAGCACTGTCATTTTCTTTGTCATGTTGTGTAATAGACTGTCTCTGTAGGCTTGTTGGGGATTGTAATTTTTGCCGTGTTTTATCACTACATTACCCTTTGTCACTTTGGTTCGATTTGCATTAGACGTAACATATTTCCAAATGTGAATGAGCATAATGTTGTTGGAAGTGAGCACTTGCTATACTGTTGGAGCTGAGATCCAGGCACTCCAGCCTTTATACATTACATTTTTGGGTAACTAACAATAAAAGAAACATTTTTTATTTTGCACAGCCCATCTATTTACCCAGTTTTTATTTTTACACTGAACTCTTCCTTTAATTTTTGGTAACTGTGATTTCCTCTGCCTTTCTATATTCTGCTATTTATTGTCTTTATTTCTGCTTATTTCAAACCTGCTTAATTTTAGAATTGTGCTTATCTGTGCCTTTCTCTGCCTCTGCTATGTTCCACCATTTACTGTACATCTTCAGTCTGAAATGCTTTATACTTGAATTAATTTATTTGTGGGATGTGATTTGAGTAATTAGAATAACAATGGACACACATTATGCTTGACATCGTGAGGATCCGTTTTGGCATGGCCATTGTTTTTCATCTGTGATCTTTATTTGCTTATTACGTTGGGTTCATGTATCAGTATGTGTTTATCTCCTATTATGGATACGCTTTTCACTTTTATCTTTACTTGATAATTATAATGAGACCAGGGTCAACGCTCTGTTCTACATTTTAGTGTATTGCATTGCATTTGGAATGAATAAAGCATTTCATTTTTTCTGCACCACTTTGGCTATTTTGGTTCTAGCCTGACACTTGAGAAGTTTTAAGTCTCTGCAACCTCCCCTAAGCTGCAGGTATGGGGCAGTGAGCACCTTGACCCCACTTAACTTCTGGTGAGTTCAGTCCCAATATGATTTCAGTTTTTGACTTTAATATATACTGTATAAATAGCTCCAGTTTATGAATGAATGAATGAATATTTTTATTTGTATAGCGCTCCTTGAGGGCAAATCACTATACAGCAAAACAATAAATTAGTGGTGACAAACAAGGGGTCATTGAAATTAAAAAAGTAACAATAAGTGCATTATTAGAAATAAGATTCACATAAATATAGAATATAATTACAATATAGATTAAAGAGGTTGTTCACCTTTTGGACAATAAAGCTAATTTAAAAGCCCATCTCATAAAAAAGGTTTTTGTAATGTATCTTTATTACTTAAAATGATTGATTTCAGAGATACATACCATAGAAGCTGATCATCTCTGCAAAATCTATCAGTTCTCTCTCCTATGAATCCGAGATTGTGGGACAGGCTCTGAGTAAAAACGACAGGTTGCCATATAAGGAAGTTGAGGATGGAACCTGCACAGAGCATGTTATCTATCTCTCTCCTGCTTCATTTGCATGTTGTTGATCCGATTGGCTTAATCTTGCCAGCCAATGGAATTGAAGATATGCAAATGAAGCAGGAGAGAGAGCTAGCATGCTGTGTACAGAGTCAACTTCCTTATATGGCAACCTGTTGTTTTTTTCACAAAGTGTCAGCGATCCCAAAACACAGAAGAGAACTGAGAGATATTTGGCAGAGATGATCCATAGCTTCTATGGTATGTATCTCTGAAAGCAAACATTTTAGGCAATAAAGATAAATGACAAAAACGTTTTTTATGACATGGGCTTTTAAACTAGCTTTATTGTCCCAAAGGTGAACAACCCCTTTAAGTGCTTAGTGTCAAAGAGACAAAAGGCTAGAGGACCCTGCCCCTTAGGGCTTACAGTCTAAATTGGAGGGTAAAATACAGACACAATTCGGAGGGGTATTAAGTTGCTATAGGTTAGACTGTCATATAAGTGCCAGTTCCCAGTTCAGGTGTTTTCCAGGTGCTCCCAGATGTAGTCTTTGAGTTTTGTTTTAAGAGCATTGAAGGGGGATTCTCTCCAGAGGGATTCAGGAATGGCATTCCAAATATAAGGAGCCACAAGAGAGAAGGGTTTGCTATGAGAAACAGCAGTAGTAATGGGGGGTACAACCAAGCGTTTGCTCTGATAGGAGTGGAGGTTCCGGCCAGGAACATATAGAGAAATAAGAGATGAGATGTAGTTAGGTGCAGAGGAATGAATGGCTTTGAAGGTCTTTGTTTTATAGGAAGCCATGAAAAAGACTTCAGCAGGGGAGGTGCCTGTGCCTTTTTGGATGAGAGGAGGATAATTCTGACAGCAGTGTTTAATACAGACTGTAGGGGAAGACATGGGCGTTAGGGAGGACAGTTAGTAGAAGATTACAGCAATCTAGTCAGGATAGGATGAGAGCATAAATGACTGTCTTGGCCAAAGCAGGTAAAAAGAAGGGACGGATTTTTGCAATATTGCGTAAGAAAAAGTGACAGGTTTTGACAGTGGCGTTAATATGATCAAAGAAGGAGAGAGAGGAGTCAAAGATTACCGGCAGACAGCGTGCTTGGTTAATGAGCATGCCATCAATAGAGATAATAAAATGGGGAGTAGGACCAGGCTTAGGTGGAAAGATGATTAGTTCAGTTTTTGTTAGGTTGAGTTTGATTTGGTGCTGGTTCATCCAATTTGAGATAGCTAAGCAGTTAGCAATTTGAGCCTCTGTTTCAGCTGTTAATGAAGGGGTGGATAAATACAGGGTAGGACTGGCCAGGCAGGGTCCCGGGGAAAAAACCCGATGGGCCTTGTTCTTGCTGGGTCCCTCAGTGCTTGCTCAAGTTAATTTACTCTCACATAATAATAATATTTAGTTCCGTGCAATGTAGTCCTTGAGCAGCATAGGCGGGTACTGGGCCCCACCAATCAGAAGTGCTCAGTGGGCCCACTGTGCCTGCTTTCCACGTCTGTCACTCAGCTTCCACCCAAATATCTGTTTACTACTGCCTGCCTGCCTGCCAGTACCTCACTCCCCTCGTGATCGCATAATGTCAGCAATGGTGGTGGTAACTATTGGCCTGCTCTGTGTCTACACGTAAATTCTAAGGCAAATTCACTAAAGCGCGAATCGTCTAACGCTAGCACTTATTCACCAGCGTGGCGTCATTTCACAACTTCGCCAATATACTAACAGTGTCCCTGACTGCAGACATTATTACCGCAGGGAATGAATTAAGACATGCAGAAGGGGGGCTTAGGAAGAAGGAGCTGATTTACATTAGTAAAGGTAGGGATCTGATTGCGGACGGACTCTACTTTGTCTTTAAAGAAATCAGTAAAATCCTCAGGAGATTGCCTCAGGTTGACTGATATTGTTGATGATGGATGGAGAAGAGTATTGAATAGAGAAAACAGGCATTGTGGTTTGGATTTGTGATTAATTATAAGCGTACTGTAGTACTCTTGCTTGGCCTTTGACAAGTCAAAATTGAGGCAGGACAATAGAAATTTATAGTAAATAAAGTCTGCTTGCATGTGGGATTTCTTCCACATATGTTTATCAGATCTTGTACAGGAGCGTAAGAATATGTTTTGTAAATTATGCCAGAGTTGTATGTTCTGAGCATGTGTATGCTTAGCGTGTAAAGGGGCAAATGAGCCAAAGGTTGAGGATAGTATGTGATTATACTCACTTACCAGGGTATCAGGATCAGACATCTCCTTAAAGGAAATGAGACTGGACCTGAAAGACTGAGCTAAGGCGGGAAGGTCAATGTCACGTCAATCCCGGACTAACACAGTGGGGGAAGAAGCAGGTGGGCACAGAGAGTGAGAGATGGAAAATGTAACCAACTGGTTATTTGAAAGGGGGAAGGGTCAACTGTTAAAGCCACAGGTGAGAGTTTTTTTTTTTTAGAAAAGACTTGATCCAGAAAGTGGCCCAAGTAGGGGTGTTTTTCTGCTGCTGGAGCTCAAAGGAGGAGGTTAGGCAGAGAAAATAAGAGGGACATGGTTGTGAAGCATCATCAGTGTGGAAGTTAAAATCCCCAAGGATGACTGCAGGGCTGTCAATGCAGAAGAAGAAAGAAAGCCAAGTGTCAAAGTCAGAAATGAAGGCAGTAGAGGAGGAGGCTGATGGGGGTTTGTAAATGACAGCTACACGTACAGAGAGTTAACTCAAAAGAGTTAAATGAGAAGACTGGAGGAATATGAATAGGTTTGAACCAACAGCGAGAGGAGAATTCCAACTCCCCCACCATGTCCAATTGTTTGGGGGTGTGAGAGAAAGAGAGACCACCATGAGAGCGTGCAGCCTCAATGGCTGTATCATTCTGTGAGAGCCAGGTTTAAAAAGACTAAGGGGCACATTTACTAAAGGTCGAAGTGAATATTCGAATAAAATTTGAATTCCAAAAATTTGAATTTCAAAGTGATTTTGGGCTATGATTCAAATAGCCCAAAATTCAAATCTAATTGAAAAAATAAGTACTTGCCCTTTAAAAATCCTTCAACTTCGACTAGTTGCCAGCTTAAAGCTGCCGAATTGCCATTTCGATTGAAAAAGCCATTTAAAAAAGTTATTTTACTTCTAAAATTCGGCCCTTAGTAAATCTGCCCCTTAGTTTAGTATTTCTGTTTCAGCATATTTTCAAAGACAAACAATTAACATGAAACATATATCTGATATGAGCTATAATGTCATAGTAGTTCATGTACAAAACAAACACAGAATCAAATTTTTCCTATTTGAGGGTTTAAAACGGGATGCAAGAATGAATTCCTTCCCACTTTTATTGAGCTTGCTATTCGGCATAGCATCAAAAACAGTGAAAACGCAGGACTATGGTTTAGAGAAACGCTAAGATCTCTAACATCTGTTTCATAGCAAGTGAGTCGATGACGCTTTGCTTCCAATGCTGCAGCGAACCAGAAAAGATACAAATATATTAAAACAAATTAAACAAAAGCATTTCCCAGATATGCAGCAAAATACATTTTACTAAGAAGATACTAGAATTTTACAAGAGTTCAAAGATAAATATTTGTTCTGGTTTAATATTAAAGAACAAGTAAACCTTTTTTTTTCTATCTCTAAATTTGCTCTAAACAGCCCCTCAAATTAATGTACCTTAGTCCCTGCTGCAAGTCTGCTCTGGTTTCTGTGTTATCAGCAGCTTGTTTCCTCTTCTTCCTGGTGCAGAGTGAAGCCCTGCCCCTTAGCTTTCTGAGCTGACCTTATCTCTTGGACTAGTCCAGGAGATCATTTGCATACTATGACATAGCAGAGACCAGTGTGTTCAGCTCCTTTTGCTGGGGGAAACTAGCTTACTAATGCACACACTGGCTCCCTCTTCCTCTCTATTGTGGAACAGCAGCAAATGGACTGCTCAGTAAACTAAGGGGCTGGGCTTCACTCTGCACCAGGAAGAAGGGGAAACAAGCTGCTGATAACACAGAAACCAGAGCAGACTTGCAGCAGGGACTAAGGTACATTAATCTGGGGGGCTGTTTAGAGCAAATTTACAGAAAGATAAAGAAAAACATTTACTTTTCCTTTAACTAAGGACATGGTCAAGCTACCTAAGGAAAGGCAGTATTTCTGGGTTCAGGGAATCAATGGATAAAATATGGCATTAGCTTAAGTCCAAAATCTAAGCAATATAAATTTACTGTACCTAGGAAGGCATGAAGGACCCAGCCTAGCTGTATAAATACTGTAAAGTAGAAATATTTACATCGGTACAATTCACAAAAAAAACTCCTAGCTTCTCCAATACTTTTGCAAGTATTACTTAACCAGAAAACTTTCATGCTGAGACTGGTTCATTGCAATTTCCTGGTTTCTCTTATGTCACCATTTTCATAAAAAATGTGCTATATATTTTGACCAACTCTGAAATTACTCTGGAAAGGCACTATTTCTATTACTTTGCACCTATAGTAAACGCTAAGGGGCACATTTACTAAGGGGCACATTTACTAAGGGGCACATTTACTAAGGGCTGAATTTTCGAAGTGAAAAAACTTCAAAATTGGACCCTCAAAGTTATTTTAAAGGGCTATTTTGATCGAAAATTGACCTATTTCGATTGAATAGGTCAATTTTTTATTGAATAGAAAATTGTTTCGAATCTTTTGAATTCTTGGAACTTGGAAAAATTTTCAGGACAGGTTCTAGGAGGTCCCCCATAGGCTAAAATGGCAATTCAGCAGCGTTAAGCTGGCAGTCGCGTCATTTTCGGCGCGCTGCCCGTTTTTTTGAGGCGTGTCTCGTTTTTTTCACTGGCGGCGAATTGTGGGATTTCACCGCGGATTTGCGCCTGGTAAATAAATTCGCCCATCACTACCCCTAACATAATAAAGCCAGGTACAATTTAAGATGCTTGGACAAATTGTCCTGAAAAAAGAACACAATTTTGCAAATACATGTATACTGTTTATAGTAGTGCTGACTGAAATGTTGACTTTTGCTGATATACTGTACTGTATTTACTGAACAATCAGAAAGATATGGCAAACAGTTTGTTCTAACATTATCATCTATTATGTTTTTAATTCAGTTTATTCCCCACTGAGTTTTTTAACTGTTTTACCATGGCTCCTTAGAGAAAACAATTTTCTAAATATATTTTGTTCATTTAATTAAATGTATTTAGTAAATGTATATTAGAACTAATTAGCCTGCTGCTTTGTCATTTCCAGTGAAACAATTTGCCTATCTGTTTTGGGAATTGTCTTACGGGTTGATGGCCTATTGCTATGTTCCTCTCAGGGAGAACTACAGCAATTAAAACGCTCTTGTCTGTTTGTTGCTTTTTCCCATTTATGTGATTGGGAAATCAGCCAAAATAAGTTTAAAATATTGTCTTAAAAGAGAACTATACCCCTGAACAATGTAGGTCTCTATAAAATGATATTGCATAAAACAACTCATATGTAAAACCCTGTTTCATGTAGTATAGTAGTATGTGCCATTGGGTAATCATAAATAGAAAATGGCCAGTTTAAAAAATAAGGTCAACCTCCTGGGATTGTACAATCCAACGGTGCACACAAACATACCAAATAAACTATAAAGTTAGGTCACATGAGCCAATTATCAGACAGAGTTGTGTCTTTTGCTTGCACACTTCTTCCTGTTACAGTTAGAGCTGCAGTATTTATGGTCAGGTGATCTCTTAGGCAACACACAGACCATCACAAAATGGTAGTTCAAGGCAAGAGATGTAAAAGGGCAATATTTACTTAAATATATATTCCAGTTTGATAAGATTCTTTACAATGCCACTTAATTTGATATACACCATCTGTTGCTCAAGTATTCATTTAGGGCAGTGATCCCCAACCAGTAGCTCGTGAGCAACATGTTGCTCTCCAACCCCTTGGATGTTGCTCTCAGTGGCATCAAAGCAGGTGCATAACTTTTAAGTTCCAAGTTTTGCTGTATAAAAACCAGGTGCATTGCCAAACCAAGCCTCCGTGTAGGTGACAATCCACATAGGGGCTACCAAATGGCCAATCACAGCACTTATTTGGTACCCCAAGAACATTTTCCATGCTAGAGTTGCTCCCTAACTCCTTTTACCTCTGAATGTTGCTCACGGGTTCAAAAGGTTGGGGATCCCTGATTTAGGGGGTATAGTTTTCCTTTAACATTCCTATTGCTCCAAAGTACAGCAAATAAAAACACAACACACAAAACTGACATTCAGACTGCTTCTGTCACTTACAAACTAATGCCCTAATCCTCCCAAGTGGGGACAAATTCTACTCTAGAGAAAGGCATATCTGAGAATATGTGTATTTTAATTCATAAGATACACATTATTTTACAATAATGAAATTGTGTTCATTGCAATATATATGTGCATTTACAATATACAAATATGAGTTTAAACTAGGGAAGGATAAAATGTGTTGGGCTAAAAAACTATACACCATTTAGGGGCAGATTTACTATTATTTGATTTTGAATTAAAAAAATTCAAAATTCGACCATCAAATTTTTTTGGGGGGCCATTTTCAATCGAAAATGGACCTATTTTGATCAAATAAGTCGGTTTTCGATCAAAGTTGAATAGTTCGAACTGATCGATTTGAACGATTCGAACGACTTTCAAAAAATTTTGGTCAATTCGAAAATTAATTTCTAATTTGAATTTTAAAAATTATGATTTTATTCGAAAATTCACTTCAACCCTTAGGGGCAAATTTATCATTATTCACTTATTAGCCCTCGAATTCAGCCGAAATTCGATAAGAATTTTAAAGTTGAAGTACTTCGATCATCGAATGGTCGAATTATCGAATATTCGATTATTTGATCTATTCTATCTATTCGATATGCTGGAATTCTGCGTATACGATGATCTAAGTGGCCAAATTTGCATATTCGAATGTAAATAAAATAAAATTGTACCATCGGAATTCGATCTAATTCGATCGAATTTCGAATTATTCACTTGAATTTTGTAAATCTGCCCCTTAGGGGCAAATTTACTATTAACCCCCATAATTAGCTCGACAAAATTTGCAATTCGATAAGCATTCGACCATCGAATGCTTATCGAATTGTTTTAGGCTATCATTTTGCTTGCAAATGAAAAAATCGTGAAATTTCCTTTGAGCGTCCGAAAAATTTGTATGATTCGAACGATCAAATGATTGAACGCTCTGATCGTACAAATGGTATTCGAGCAGGACTTAGCCTCAGAAGCCTATGGGGAGCTTCCCATAGGCTTCTATTACAATTTCGTAGGTTTAATCTGGCGAAGTAGGCAGTTGAATAACTTAAAAATTTTTATTCCTTCGATCATCGAATTATCGAATTATTGAATATCCGATCATTCGATCTATTCGATCTATTCCATATTCGTTGATCGAAGAGGCCAAATTTGCATATCCGATTTCATGAAAAATTCATACGATCTGTATTCGATCGAACTTCGATCATTTCACGTGAATTTCGTAAATTGGCCCCTTAGTGTCCAATTACACACCCACCAAGTTCCTCATTATTGCACTTATAAAAAAAAAGAGATTTGATAAAGTGTCAATACAATATTAGCTCATTTAAGAACACTGGACACATCTTCACCTAAACAGTAACCTATGGCAACCAATCAGTTACCAATAGTTGCTTTTATTGTTTTGCATACAGCTGGCTGAACATATGTTACACAGGTGAAGGCTGGCCATGTTGTTTTGGTTTACACTAGAAAAGATGTGATTATTATATATATATATATATATATATAAATCAACAGGCCCTTACAGCAGATGCAGATCAATTAGATCTAACCCTAATACAAAGTTACTGAAAGTAGATTTTAGAATAAAAGTGATCCATTAATTTTGACTCGATCTGTAAAGATGCTGATGGACTTCATAAATTTGTTTGCATGACATCTTCATTTTAATATAATCTGGAATAATCCACCCAATGCATAAATAACATACAATAGTATATTCCCACAAAAATTCCTTTGTAACCATGTTAGTTTTTACTGTCCTCTTTTTTTGTGCATTTGCTAATATTATAAGTAGATAAGAATAATGAGTAGCTGCATACAAAATACAACTTTTGAGAATATGAATTGAATGAATGCAGAGGTTAATTAATTGCTTTATGTTCATTTACATTTACAATAACTCTGTAATTATTTATACACTGATTCTTTTTCATATTTCAGACAAACAACAAATACACAGAAGTCAAGTAATTGTGTTTTGTCACTGTGTGAACCTGAATTATTTCTTCCTCATTTTCAAAAGCTTCTGAAAATGATAACCTATACTGTATATCATCATTTTTATGATGGACAGCATAACATTATCTGATAGTGACACATATTTGTTAGATTGCAATTTGTTTTTAAATTTAAATTTTATTTTAACTTTTTGGAGGAGAAAACTGTTTTTGTTGTAATGGAATTTCTAAACAAAAGTTCAAGGGGACATTAGTTAGTACAATATGTACTTAAAGATTAACTTGCCAGAAAGGAATTGAAGTATTTGCATTTACAACTTCCAGAAAAATGTGTATAAATGTTAAAATGAAGTATAGCCTTTCTTAAAAGTCTCTTTTTAAAATTTGAATTGCTGTATCTGGTGGAATTTCACCAGTCTAAACAATTAATCACTTCATATTCATTTACTTTTGGGTCATGATTTGAGTTCTAACAATAGTGTCATGGTCTGAATAAAATGTATTTTTTACTGATGATTTTAGCCCAGATTCCAATATAACAGAAGATTATGTAGATGTAGATGTAATGAAGAAGTGCAATGGAATATTGTTTAAAAACACTTTCCAAAATCCTTGTTAATACGTTATATTTCCTAGCCCAGATTTCAAGATAATAGAAGAATAGTTGTAGATTTCTGAGAAATAATAAATCATTTTTTAAAATGGTTTTTTGATGACATGAAGAATGAAGAAAAGCATTTGAATATTGTTGAAAAACATCTGGGTGAATACATGTCTAAAGCTGTTGTCTGCCACTGCGCCTAAATTTCTTTAACTCCGTCTACTATAATTTTTAGTAGTTAGACAACAGAGAAGCTTGATGTTTTCAAATTTTACTACACAAACAGTGGTCTAATTCTTGATCTGTATTTGGTACGGCACCATTTAGGAAAGAATGTTTTTTTGTTTTTATTAAATACTAACAAGACAAAAAACTCATCAACTGTATTAAATTACTTGTGGAGACCCATTCAGTGTAGAAGTGCAGGGCAGACATGCTCTATAATATAAAGATACAGTATAGGGCTAAATGGAAGATTGTTGCAATCAAATATTTCCCTAGTAATTTTAATTGCATGAACACACAGTTCTCATCATTTTTAAATCGGAATGACACATTTTACAAAAATGGATTGCTCTAAATATAATAGTAAAATATTTTAGCTGCTGCAGTATTTTGCTGCAAGTTTTTCATCTACAAGTTTCACATTCTACAATCCCTGTTTAGGTCTGTTTCACTGAAAGTCTAACATGGGAAGTATTGGCATCTCATGGCAAAATCATTTATTTCTCATGGAAATATCATGGAAAATGTTTAAACAGTAGTTTGTACTTGACGTTTTGCAAGCTGCATGACTCCATATTGGTGGAAGAACAATCCTATTGGGTTTTATCAATGTTTAAGTTATGGTTTTTAGCAAACAAGGAATGGTCATCCAAATTATAGAAAGATACATTATCTGGAAAACCCCTAAGCATTTTTGCTTACATATCCCATGCCTGTACAATACCTCCCCAGCTGGCTATACCTGTTTAATATAACATATCATGACTGATGCATTTAATCCATACACTTGGACATCCATGTTGAAGTATTAGGGTTAGGCCAGATGGGAAGATTCGGGGAGATTTGTCGCCTGGCGACTAATCACCTCTTCTTTGGGGCAACTAATCTCCCCAAACCACTTCCCCTGCCTTCCAGCTGCCTAATGAAGAATTGCCTGAGCCTATTCACACACAGTGCTGCGTTTTCCTAAGTCACTCGAAGTTAGGCAATTTCGAGCAATTTTCGTTAAAGTGCAGCGCCGCGTGTGAATAGGCCCAGGCTATTCTTCATTTAGCAGCTGGAAGGCAGGGGGAAGCAGTTTGGGGAGATTTGTCTCCAGGCGACGAATCTCCCAGAATCTTCTCGTCTGGCCTAGCCCTTAGTCAGATGTATCTCTTATCTTATACCAACCTCAACAGAAATCTCTTAAAGGAAAACTATACCCCCAAAATGAATACTTGAGCAACATGTAGTTTATATCATAAGTGGTATATTAAATAATCTTACCAAACTGGAATATATTTTAGTCAGATGTACTGTATTGCTTATCTTATACCAACCTCAACAGAAATCTCTTAAAGAAAAACTATAGCCCCCAAATACTTGAGCAACAGGTAGTTTATATCATATTAAGTGACATATTAAAGAATCTTACCAAACTGGAATATATATTTAAGTAAATATTGCCCTTTTACATCTCTTGCCTTGAACCGCCATTTTGTGATGGTCTGTGTGCTGCCTCAGAGATCACCTGAAATATTTCAACTAACAGAAAGAAGCGTGGAAGCAAAAGACAGAACTCTTTCTGTTAATTGGCTCATGTGACCTACTGTAACTTTATTGTTTGTTTGGTATGTTTGTCTGCACCGTTCAATCATATGATCCCAGGAGGCTGTCCTGATTTTTTTGGCTATTTTCTATTTAGGATGAGCCAATGGCACATACTACTAAAAAAAGTATACACTGTATTATTATGAAAAGGGTTTATTTACACGAAGCAGGGTTTTACATATGCGTTGTTTTATGCAATATTTTTTTTATAGAGACCTACATTGTCCAGGGGGTATAGTTTTCCTTTGACTCAGGTCTATTATTGTTTATCATTGGATTTATACTTTGAAACTACCTAAAGTCAGGGGCGTTGTGCCAATAAGGTGAGTTAGGGGCTGCAAAATGTTGCTCATATAACTTTAAGAGCTGAATTTCCAGTTTTCCAGTCCGGACTGGGATTCAAAATAGGCCCTGGCATTCCAAGTACACAGAGACCCAAACAGATCCCACCAGCCCACTTAATAGTCACTTTATATGGCAACTTACAGCAGCCACTCTGGCATTTGCCAGAACTCACAGATTGCCAGTCTGGGCCTGCCCTCCACCGTTGTTGTGGACCCACCTTGACCCCCTCCAGCGTATAAAGGTGAGTACATGGGGGAGGGGGCGGCAGCAGCAACAAGCTGCCTCAGGTGGTGAAAGGGCCAGGATCGCCCCTGCCTAAAGTTCTGACTTTTACTTAAGACAGGAATGTTAATTTTCTCCCCTTCATACTAATATAACATGCCATAAATATCTGTTACAGTTAATGACTCCACCGCCCAGGCCCAAAACTGCTACCTACAAGTGCATAGCCCCCATCTATCCCAATACCTTATGTCTAGTGATGGGCGAATCTCCCGCGTTTCGCTTCGCTGAAAAAATTCACGAATTTCCAGAGAAATTCGCGAATTGGCTAAAAATTTGCGAAATGAGTCGCGCGTCGTTTCCGACGCGTCGCGTCGTTTCCGACGCGTCGCGTCGCTTTCGTCGTTTTTAGGCGATTTTTTTTGGCGGAATAAATTCGCCCATCACTACTTATGTCCCATACTGCATTCTTCTTTTTGACTGTAAGTTCTAAAGAGTAAGGCCATCTTTACCTCCTGTATCATTTGTATGCAAACTCTGTATAACTTTGATGTATACACCTCTCCATTGTTTTGTGTTGCAGAATATGTTGGTGCTTTATAATAATGCAAAATATATTTGTTAATTCAGGTATTGGACCTTTTATCCAGAATGCTTAAGACTTGGGGTTTTCCAGGCCAAGGGTCTTTGTGTAATTTGGACCATAAAACTACTTTTAAATAATGTAAACATCATATAAACCCAATAAGATTATTTGCTTCCAATAAAGATTCATTATACCTTAGCTGGGATCAAGATCTGATTAAAATGGTCTTTGGAAGATGGCCATCCCATAATGGATTTCCGGACAACTGATCCCATACCTGTAATAATATTCATCATATTCCTAAAAATGATCATCCATTTATCACTGTGTGCTTTAATGCCGTGAAAAGCACACAGTTATCTTGGTATCTCACATTCCTACAGTTCCACTTTAGGTTCATATTTGTATTGTGTAAATCATGCCAGAAATCATATTTTGTTGCAATATGAGAAACTCTTGAATCATTGCAGTTTAACTTCTGGAGCTTTGCTGATAATTTGGAATAGTTAACACTTGATTGCATTCAGTATAGCCCCACTATTTCCCAGCCCCCTCACATGCCAGGGGACTACTAGTTACCAGATTGTATATTTTCAAATCTGATTGATTGAGAGTGTTTTTTTTTCTTTGTATATCTCAGCTCACACAACATTTTGTGTGTTGTATGGTTAAGCAACAGTGGAACTTTATTTAAATAAAGATTTATTTGCAGCCATAATTCCTCAGGTGCCTTTGTAAATGTCATGGTGTGTATCAACATTTATACATGTTTCTGTTAAGAAATATAGCCAGTACTGAAGCTTTGTGAGTTAAGAAAGCAGATGTAATAACACTTTGAATTAATACTGAAGTCTTCATAAGCACACAAAAAGTTATGTAGCTATATAAATTTAGCAACAGTATATTTATGTTTTTTTCTTCCCAGTGTTGGTTTTTAGCATGGAGACTTTTTATTCTTTTATTGTTTTCATTCTGCCATATGTTTCCTGGCATTTCACATAAATTATAAGTGCATGCATATTTAAAGAAGCATGTATAAAAGGGATTTTTATCTTAAGCAAACAACATTTTAAATTTATGAACCTTTTTTTGAACTGCACAGTCTTTCTATACAGACGACAATCCCATATACTGGTGACCAAAACTACATTAGAAATCCACTGTGTCACCTTCCTTTTCTCCAATGGATGCATACCTTTCCATAGGAGGCTACTGTTGCTCACTAGTGATGGGAGAATTTATTTGCCTATCTCAAATTCGCTGTGAATTCCCGCAATTCGCCACAGGTGAATAAATTCACAAAATGCCTGTGAAAATTCACCGGCATCAATTTCTGATTTTCATGAATTTTTCCTGAAATCGTTTGAAATTGATGAATGTATAGTGAAATAATTCAAAATTCACAAATTTATAGTGAAATGGTTTGAAATTCACAAATTCATAGTGAAAATGTTTGAATTTCACAAATTTAGTGAAATAGTTAAAAATTCACGAATTTATAGTGAAATAGTTAGAAATTCACGAATTTATACTGAAATTGAAAATTCGTAAAAAATTCAGCGAAGCGGAAAAGCCCCAGGTTTGCCCATCACTATTGCTCACGTAGAACAATAGAAAAGAAAGCATAGTGCTAGAGGGATCATCCTTTTGTTATTTATTTTGTTATTGATTATTTATAGTTAAAAGTTCTACAGTGTTCTCGATTACATTAACACCTGGAAATACAGTTTCGAGTTTTTTTGTAGCGCTAACAATTTGTCTGAAAAGGAGAAATTCCAGGATCCCTAAAAATCTAAATTTCTGAAAAAAAGGTGCTGGAAGTAGTTATACAGGTAAATTAGCAAGTTATTTGGTTACAATTACATAGTAGGGTTGAAAAATAAACCACGGTTCGTCAAGTTCAACCCCTCCAAACAAATTTCAGTGCATATTTATACCAATCTATACACTCAATTATGTAAACTATATATATATATCCAAATATTTATACTTATTATAGTTATAGTATCACGAAAGCCTTGGATATTATGCGTGTCCAGGAAATCATCCAAGCCACTCTTAAAGACATTAACAGAATCAGCCATCACAACATCACCCGGCAGTGCATCCCCCAACCTCACTTTCCTCACTGTGCAGAATCACCTACACTGCTTTAAATGAAAGTTCTTTATGCCATCAATGTGCGCCGGCGTACAAAAATGGATGCCTGCCGGCAGCGTTTTGGCAGAATTTTTGCCGTTTCAAAAGCGAGACACAGCAGATTTGGTCATCACTATCCTCCATCCCTTTTACCTATCTCTGCAGCTAATAAATACCCTTCTTAAAGAGGAACTAAAGTCTGAAATAGAATTATGCTAGAAATGCTGTATTTTGTATACTAATCATAAACATGGACTTACTGCACAATGAGCCTAATTAAAGAAATGATTAAAGTGATACTGACACAAAAAAGTAAGTTTTAAAATATGAATGTACCTGAAAAGTTACCTATAGGTCATGTTGATAATTTTTTGCTGTGAGGTTTATATTTGTAAGTAATTGTTGGTTGAAGTTTCTAAACCTGACTGTTTTGCCAACTTAACTGTCCCCTCTAAGCCTGTCAGTTAAGGTTTCCAATGCTAACGGACTCCTGCTGCACAAATATGGCAGCTCCCTCATACAGGAACATGGGGCATCAGACAAGTAATGTAAAAGCATGGTGCAAATACTTTATGGCAAAGTTATAAATAGCTTTCAAAGGCAGTATTATGATAGATGTAAAAAAAAAATTAATTTCTGGTATCAGTATCTCTTTAAACATCTTTGCAAGACCAAGACCATGCACATGCTCAATGTGGTCTGGGTTTCGGTTGGGAGTTGGGATCGCCATAAATTATCAAAACAGCACAAGTGCAATATCTGCCACAGAAGCCAATACAGCAAGACTGGTTAATAATCAGAACATGGGGACTTTTTTTGGGCCTGTGGATACAAATCCCTACACTCACTGAATGACACTGCCTGGAATTAGAGAACTTCATATCTGCAAATAAAAATGTGATGGGGACAGTCATCTACAACTATCTGGTGAAAATAGTATTGAGTTATTATGATCAGGGATTCACTCTTTAATACCAGGTACTTACAGTATGCAAATTGGTTTCACGTGGAATACTGTTTTCACTGTTAATTAGCAACATTCATGATTAGTAAAAGGCTGGGTATGATCTCCCTCTGAAATGTGTATAAAAAGGTGTTTTCTGCTATCAAAACTATAACACTTAGCTTGATATACATAATGGCAATATCCGTTATAAACACATTATCTGAAGGTGTGTTCCCTAAACTTCCAAAAGTTTAGCTTTTCTTTTTTATTATCTTTATAGAAAGTTGTGTATCTGTGTCAGAATATTTGGACTGAGCACACTGTTCCTCAGCAGGTATGCAGTTTTTTGTATCTTTTGCATTGCACTAAGGACAGATCATTATACATAGCAAACTCTTTATCTTCATTTCCTAGCTGTCTTTACAATGAGGGCTATACATAAATTCCCCTTTGCAGGTGAAATGATGCATACAACATATGATATCATGCAGCTGGTTAGCAGAACAGGTTTCCACTTTAATGCTATGTGTGAACAAGCTATCTTTATCTCTAGTGGCCATTAAAGAAGAGTAAAAACTTGCAAGGTGCTAATGAGAGCTTTGTTTGCATTTTTTAAAGTTAAATTATATTGGTGCCTATTATTTTTAGCATTACCAATGTGTCTTTTGAACAGAATTAATTGCTCTTCTAGATAAATGAAGCAGAGTTTCATCCCCTTTTGCTCAGCTATTACTGAGTGCTTCCTTTGCTCAGCTGGATTTCCCTGTGGCTTCATGTCCAATACTGAGGCCAAGTATGTCTATCACTGTCAAGCAGATCTATCATTATGTATTTTACAGTTTGCTTTATTCTGTAAGAAAGAATTTTCTCATGTTCCGTGTCCCACACATACATACTATGTTTAGATGTGCTGTTGCATGGAAATATTTCTTCTAAGATATGCAAAATGGGTCAATCTTATAACACACTATGCAAACCAATTTATTTTAACAGATATGTATTGAGGTCAATAGGGTATGAATCCATGAAATATAAAAAAAAATCTTTTTATAAGTAGCCACAAAGGAGATGATCTTCTGTTGCAGGGCGTGGTATTTGTCTTTCAAAATTCAAGGAAGTGAGATCATCCTTTCAAACAATAGATCTTGAAAAATAAATTAAACCTCCTACAGACTCTTCCTGACTCATTTATTTGCATGCTATTTATCATGCAACTGCTGGCAAATAACCCTGGTTCCATCCAGTGTATTTCTGTTGTAATAATCACCCATTCAGTCTCAAACTCCAGGCTAAGGTTGACAGGACTCATCAGCCCATATGATACAATCTGACCCTTACCTTGCATGTACCTGGAACCAATGTGATGCAGGCATATGTGGTGGATCTCGGCACTGAAATGCCAGGGTTCATCTCCAAAACAAGAACAGCATCATACCAAAAAAGATTGATCCAAGTTAAGGAATTGAGATCCTAAATTTATATTTTATACATTTATATAACGCACACCACTATGCCTAGCTGCACCTGACTATATAAGTGCCATAGATTTTTAAAAGTTATCCTTAAACATTAAAGTACTCTAAACAATATTATAAAATAATTATAGCTTATTATGATTTGACTCATATGAGTAAAGTATATGGTGTAACTCTCTTGTGAATTTGGCTAGCAGTATTTTCATGGACTTAAAGAAACTTGAGGATGTAATCAGAATTACTGAACATCAGCTACTGCACTACAAATGGAAAGCACTATTGGATTTTGAGTTGTGACTCATAATATTTTGCCAAGCGAAGATATCAGCAGTGATGTCCTTATGTCATCAGTGCCTGAAGATGTAGATCAGAATCTTCAAAAAATATTAAATTGGTGATCAGTATATCACAGCTATCCAGAACTAAGAACTGCATAAAATGCTCTTTCTCTTTACTTCTCATCAATTATAAACAAATATCTTGGGAAATAGGGAAATAGGTGTTGTTTTATTTACAAATATTCAAATTTTATTCTTTACTACATAGTAAGTTAGGATAAAAAAAAGACACACATACCTTATAAGTCTATATATAACCTGCCTAACTGCTAGTTAATACAGAGGAAGGCAAATAACCCTCTCCAATTTGCCAAAATTCTTTCCTGACTTCAAGATGGCAATTGGACTAGTCCCTGGATCCACTTACTATGAGCTATTTCCATAACCCTGTATTCACTGTAACCCCAAGGTCCCAGTCACTGCTCACTCCTCTGCCTATAACAGCCACTTTTTGCTTACTTGAATGCTGCCAGGTTTTAATGTGAGAGGCGTAATTGTAGAACAGGTCAGGTCAAAACCAAACTGGCAGAACACATTAACTCAGAGACAATAACATCAAGTTCACAAGGGAACACAAGATCAAGAACAAACTTGCCTTTTTGGACTGTTTGATATGCATCCAAGAGGGGGGTAACTTGAAAATGGAAGTATACAGGAAACCCACTCATATGGATCAATATCTGTTGTTCGATTCCTACCATCCCCTGGAACACAAAATGGGTGCCATTAGAACTCTGTACCACAGGGCAGAATGTGTGGCAACTGATACAGCATTCAAAGAAAAAGAGCAAAAACATCTCAGAGGAGCTTTGAAAGCATGTGACTACACAGAGAAATTCAGGAGGCAAAAACTGGTACACACAAAGGATCCAACACCAAAAGAAAAACAAAGCAATGTGGTAAATGGAGTACAGTGGAGTGAGGAATGCACAGATCTATACATTGGTGAGAGCAAACAACTGCTCACCAAGCGAATAGCTCAGCATAGGAGATCGAACCACACAGGGCAAGACTCAGTTGTCTTTCTACACCTAAAAGACAAGGGACACTCCTTTGAAGGGCCAAATTTTGGATAAAGAAGAGTGCTGGTTTGAACAAGGCATGAAAGAAATTATCCCTTAGTACTGCTACATACAATACTGTTCTCACATCTGTACCCCGGTGGTTTCAGAAAAAAATCACACATCCACTCATGCAACTCTCACAAGTAACACCTGTGTCTAGGAGTTGCATTACAGTAAATCTGCCCCTTAGTAAATCTGCCCCCTTTCTTCTAGTCTGAAGTTGTGGGCTCTGGTGAGTTGATTGTCTTTATGGGTTAAAAGGTCTCCTGCTCTTTGTCTATAATGTCCTCTAATGTACTTGTAAAGTGGAATCATGTCCTCTTTTTTTCCAGAGAAAACAAGCCCAACCTGAACAGTCTACCCTCATAATTCTTCCATCCCTCAAACCAATTTAGTTGCTCATCTCTGCAATCTCTCCAGCTCTTAAGGCCTGGAGTCCAAAACTGCACTGCATACTCCAGACAAGGCCTTACTAGGGACCTATAAAGAGGTATAATTATGTTTTCATCCCTTGATTTCCTTTTTTATGCAAGACGGAACTTTGTTTGCTTTAGCAGCTACAGAATGACACTGCCCAGAAGTAGAAAACTTATCTATAAAACCCCAGGATCCTTCTCTATCACACAACATTTAGATCAGCAGAAAGGTTACAAGATGTTTTGCATTTGAGCTGTTGCCAGAAGTATATCAGACCACAACCCGGCAGTTTTACATTACATTCAGATTGGAGTAAATAGATCAGATGCTCTGAAAGCTTTCAATAAAACTGAAAGGAATAGATCAAGCCTTTTCTCTGTTGTATACTATGGCATTCAAGGCAGATGGCAAAATGTGTGGCTGATGCCTTTGAGGATTAGAAAAAAAAAAAGCAATATGACAAACTGGAAAAAAAGATTTAAAAAATTGGCATACCACACTTTAATTGATATTTCCCAAAAATCATTTGAGAATGTGATATTTTTCTTTATATATGATATTATCATAGGGGTGCAGACACAGGCTTTATTTTTTTTACAACTCTAGGACACGGATGATTCTACTAACCTTAGTTGGATTGATGCTGACAGAACTATTGTCACAATTGCCGCCCGGAGCTCTTCCAGGTATGGCGCGTCCTGTATGACCGGCGCCCAAAGCCACCATGTGGGTTGCGGCGCCGGCTCGATGACGTTACAGCACTGCAACGGGCACGTCATGGCGTCAGTGCCAAATTCAAAGAGAAAAGCACGCTGGAGACCCTGGTTCAATGCCCAAATATAGCTTTTGCTAATTTTCCCTGAGTTTGTTCCTAAATTATTCCTTTATTGATTTCTGGACTTTTGACCTTTGCCTGAACCTGACCTTGCCACTTGTCTATTGACTCTTTGCCTGGATTTTGACCCTGAATATTGCCTGAATATTTGCTGTACTTTGTATTGGTCTTTAAGCCTATTGCTTCCTCCTTGGTCCTGACAAACTCCCTCGGGGAGCTGATAGGCCCCTCTGACAACTATACTGTATATGCTTGCTTGGTACGGGTTTATGTAAATTCTTAGGGAACATGTTATGGTGCTGATGAACCTATTCAGTGAATGTCTGAGATATACAGTATCTATGAAATATGAGGGTCATGGGGAATCCAAATGAAGCCCTGATTGTGGGCAATACCAGTGGGTGGTGTCAAACGCACGTTTGTCCTTCCTGTTCTACTTGTACTACTTCACATTACTTGTAAACCATTTCAGAATTATAGGTATATTACGACTTACTGATGTTTCTTATACTTTGTCTGGTATGGTTCTATTTCTTTAGGTTGATGTTAAAGGGATGTTTTTTTCAAAATGCAAACATTAATAGTCTGGCCCCAGTAGACTTCTGTACTGAAATCCATTTCTCAAAAGAAGAAACAGATTTTTTTATATTCAGTTTTGAAATCTGACATGGGGCTAGACATTTTGTTAATTTCCTAGCTTTGACTTGTGCTAACACTTTAGGAGGAAACTGCTTTCTTCTCAATGTAACTGAATGGAACACAGTAGGACATGGGTTTTTTCTATTGAGTGCTGTTCTTAGATCTACCAGGCAGCTGTTATCTGGTGTTAGGGAGCTGTTATCTGGTTACCTTCCCATTGTTCTCTTGTTAGGCTGCTGGGGGGGGGAAGGGAGGTGGTTATATCATTCCATGTTGCAGTACAGCAGTAAAGAGGGATTGAAGTCACATGACTGGGGGCAGCTGGGAAATTGACAATATGTCTAGCCCCATGTCATTGGGAAATTGACAATATGTCATGTCAGATTTCAAAATGAAATATAAAAAAAATTGGTTTGCTCTTTTGAGAAATGGATTTTCAATGCAGAATTCTGCTGGAATAGCACTATTAACTGATACTTTTTGAAAAAGTTTTTCCCATGACAGTATCCCTTTAACAATTTACTCATGGATCTCAGGTGCTGTACTTCTGCATGGAACAAGTTATTTATCAAAATCAGAAACGTTTTCTCTTTTTTTTTTTCGGAAAAAGACTTCAACCAAATCCACACAGACTTCCTCCCCCATTTATAAATACATTTTCAGTAATTTTTTTGTGCCGAAAAACTCACAATAAAATCATAATTAAATCCTATGATTTTTTCAGATATTGCTCTTGAAACCTACGATTTTTTCATGAAATTGCTGAAAAGCCATAAAAATTCAGAAAATCTTCCAGTTGTCACACCCGCCATTGACTTTTACATGTTCTCAGCAGGTCTGCGTTGGAGTACTTTTTTCATCTGACTTTTAACACCATTGGATTTAAATAAAATAAATCCTCCCAAAAAACTGAGTAGTAAAATGGTATTTCCCCTTTAAAAGTTCAACCAGAAAAGTTCAGAGCTTAATATATAAGCCACCTGGAGTGTGTGCTGTATGTGTGGTGTATTTCTGGATGGTGTATTTCTCCCTGTAAAAGAAAACCTTATTTAAGGAATATAAAATGTTTTAAAGGAAAACTATACTATAACAATGTAGGTCTCTATCAAAAGGTATTGCATAAAACAACTCATATGTAAAACCCTGCTTCATGTAAATAAACAATTTTCATAATAATATACTTTTTTAGCAGCATGTGCCATTGGGTAATCATAAATAGAAAATAGCCATTTTAAAAAATAAGGACAGCCTCCTGGGATCCTAGGATTCAACGGTGCACACAAACATACCAAACAAACTATAAAGTTAGGCCAATTAACAGACAGTTGCTCAAGTATTCATTTTGGGGGTATAGTTTTCCTTTAAATAAAGAAAAAATTGTATAATGATTGGAATATTCAAAAATATTTTTCCAGGCTTCTGTCTACTTCGATCCAGAAGGGATACCGTTTGTTGGGATGAATGTTAATTGCTACAGTGATACCATTCTTTCACTCTGGAAGTAGCTTCATTATAAAATAAATTGTTCAGTATAAAAATAAAACCTGGGTAAATACTGTAGATAGGCTGTGCAAAATAGATATGTTTTCAATATAGTTAATAAGCCAAAAATGTAAAGTAAAGTCTGAACAATAAGCACTGTTGTGCTGCACAATCACTCTCACCACTCTTTGCAGCGTTGGGTGCCGTCTGTGACTCTGTCTGCCCAGGTCAATACTGAAACTGGAAAAATATTTCAGCAGCACTCCGATGTAGTGAAAAAGGTTGTAAATTATTTGTGTTATAAATTAAGTGACATTTCGAGCTTATCCAGCTCTTTATCAAGCTTAAACATTGTGTATCAAACAATCCTTAAATACCCCAATGAGTGGGAGGGTCACTCAATTGACCATTTCTCCTAATCAGTGTTACTTATTTCCACTCTGTGATTAGTTACATCCATAAATAAAATCCATACATAGTAACATTTTTTAAGACATTATAACCGTATATCAAAAGAGTAACAATAAAATATCTCTTTTCAGCGTCTACAAATAAAGTGTCTAGTGTCTATGTGCCATATCATCTGATTGTGGTTAAAATAATTTAAAATGATTCACATATCAGTCTCTAATTCAAATCAGTGCATGGTTGCTAGGGTAATTTGGACCCTAGCAATGAGGTTCATAAAATAGCAAACCAGCAAATAACTAAAAAACCACAAATATGAAAATATAAAAACCTATTGCAAATTGGCTTAGAATATTGTTCTCTACATCGTAATAAAAGTTAACCACCCTTTTAACTTCATTGATGTTTTCAGAAATAAATGACATGTATTACAAAAATGAAGCTACAGTGAATTGTGCTTATGATATACTGAGCCTTTTTTCCCACTGGAATTAGACGTGCCTTGGAAGATTCCTTTCAGTGGCTACGTAAGAATTTTGATTGTTTTCTAACAGTGTTGCCTGGATGCACAGCAGTTCTAGAACTCTCTAGGGCCTCATGGATGAACAAGAATTTTTAATGAATTCTCCAGGGCTTCATGGAGCAAATACGAGTGGATGAGTATTCCTAGGGCTCATTTATTAAAGCTGTGCAGCAAAATAATGGTTGCTTGTCCTGTTTATTTCACAATTACTTAAAAAGTCCTTCCTTTGATCCTCTTATAGATCTTTAAAATAATTAGTCTGGGGCCACCAACATGCAAATGTACCCAGTGTCTTTATAAATTTTGCCATGTTAGTACAACACTATGGGGCAAATTTACTTTTATTCCCCAAAATTAGCTCGATCCTACTCGAAATTCGATGGTCGAATGCTTATTGAATTGTTTTAAGCTATCATTTTGCTCAATATTCGATTTCTCGATGAATTCGTACGATCGGATACCGATCGTACGAATTCACGAAAAAATCATTAAATTTCCTTCGAGCATCCGAAAAATTTGTACGATTCGAACGATCGAACGCTTCGATCGTACGAATGGTATTCAAGCTGGACTATGGGGCCAATGTACTAAATTCACATGAATAGATCAACAACGATCGTAGAATTTATTCGGCTGGTCGAATATGCAAATTTTGGCATATTCGATCATCGAATAGCGAATGATTGAATACATTCGATCAGCGAAGGATTTAATTTTTAAAATTTATTCGCCTACTTCACCAGATTGGACCTACCGAATTGCAATAGAAGCCTATGGGAGCACTCCCATAGGCTTCTGAGGCTATGTCCTGTTTGAATAGGATTCGTACGATCGATGACTTCAATCGTTCGAATCATACGACTTATTCGAATGATCATTATTCGATCATCAAATGATCAAACATCGAATTAAAGGGTAGCCTAAAACTATTCGATTAGCATTTGAAATTCGAATGCTAATCGAATATCGAGTAAAAACAAATTTATTTTGGGGAATAATAGTAAATTTGCCCCTTAGTCTCAGAAGCCTATGGGGGGGTTTCCCATAGGCTTCTATTGCAATTTGGTAGGTTCAATCTGGCTAAGTAGGCAGTCGAAGAATTTTAAAATGTTGATTCCTTCGATCATCGAATGATCGAATAGCCGATCATTCGATCTATTCCATCTATTTTATAATTCAGTATTTGATGATCGAAGAGGCCAAATTAGAATATCCGATTTTATGAAAAATTCGTACGATTGTTATTCGATCGAATTCGATCATTTCACGTGAATTTCGTAAATCTGCCCCTATGAAACGAGGGGTTTTTCCCCCTTGTTCCTACACAATTAAATGAGTTTCATGACTATAAATATATGGGGTCATCATTTGTCAAAATGTCTGTTCAGAGGGATATTTTGTGCCATATAAGTGCAAAAGTATATGATTTTATATTATTGCAGTGTACAATGCATTCATCTTGTATTTTTACTTGTTTTGTTAAAAGCCAGGTATTTTATACATAATCATATTTATAAAAATTTTTTGAAACATAGATATCCATTAGAATCTCCACTTTAATTTCAAAGCCGTATGCACATGGATAAAAAATAGATGTCATGTAAACAAGAAAAATAATACATAATTTGATAATACACTAACCAACTACAGTATGTTATTTTTCTTTTTTTAAATCAAAAAAACATCTGCCAAATGCATCATGAAAAGCTATAAATGGTTCAAGCAGATGTTGCAATAGACAGCTAATTACAATTAGAAATAAAACAGTATTGTTTCAATTTTTTTTCATCTTTATTATACCATTATGCAGCTAGCTTGGGATATTTTGATTGATCAGAAACACACAGATACATCTACAGAGATATAGTACAGATATAATGTGTGTAAGGACAGTATTTGCTGATCCAATCAAACTAATTGTCAGTTCTATGTTTAGTGTAGAATCAATGATTATAATACAAATGACTGTAAATTTAGGCAAAGCTGTAACTGGGGGCATTCATAATATGTTGTAATACAGCTACTAGCTGAACTTATGAATTTAAGCATAATTTAGAAATGTGAAGATATGTAGCAGGATATGCAGATCTCCTTTTAAAATGATTCATGTATACATGGATGAAAAAAAATCTGAAATGTTGGGTCCTGTTATCCAGAAACCATTATTTAGAGTGTGGAAAATTATGGGAAGGCAATCTCCTATCAGAGTTGGTTTGTGCCAGGGGGACACCAGGAATAAACCCATTGGGCCTCATCAACCCAGACCCCTCACCATGGCACAAAAGAATGATTGGAGGCTTATGACCGGGGCAAGGAAGGCCTGCCTGTGACTGGGATGAGGAGCTGGGCTCATAGATCTTTAAAATAAATGTCTAAAATAAAGTCTGGGCTTGCCCAAATGTACATTTTCTCGGTATTTATAAATGACCCTCCAGTTTTCATAACTATTGCCACTTTTTTCACACTTGTTCCAAAATGATTAAATGTGTTCCATAACTATAAATGAAGAGTCACCATTTAGAAAGTCTATCATTTGCTTTGCATTATTACGAAAATCCAATTTTTCATGTTGGCATTTTTCAGAGAAAAAAAACTTGAATTTTTCTTGCTTTATTAAACCCTGAGTCTGCTAAAAGTCCTCCATCTCAAACCTAATGAGGTTATGTAGAAGTCAATGGCAGATGTTATGTTAACAACTGGAAGATATCCTGATCTGTGTTGTGTTGCAATAATCCAATTAATTCATGGTTTTTTGGCAATCATCCAAAAAAAAAATTTGCAATTGTCAAATCTGAAACAATCACACGGTTTTGATTTTTTCATAATTTTATCATCTTTTCCCACATCAGATTTTTTCAAGTGAATTTATTGATAAATACAAAAAAATATGGATGGGAGTATGGTTTAAGTGGTTTTAAGAAAATCTGAGAAATGCTAGAATTTTAGTAAATAACCCCCTAACTGGTGGATGTATTATCTATTAATTAGGAAGGGGCTCACGCTGTATATTCCTGCTTGTTGATCATTTCTCAAAAGGATATAAGTGACAGTAATTTGCAATTAGCATCCAAAGGTCAAATTGACAAAAAGCAAACAAATTAACATAAAAAATCTGCAAAATAATTAAGCCCTTTTTAAAATAAAGCTTTATCTACATTCCAATATAAAAAGCAGGAGGTGTTTAATAGAAAAAGATCTTGAAACTCTGTGTGGTCAAGGTCCTGTGCACATGTTGAAAGAGTTAAAATTTAGATAAAAAGAACAGGAAAGATAGCATAAAAAGTTCTTAATTTATTTGCAAATTTTTTATTTAGATTTTTAAAACTAGTAATTTCTCACACACGGTATTGGCTGAAAGAGACATCCCATAGGTTTAAATATTTTAATGAAGCTTGATGATTCATAACCCACAGTGAGCTCCTTCTGAAATGCTACTAATGTTTCTGTCACTACATCAGATTGTTGAACAAATTCTCTAACTTTCACCTCTTAAATTATAGCCTTGGTAATAAAAGTCAAAGCAATATTAAAGACACAATATTATTCTCCAAATCCTGCCGTGCACTTTAGCAATCTTTAAATCTATCATAGATAGCATAGCAAAATCTCAGCCCAGAGCCTGATTAAATTAAGATTTATCTGCTCTATGAAGTGATTAAAAAAATAATATATATATATATTGCATTAGTATCATTCAGGAGGATTTAAAGTTATTTGAATAAGAATTGAAATTGCAGACTGAGATTCCTCTACACAGACAATATGTTTAGTAGATTTGACATCTAAATATTTCTTTCATAACAAAATCCTAATGCTACCTGTGTATGTAATGATTCATGTTGGAGAGTTTGTGCAGAGTGCGGTCATATTTTTTATAGATCTCTGTCCTTTGTCTTCCCACTCTCCTTCTCTGACTTCTTTATAAAGTTATTTCTCTCAATTGAGAAGATGGAACATGTAAAATAAGTAAACCACCAGAGAACTGTTTTGTACCACTTACATATTTGCATGAAGCCTTTATATCTCAAACTACTAATGCCTCCCAACATAACTGGAATCCTCCATTCTTCTTTGGGCATTTACAATGTGATGCAAGCCTTTCTATACTGTAAAATACCTGCCTACCACATAGGAACCCATAACTAATAAGCATGAATAAAATAAATATACACAGAAGTGAAACTGATTATTTGTTTAAAAATACATTCAATTACAGATAAGCATTTCTATAGTAAAAGGAAGTGGAATAATACATAAAAATGTGCTTCTCGCTAACTGGAAATATCAAACGAGACCTGGCCACCAGCGATGCCATGCTCTGTTATATATAGAAAGTTTGCTCAAACCACTCCTTCTCACATGTCTACCCTGTAAGCCTTTCTTAGGCTCTTGCCTTGTGGGTTTGTGTTATTGTGTGCATTGCTGTTCTTTATCTCTAAAATGCCATGGCTGAATGTATTCATATGGTATTCAAAACCTATTTCTTAGAGCACTGACACAGTAAGTCATTTTGGCTACACCAGAATACCAAATACTCCAATCTAATACCGCAAACATGCTCTAGGAACTACACATGTTCACCCTTTCCTCTGGGACAGGTACTGTATGTATATATACTGGACTGATTGTTCAGTCTTTGCTATAAATGTATCATAGTTAGGGACACTCATGCCATGAGGCAAGGTGAGACCAGAATTGGCCTCCATTAGTCAGAAAGTGCTATAGTACTCACTGCACTAGCGATGCAGCCCCCCTTTGACCGCCTCTGACACTAATGGTCTTAGCATGGAGCAGGAGAAGGTGTGGCATTGCAGTTTCTGACGCAAGTGGCAAAAGCCACTGCACCCCTCTTGATGATAGAAAATGTTTGGCTCCACAAGAAGCTGTAGTATGTATTGTCAATAAAAATAGAAACATAAAACCAGTAAAATAATACAAAATATAATCATTAAGTATTGTCTCAGTCTACCAAAATCTCCATTGTACTACATTGTGATTGTCTTTTGGCAAACTGCTTTAAAATTTTAGGCAGTTTTTGTCATTCCTTCCATTGCTTTATTGTTTGTATAGAACCCCCTAGTGGTTTAGTCAATGGTTTATATGCATTGCTTTAGAAATACATTTCTCAGGTTACCATACCACTACCATGTGCCCATGTCCAATCTAGCTGCTATTGTCATACTGTTTACAACTAGAGAGCACCATCAGCAGTAATCATGCCCATCCAGCCTTGTGGTAGCATTGTTGGTTGATAGAACTAATTCCCAGTGTTGGTTTGATAATATGGACAGGTATTTTCTAGTTTGTACTTTTATACGTTTATAGCTTATATATGCCATCACAGGGTTGCCACTTTTGTGAGTATCCGGGCAGGGCCATGACATCAATAGGGCAGGTCAGTGACATTGCGGGGTGGGGCATGCTACATTATGTGGGTAGGGCTGTGCTGTTGCGAGCAGCAAATGGCTGTTTGCCATGTCAGTCATGAGAGATTGTACCTGGTATTCCTTTTTTGGAAAACCGGACAGACTGTCTTGAAAACCAGGCTGACCAGGTCAAATCCAGACTGGTGGCAACCCTATATCATCACCTCATGGTCCTACTATATATCCTCATCGCTCAGACATCTAGGCCTTGATTGCACACAGATGCCTCATCCTGAAGCTCAGTAACCTGTGTCAGTGGATTAATGAAGGAAGGAGTTTAGCTGCATGCCAAGCTATACACTATCTCTGGGTAGCACCTAGTGAGGACAGTATTTTTCCACCTTAATAGTCTACTAGAAACTCATGTAAAAATTAAATAACCCCAGCAGGATGGTTTTGCTTCCAAGAAGGATTATTTATATCTTAGTTGGATAATTATTTTAAGGGTTAATCATTTTGATACGAGCATCAATTTTTATAAATTATGCTCAGTAAAAACTCTTACATAAGAATTCAAATTTACATTTCTAGTGGACAGCTGTGTGACAGATAGGCACCAATAATAAAGTATTTTGTTCTGTCTATTTGTAAAATTGTTAGAGGACACTAAAACACCAGAGAGGGGAATTTATTCTTTAGAGAGAACAGAAACTGCAGCATTATTTTTAAGAGCAATATGAAGTCTCTGCAGACTTTATTGAAACTGTATGAAATATAGAATGTGATTTTACTGGCACACTTTTATTGAAAGCATATTCTTGCAGGAATTATACATTGAACAGTTCTTCCTTTCATGAAGCCACCAGGTGTCACTGTCCTGTGGATGAACACTAGCAGAGTGCCATTAGCCATTCCAGGAACCCTTCTTCCTCTCTCTGGGCTTTCCTTTTCTGTCATGGCCACAAATAACGCACAAGTTTCCCCCGGCTGTCTCACTACAGCTCCGTAGGTTCCCCTAACCTACTCCTGGAGTGCTACCCCAATTTACTCACGCCTCATCAGGATAACAGAATGTCCTTGTTAATTTGCCATGCCAATTCTTACTCCTAGAGTGAGTTCACACCCTAGTACTAGCCACTTACTAGTCCTGAAGGGAACAGGCTCCCACCTGGATGGGCCCCCAAGGTCTTCAATCTTGCCTGCTTGATGCCAAAGAGGAAGTGCACAGCTCCTACACTTCCCTATATAGGCTTCTGAAGGAGAATTCCCCTACAGGCCAACCTCAGGGGTTGTCACTACCTGTAAGCTGAACTGTAACATTGCCCAACTATTTACATTTCTAAAATAAAAGTTAATTGTTACCTCCTTACACAGTGATTATTAGAGCATTCTTAGAATTTCTTCATGTGTTTTGTTTCTTGAGGAGAAAAAATATTTTTTTACACCAGGTAAAGTTCAGATAAAAAGCAAATTGACTCCTTTACATTCGCTAAACACATTTTTTGGTAAAGCGAAATGGGACAGTTTCAAAACTGCTCACAATTAGTGATGAGGGAATCTGTCCCTTTTTGCTTCGATTGGGAATTTGCAAAGCATGGAACATTTGCGAAATGCATTGAAGTCAACAAAGTTAACACAAAATGCATTGAAGTCAATGGACATTTTTTAAAGACAACAATGCAATGAAGTACAAGGGAGTACCGTTGTTTTACTAAGCAAAGTAAATGTATCCAACACCTTTGTTGTTTTCTAAGCCCATAATTGATCAGTGTAACATCCATTAAAGTGTAAAGTATAAACATTAATTGATTTATTATATATTTGATGTGTAAGGTCAATCTGCAACTGACACTTCTACAAAGCTTTGTCGTTCCTTGATTATTGCACATAAACTGGGCCTTCAACTGCTGCTGAGACGCCAAGTAATAATTTCCAAACCTGCGGCACAAATATCAATAATAAATAATTTCAGCATTTCTATATACTGTTTACTCAAGAACATTTTAGAAAAGTATACATTACTAAATCCATTAAAAGAAAATTAGCTTTTAGATATTGTATTTTTATAGTGCATTATGTCTCCTGAGGAAAGGTTATTATTTGCAGTTGTCCTAGACATAATTTTCTACAAAAATGCTACCCATAATTCTCCCAGGGCAATAATAGCATAAGTTAGCAACATTATTAGTTAATGAAATATTTTGAAATAATAATCAAATTGTCATAGGTGATAAACAATATTAATATTACCACTTCATGTTTGTATGTGACAGTATATCCAATCAGAATATTAGGCCACAGGAAGAATCCATTTAATTTGGATATATTTAGCTTCACCATAATGGAAAATGAGTTAAATTTAATAATAACTACTCTGAATTAAATCTGCAGCAATTGTTTGGGCAATGTTAATGGTGGAACATTTGGGGAATTAATTTGCTAAAGAGGGGTCACTTTGATTTAGTAGTATGTCAACAGCATCCTTTATATTTAATATAAAATTGATAATAATACATTACAGGATCTATTATGCTTGAGACCTACTGTAGGTTTTTCTGTAGAAGTAATCTTTACATAATTTGGACCTCCATACGTCTGCCTAAAATTATTTAAACAGTAAACAAACCAAATAGGATTGTTTTGCCCCTGATATGGATTCCTGTATGTTAGTTACCATCAAGTACAAGGAACTGTTTTATTGTTATTATTATTATAGGGAAAAGGGAAATCATTTTTTTAAATAAATTAGAATTATTTGTTTAAAATGGACTCTATGGGAGATGGCCGTCATGTATAATCCATAATCAATCTATACAGTGTTAATTTTTGGAGGAAAACATTAGTAAGGCTGAACTTAATGGACTTGTGTCTTTTTTTCAGCCTTACTTACTATGCTACTATGTTACTATGTATTGTAGGAGCAAAAAGGACAAAGCACACCCTTGCTATGCAGTAAGTACTTGAATTAATGCTTTCCAGTTGAATCACCACACAGCTCATGACCCTTTTTCTCTGTATCTGCACCAGAATTACCTGCCACTTATGTCTTGTACATTTTTTTTTCTGTGTTCAATTTTTTTCTAGTTTTGTAATAGATTTTGTCATACAATTGGGAAATATAATTTGTAGCTGCAGGAAAACATTTTAGGGGTCAAAACCTCTACTGGGCTCATGATTGTACGTGCCACTCAGTTTGCTTGTGTGGGTCATTGGTCTTTGACATGTACAGAAAGCTTTGTAAGAAACATCTCCTGTCTAAAAGCTGCATGATGAGTTAAAGGAGAACTAAACCTCAAAACTAAGTATGGCTTGAAAGGATAATTTATTTATACACAGGTATACTTAACTCATGGCACCAGCGTAAATGTTTAGCATCTCTATAACAATAATGATCTAAGGCTAAAAATTTGTGCACAGGGGAATCTCCACCTTTGGATTTTGAGACTTGTCAGTGACACTAATATACTCTGATAAAGCTAAGCTTAGGGGTCTTTGCAAATGATTTAACAGAAACTTTATTTGTTATAGAAGCTGATACTCCAGGGCTGATTATTAAACTCTGAAACAAATTGCTATGTTTTATGGGCTGCCACGTAAAGGGAAGCCTGGTAGAGCTGACTTAGAGTGTGTGACTGGGGCGGGCCAAAGCTGCCAGGCAGGGAGTTAGTGTTTTGGCTTAGTTAAGTAGAGTTTGGGGTTGTGTTTAGGTCATTTGAGCCAGCAATCGTTATGGAGGGTATACATTTTGTAAAGAGTAAACTGAGTCCCACCCATCCTCCCTTGGATCAACCCTTTGTGCTAGTTGTCACAATTGTGGCCAGTGTTAGTGGGATAAAGTTGACATGGTATGGTGAGTGTCCACGGCTTATGGACAGACTAGAGTTCAGCTGTCGCAGCCAGGTGGAGTTTACCAATGACACATAGTTGGTTGGTTAATTTAATCTCTAAGAGCATTGTTCTCTGAGTGGAATTATGTTACATTATGAGAGGCAATCCATGCAGCCACCATTCTGAAAGGCACAAGCATACAATTGTCATGCACCTAACTTTGGTCCATTGCCAGGGATCCAGCAGATGCTTACTTACTAAGTGTTATATCACTACTGGCATTTATTTTCATAAGACTGTTAATATGTATCTGTTATTTATATTTATGGTTATGTATTGTTAATGCTTTTGTCTTGTAATAAAACTGTGGGCAACTATGGGGCAAATTCACTAAAGTTGCAAATTTACCAGCAACGGTTTCACAGCCATCGCAACACTTTGTCAGGCATAAATTTGCTGGGACAATGCTAATTCACTAAAGTGCGAAGTTGTGTCCAGGCTGTTGAATGTTGGCAAATTTTCTCTAGCTTTATTTTGCCAGAGTGAGCAAATCAATTCAATTCTGTTCAATTCTGCCTAGTGCAACTTCGCTAGAGTTCTTGCACTCAGGCATAAAGCAGGCAATTTGGGCAAAGTGGAATGGAGCTATTTATGTTACATGGTGCATCTAATACATTATGACTATGAAGATTTTCATTCATCCACATCATGGTACAGTATATCTAATATAAATAATTCTAAAACAACTGGACTTGCTAAGTAATCATTGAAGCTTCTTCAGTTCAACTGACTGGCATGGGTTCTCAGCATATAAATTCTTCCACTTATCCAGTCACAATATAACATTGTAACTCTTCAAAGAGGTGACATCTGATGTTGATTCTGTGTAGTTACTGTGATAGGATTAGCAATGTGTCATGCAACTCCTAGACACAGGTGTTACTTGTGAGAGTTGCATGAATGGATGTGTGAAGTCTTCTGAAACCGCTGGGGTACAGATGTGAGAACAGCATTGTATGTAGCAGACAAGTGGTGTTGAAGGCCCCAGCCTCTATTCAGGGATGGGCAACACACTGAGACAAAAATTGGTACACCCAAAGGATCCAACACCAAAAGAAAAACAAAGCAATGTTGTGTATATATAGTCCAGTGATAGCGAGGAGTGCACACATCTATTCATTGGGGAGACCAAACAACTGCTCACCAAATGAATGGCTCAGCATAGGAGAGATAACTCTACAGGGCAAGACTCAGCTGTCTTTTTACACCTAAAAGACAAGGGACACTCCTTTGAAGATAGCAAGGTACATATCTTGGATAAAGAAGCCCAATGGTTTGAACGAGGAGTGAAAGAGGCGATTTATGTCAAGGTGGAGAAACCATCCCACAGGCTGCATGACAAGGGATCTGAATGACCAGCATAAACACTGGTTTATGTTTTGAGATTGGCAGAATCAAATAAAGCTGTGATTGGGTGAGAAACAATGAGTTAAGGCAGGGAGAATGAGTTTTTCTTCTTTATGGTCTCATATTATCTATTAATAACTGAATGTGGGTGTTTTCCAGCATGTGCTGTTACTGTATATTGTGGGTTCTGTTTCTTTAGACCAGGGATCCCCAACCTTATGAACCCTTGAGCAACATTCTGAAATAAAGGTAGTTGGGGAGCAACACTAGCATGAAAAATGTTACTGGGGTTCAAAATAAAAGCTATGATTGGCTATTAGGTAGCTGCTTTGTGGACAGTCAACCTACATTGAGGCTCTGTTTAGCAGTACACCTGTTTTTTATGCAACCAAAACTTGCCGCCAAGCCTAAAATTCAAGAATAAGCACCTGCTTTGTGGCCACTGGGAGCAACATCCAAGGGGTTGGAGAGCAACATGTTGCTCACAAGCTACTGGTTGGGGATCACTGCTTTAGACAGTATAATTGTGAGAGTATGCATGGTAATATTCATGTTAAATGAATATCAAATGCTTGATCCAGGGAATGTTTCCAATCGCCATTGGCGTCAGTAAGGAATTTTCTCCCTCTTGAGGCATAATTGGCACTAGCTTCAAGCTGGGTTTTTTGCCTTCCTCTGGGTCAAAACAGTGGATATATGTTAATGTATTTTAAGTTTTATTTGTCACTGCAGCGGTATGACATTGCCAGAGTGCTGCACAGGTACATTTAGAAGCGGGAGAAAGGAGGTTCTTTTCTGTGACTGCACGGTGGAATGATTGATACAGATGAAACTACTACTTGTGCTAGGTGATAGCCTGCTTGGATTTCTAGTCATTGAGACACTGCAGTAGCTATCTCTTATGGAATACTGGCTTTGAATATTGCCTTTGGGTGAGGATGACAAGGCCCTAATTCTTTCAAGTTGAGACTGCTTGTGTGCCAGATTCTTTCCTGCAGAAACTGGTGTGGAACTTGCATAGTAGTGGACCTGGTAGCTCCTTCTACATTGAAGCTGTTTGGTTTTTACTGTAACAAAAAATATACCAAACAAAAACAATAAAAGCAAAAACATTATTAATTTGTTTTTACAGTAACCAATCCCATGTGTTTAGTGGAGCCCAAGAAAAATAATCAACATTCCAAGATGTGTTTAGAGGATTTATAGATTTTAGAAGTTTAAAGTTGTTTCACAGGAAACTATCTGAAAAATGTCATCCTCCTTGTTACAACTAAGAAATATATTGGTAGATAATGCATAGAACTAAATTAAGTAGAAGATATATACACTTAGGGGTACATTTACAAAATTTGTGTGAAGAGATCGAAGTTTGATCGAATTCGATCGAATACCGATCGTACGATTTTTTTGGATATTCAAATATGCAAATATGGCCACTACGCTCATCGAATACTGAATATTCGAATTATCAAATAGATCGAATGATCGAATATTCGATCATTCGACCATTCGATGATCGAAGGATTTAAAATTTAAAATTTCTTCGAATACCTATTTCGCCAGATTGAACCTACTGAATACCAATAGAAGCCTATGGGAACCCCCCCATAGGCTTCTTTTGCAAAGACCTGCTTGAATACCATTCGTTCGATCAAACGCCTCGATCGTTCAGTCATACAATTGACCGATCGTACTATTTCATCGAGAAATTGAATATCAAGGAAAAAGATATCCTAGAACTATTCGATAAGCATTCGATAGTCGAGGGATTTTTAGGGAATTTTAGTAAATTTGCCCCTTAATAAATAGCTTTAGCAATATAAGAAACTTTAATCACTAGTTCTTCAACAGTTTATGCTTTAAAATAGTCAGAATCCCACTGCCCACTTGATAAAGTCCTACTGTCTGTTCTCCCAAACTGACTACCCATTGTTCATCCCCCACTGCATGATATAACAGGGAGCTGTCTGAACTCAATCACATCCGAATCTCCGAATGGGTTGACTTATGCAATCCCCAATGCCGTTGAAACACTGTATCGATCTGATGGTTACAAGCACTATATTGTATCACAAAAGGAATAAGGAGACTTTTATCCCATCTTCTGCATGTAGTTATTTTGATCATGTGACCACACTCTGTCCAACAATTGTCTAGGGTAACCCCATTGACTGAAATATTTTAAACATCTTATTTGTCTGTTCATCTTGTGGGATTGGGTTACTTTCCATTCTACCCACTCTGGCAATTTGAGTAATTGGGATAGAATCTGAAAACTGTTATATGCCTAAACTGAGTTGTTTACCAATACAAATTAATTCTCCCATTAACTCCCATTCTTATTGGTGTTCCTAGTCTTTCAAGAAGTGGTTCACCTTTAAGTTGACTTTTAATATTTTATAGAGTGGCTAATTCTAAGCAACCTTATAAGTTCTTATAGTTCTCGAATAATTTGCCTTCTTCTTACTATTTCCACCTTGCAAATGGGGGGTCACTGACTGCACGTAAAATCAAATGCACAGTAAGGCTACAAATTTATAGCTATTTCTACTTTATATTACTCATTTTTCTAGTCTGGGCCTCTCCTCAAGTCTCTTATTCATATCAAGTCATGATAGTTATGGTAATTTGTAGAAACCAGATTGAAATTGGAAAGCTGCTGAATAAAAAGCTAAATAACTAAAAAACCACAAATAATAAAAAATGAAAAATGTCTCAGAATATCACTGTCTGCATTATACTAAAAGTTACTTGAAAGATGAGCAATTGCTTTAAAAGGGATTTGGCACTAAGAGGTTCTGTCTCTTCAGACCACCATGCTAGAAGGGATGAATAGTGCTTGAGAGCCTGAGGAAGAAGTCCTCAGAAGGAGAATCATACAGAATTAGCTGGAGAGAGATTAGAACATGGCTGAGGTTAATTAACAGAGCAGGCAGAGCCTAAAACAAAGGGAGCACTGTACAGTATAATGGGCTGTTATCTTGTGTTAGGGGGCTGTTATTTGCTTACCTTCTCATTGTTCTTTTGTTAGGCTGCTGGGGGGGGGAAAGGGAGGGGTGATATCAGGGACAACGATCATGGAGCCAGATAAACTGGGATTCTATTTGGAGGATATTTTGCTGCAGCCACTGGTTCTGGAGTTGGAGAAATGTTGTATTAAACAATAAAAAAACTACAAAATCCACATTAGATTACATGATAACACAGGACCCAGAGCAGGCTACATATTCTGATTATTAATCGGTCTTGCTGTATCGGCTTCTGGCAGATATTGTTTGACTTGTGCTGTTTTGATAATTTATGACGATCCCTAAGCAGCCCAGATCACACTGAGCATGTGCACAGTCTTGGTCTTGCAAAGATGTATAACAAAGTTACAAGCTGACAGCCCCCTGTGGTCAACTTTGAAAGCTTAAATCATTTGTTTGATTAGGCTTGTGGTGCAGTAAGTTCATGATTTTGTTTAGTATACAAAATACAGCATTTCTAGCCTTATTCTATTTTAGACTTTCCTTGTTCTTTAAGGACCATTGGCACCCAAGTTATTTATATACTCTATGTGGCAAATCCTTCCATCATTCCTTCAGTGAGGGTCCACCTTAGAAAAAGAGTTCTTTGTAACACAGTCTTCTCTGGGAGTTACAGTAAATCACGTCTGTTTGTAAAGGGAAAGACAGTTATCTGTACAAGTGCTACAGTTTATAAAATAGTATTATATATTTAATATAAAAAGCTGCCAATTACAGATTCCTATTATTAAACTACTGCCAAGTCTAGATCAACATTTACGCCTTAAAGCTGTATGCTTAAGCAGAACAGGGGCAAGTTGTACTGCCGCCTAGCGCAATATTACTTGTAAATGTGAAAAATAAATGTTTACAATGCTATTGCCAGTTATAGATAGATGAGGGTCTGAATAGAAAGACAAGTAAAAAAAAGTAGCAACAGCAATTAAATTTGTAGCCTAACAGGGTATTTGTTGTTTAGACAGGGTCATTGACCCCAAAGTTGTAAATAATCAGTCAGAAGAAGAAGGAAAATAATTAAAAAATTATAAAAAAAATGACCAGTTGAAAAGTTGTTTAGAATTGGCCATTATAACATACTAATAGTTAATACATTTCAATACATTTAAGGCATTAAATTCTAGTTCCTCAGTAGAAAAAAAATATCCCAATATCATACAAATATGTAGGTCACAAAAGAAATGTATTGCCTACCACTTACTACCTCAAATGTTTATTTATTAGAGACACATCCATACATTTACCCAAAATCTTGTTGAAAGTGGGTTATTCTTTTGCCCACTCGGGGATGTAGAATCTCATTCACATTATTTAGGATATTGTGTAAGCATGTGGCCATTTCATGTGAGATCATAAGGGAGATGCATATGCACCAATTTCCTGTGAGCTTTAGGAAAGCTCAAATACAAAATCTGGGATAGAAAGAAAACTATTTCTCCTGGTAAGAATTCTAATGTCTCTTGAATAATAATCTCCAGAAAGGAAGCATTTCCCCACTTGTATCACCTCAAGCAGTCAGTCTCAGTGTCTGTAAAGGCTGCTGCTATTTGATAAAGGAAAATTAGACACATATAAAGGTCTATTTATTACATTTATAATTTGTGAATTGTGAGAGTTAATTTTATCTTAAATAAAAGAGAAATTATCCCAAACGCCAATGTTTGCGTATTTATTAAAAAAATGGCAATCTAAAAGCCTCTGTAAAATAAAACCATAAAAAAATGAATGCATCCAGTTTGTATGCTGCTCATCATTTTAATGGGTTACAAACTCTCAAAAAATCTGTTTTCTGCTTAATTGATAGTAAACATTTGTGTTTTGTGAACTCTAATTCAACTTCACGAGCACAAAAAATTTTAATCTGAGTAAAAATTGGAAAAAAAATTCAATACAGGTATAGGATCCATTATCTAGAAACCACATTAAACCCATCTCCCATAGACTCCATTTTATCCAAATAATCCAAATTTGAAAAAATTATTTCCTTTTTCTCTATAATAATAAAACAGTACTTTGTAGTTCATCCAAACTAAGATATAATTAATCATTATTGGAGGCAAAACCAGCCTATTGGGTTTATTTAAATGGATACTGTCAAGGGAAAATGTTTTTTTCAAACAAAACACATCAGTTAATAGTGCTACTCCATCAGAATTCTGTATTGAAATCTATTTCTCAAAAGAGCAAACAGATTTATTTTTTTATATTTCCTTTTGAAATCTGACATGGGGCTAGACATATTGTCAATTTTCCAGCTGCCCCAAGTCATGTGACTTGTGCTCTAATAAACTTCAATCACTCTTTACTGCTGTACTGCAAGCTGGAGTGATATCACCCCCCCCAGCAGCCTAACAACAGAACAATGGGAAGGTAACCAGATAACAGCTCCCTAACACAAGATAGCAGCTGCCTGGTAGATCTAAGAATAGCACTCAATAGTAAAAACTCATGTCCCACTGCGTTCCATTCAGTTACACTGAGAAGAAAAAACAACAGCCTTCCAGAAAGCAGTTCCCTTCTAAAGTGCTGGCACAAGTCACATGACCAGGGACAGCTGGGAAAATGACAGATTTCAAAACTCAATATAAAAATATCTGTTTGCTCTTTTTGAGAAATGGATTTCACTGCAGAAGTCTACTGGAGCAGCACTATTAACTGATGTGTTAATATGTTTTCCCCTGACAGTGTCCTTTTAAAATTTAAATGATTTTCTAGTAGACTTAAGTATGAAGATCCAATTTACAGAAAGATCCGGAAAACCCCAGGTCCCAAGCATTCTGGATAACATTTCCCAAGTCCAAACCCCCATTCAAATAAATATTACTACCAGTTAGGCACAATCCACCACTCTGCATAATGAGAGCTTTACAGTAAACTCCAACATTTTTTTTTCAAAAAGAACCCAGCTGCCATATAACTTTATCTGATCTGCACATTGAATCTGGTATTTCTGGTCCCTCTCTTGCTTGGCTTATGTCAGAAAATTGATGCATCACCAAATGGTTGACAAATATAAATGCTTAGAACTAGTGATGGGCAAATCTGTCCCGAAAAATTTGCAAAACAGTGAATACATTTCTGGAACAAGGGAAAAATTAGCAAAATGTCTTGAAGGCAATGAGTCAAAATTATTTTGACACGCGACAAGGTAATGGCATTGTTCATGGTATTGCTTCATACTGAAAGGGGGTAGTAAACCCTGCTGCACTGCACTACTCAACCAAACTCTACTCAGTTGTTGGTGGACTACAAATACCAGAATATTGTACCATATAATGAAATTTGAGGCATGCTGGGCACTATTGTCCAGCAACATCAAATTTGTATTCTTAAAGCAAGAAAACTTTTTTTTTTTCTTAAACACAAAACTTTTCCCCAAATCTCCACAGCCAGCGATTGCTTTAAAGTGGACCCGTCACCCCAAAAAAAAATTAAAAAAAAATCCTATTTTACCACATTAGTCGAGTAAAATGAACATTAATTACGCTATATAAATTATTTTAATCTTGTTTTCTTCAGTCTGGGAATTCATAATTATAGCAAGCAGGCAGGAGCCATTTTGTGGACACTGTTATTAAGACAAGCCTTGTATCATCTCAGAATCTTGTTTGTGCACCAGAATGGGGGACCCACTGTCTATCCCCATGTCCTGGCTACACAATTAAATGGTTAAGGAAACTGGGGGAATGTGTGGGGAGCAGTGACATCTAGGAAGTGCTGAATGAAAAGTGAAAGTAATTATCTGCCCCGCCTCTATGCCTAAGGCATAGAGGAGTGGCAGACAATATTTGATTGACAGCTGAGATTTTTAAATGTGCTTAAAACAGCATGAATGCTTTAATAAAAATTTGAAATTGGAATTCATGTTTAATTTGAAAAGGACTTTTATTATACAGTTTTTTGTGTCTGGGTGACGGGTCCACTTTAAAATGCAAAAAAATCCTCCAATGAGAGTCCCAGCTGAGCTGTGTAAATCTGTTGCCTTGTTCATTTTTCCTGCAGTTGGAGTTGGAAACATTTAGCCCAGTTGCTCCAGCACTAAATAAGTCTATCCTTTATCCCCATGTCTCATTCCAGTGTCATGTAATGAAAAAATTAAATAAAAGCAAGAAGGCTGACATAGTGCTGGTGGAAATCAGCATTCTCACAGGTCAGTTCTTTATACATACATTTATTCATTCATTCAGTAGTGATGGGAGAAACTGTTTCGCTTCGCCGAACAATTTGCAAAACTGAAAAAAAATAGCGAAACACATTGAAGTAAACGGTGACAATTTTTTTTTAAGCAACTCTTTTGTCTAAAAGCATTGAAGTCAATGAGCATCCGAATAATTTTGAAGCGTGATAATTTTTATGCACGCGGCAATTTGTCGCAGTGAATTTTCCACAGTGGATTTTCACTGCGGTTTCGCAAAAACACTTGCTGGCATCGAAATGCGTAAATTTGACACAAATATATGCCTGTCGAATAAATTTGCTCATCACTATTTCTTTTTTAATCAGTAGAATTCTCATTGGTGAATTTCTTGCATTTACTATTAAGCTTTTTGACATCTGTTTTTAGAAAACTAGTGCTGTGGAATGCCCTTGGGTTTACATTCCCTTTAAAGGGAAAAAATTACACATAGGGATCATAATGTTACATTTTTATTTACCTAAAAAAAATGTTTTCTTGTCACTGAACATTGCATCTTTAATAAAACAATATGAAGGCATAGCAGAAATGAACAATTACCTTTGTGTCCAAATTTGTGCATAGCTTAAATCTGTAAGACCATTGCATTTATTACCCATACATGAAAATGTTCATATAGAGTAATTGTTTGCTTTATTTTCCCCTGGAGCAAAAGTAAATATAAAATGTATTAATTGATGAGACCTCTTAAACAAATGTGATTTCAAACAACAAGAGTGACCAATCATGTTAAGACTGTGATAGGACAGTAGATTTGGAGACTTTTAAAGCCATAATGACTGAAATGTGCTTTTAATTACCGCAGACAGGAGGATGGTTTGAAACCATAAAGGCATCGCAGGACCTTTAATTAGAGATAAAGTTTTTATGAGAGGTGGTAATGTGTTTTACCTCATCTAACCTAACAATAAAGGTAGCACAAGCTACAGTGACATCTGGCACCAAAACACATGTACAAATTATGCAGAGGTAATACAAGGCAGATAATTAGCATTGGAAATGATGCTACAACATTTTGAGATGGTGGCACATTTGCATATAAATACATAATTACATCATTTGCAGCTGTTTCTTTTTATAAGACCTTGCATCTTTATTTTGAAATATCTGGTTTGTGTTGTTAGTACATAAATACTGTGTGGAGTAAATCTCTTCTACACATCGGTTCAACTTCTTAATCTTGATTGTTTCCCAATGCGTTACTACAATATTTAGATGAACAAGTTGAGGAATAATCTATGAAGTCATTTAAATGACAAAAACACATGTATTTGTTTATTTAAGCTTATGTAGGGTTTGACATCAATGTGTGATTCATTTGAATTTATTTTTTTATTCCTTCTGTTATCCTTCCAAACCCAACAGGAAATATCTAGCAATGGGTTTTCATGTAAAAAAAAAAATAATACAATTTAACAAAAACAGAGAACACTTGTTAGAAATGCAGCACGCTATGCTTTAAAGTTCACCTGTCTCAGTATAATGTTGACATGTCTATTTTATGGGAGCTGCTGGGCCAACCACTGAGATATTTACTCTGTAATCACTGAGGTCTTCTCTGTGGGGCTTGATAGTAGCTTCATTTCCATGTGTCCTACAGTATATCAGTTTAGTAAATAGTACAATTCAGAAAGGAGTGATATACACTGTTATAAAACTGGGCATATTTTCCCACGGGCAGTGATCCATAGCAACCAATCATTTTCAGCCAGCTGCAGGTTGAATAATGAAAGCAAACATTTGATTTGTTGCCATAGGTGACTGCCCAGGGGCAAATTTGACCAGTTTCTATAAACGCGACCCTACGTGTTCTCATGCTTAGTGATGGGTGAATCTCATTTCACTTTGCCAAAAAATTTGTGAAACCCCGAAAAAATTGAAGAAACAGCAAAATGGGTCAATGGGCATCAAAATAATTTTGACGCACTGCAAGTTTTACATGGATGACTTTTTTAAGAGGCAATATTTTGCAGCAGTTTCGCCACAAATCCATGCCTGGCGAATAAATTCAGGGAAGAACTCTTTTTTCCCCTTCTAATTTGTATTTGTTTATTTCATTTACAACTTATGCTTCCCATTACTTAAGTCATAAAGATGTCCCAATTACTATGTTTGGACCACCACATACTGTAAAGTGAATTGTGTACTGTCTACCATTAGTGATGGGCGAATTTATTCGCCAGGGACGAACTTGCGGCGAATTCCCGTGATTTGCCGCTGGCGAATAAATTTGTGAAACGCCAAAGAAAATTCGCCAAAAAAAACCGACGCAATGAAAATGACGTGACTCATTTCGCGAATTTTTTCGCCAATTCGCGAATTTCGCTGGAAATCCACAAATTTTTCTGCGAAGCGAAACTGGGTAGATTCGCCCATCACTATCTACCATTCTTTTAAAGCTAACATCTGTTCTTCATATGTTTCCTCACAAATACATTTGAGCTTTATTTATTATTCATTCTAAATACATTAAGCCATGTTTTCTGTATGGGATTTTTTTGCCTTAAAATAAACCAAGACCTGATTTAAATTTGTGCAAGCAAAAACAGCATATAATTACCCCATTTATAAATGCCTTACATTTTCATTATCTCTAAGATGGAATAACAGCACTTTCTCTTCTACAATTGTGCAAGCTACGTTTTTATGAGATTGGCAAAAGGGAAAATTCTTTATCTCTACTTTTTAATTGAGTTAGAATGGTAACTTTGAAAATATCATAAATTTGATAATGTTGTAATATTACACTGCCCTTAAAAGGATTTATTCAAAAGAAATGGAATTTCCCCTCTACCTAGTCATTTTACACCATTCAGAAAGATATGAATTCAATATGAAAAATATAAGACAAACAAGGCAGATTACATTTTATTATGGTAATATATAAAACATCAGGCAATGATATCTGAATATAATTTATTATCTATTGTAAATTAAATCAAAAGTGATTTTACAATTATTGTAAGACATTGAATTAGAATCTATATATATTTATTGTTGTTAGTACAAATATGTAGTGATGGGCGAATTTATTCGCCAGAGGCGAATTTGCTGCGAATTCCCGCGATTCGCCGCTGGCGAATAAATTCGGGAAAGGCCAGTGAAATTTCGCCAAAAAAAATTTGCCGAAAAAACGAGTCACGTGTCACGCAACACGTCGTAAACGACGTGATGAAAACTACACGACGCACGTCAAAAACGCGACTCGTCTCGTTTCGTGAATTTTTTCGCCAATTCGCAAATTCCGCTGGAAATTCGCAAATTTTTCGGCGAAGCGAAACGGGGGAGATTCGCCCATCACTACAAATATGTAGTACATTATTTTAAATTAATAGTTTAGATGGTTGGTATATATATATTATTGTTCTAATACAGTATAGAGAACATTACAGAGCACTGTAAAGACAAAAAAAAGCTTACAATTTAAAAAGAAATGGGGTTGAGGCAAAAGTTGTAGGTTTGGGCATGTTCCAACAGATGAAAAATGTGGCATTGAGTGTCATATATTTAGTAGCATACAGAGCACACTGAATCTAGTCTAGTTGAGGTTAATCTTCTCTAAAGACATGTATTTTAAGAGATCTTTATAGGCTGAAAGTTTATGAGAAAGTTGGACAGAATGTGAGTGAGTATTTCATAGAAGGGGGTGCAGCCCTAGCAAAGTCTTGAATGCAAATATGTGAAGAGATAGGAAGAGAGGAGTTGAGGAATAGGTTAGTAGAGAAGCATAACAAATGGCTGAGTGAGTATCTGGAGATAAGTTCAGAGGAGTACAATGGGACAAAGTTATGAACTGCTATCAGTGTCAGGCCAATTAGTTTAATTTTTAAAGTGAAAGGCCAGTGCATAGACTGGCAAGGTGGATGAAGAAGACTTGCTGTTTAAAAGCCTAGCAGCAGTATTCATTATGGAATGGAAAGGTGACTGGAGTCTCTGGAGGGGAACATAGTAACAAGGTTAAAAAATGTACAGTACGTTCAACCTTTTATGGCTGTATAAAATTTGCCTAACTGCTAATTGATCCAGAAAAAGGCAAAAACCCCAACTAAATTTGCCATAGAGTAAAAGAAATGTTCTTCCTGATTTCAAGATGGCAATTGAACCAGCCCCTGGATCAGCTTTGTACTAAGAGCTAATTTCAATCACCCTGTATGTTCTCACTTCCTAAAAAAAATTCAACCCTTTCTTGAAGCCATCTAAAGTATCCAATAAATAGTCTGCCCCTTAATAGAGGGTTACAGTAGTCAATTTATGAAATAATGAAATAACTAAAGGAGAGCTGTGGAGAATGAAACCCTAAAAATGACTATTGATAAAAATTTAGTATTTTATAATGCTGTTCTTCTGCACCAGTCTAGAGCTTCAGTATCACTATAACATTAATGATCATGTAGCATGCCATCTTGTTTTTTGTTTGACCATTTTACCAGTGTCAGGGACACCCACATGCTCTGTTTGCTCTGAGCAGCTGTTGAGTAGATAACATTTCTGGTTGTCACAAATCACCAAGCACAAAAGGAGGTTGGCTTGTCATATTAGCTGATGCTACAGGACTGATTATTAAATTGTGATGCTGTGAACTGCACTGGTTTCTGAACTGCTGTGTAATGTGATATTAATCAGTTACTACACAGCCTTGCAGTATGAGTTCTATATTCTATATATGCATTATGTTATGCATCAGTCTCTAAGCTCAATAACTGACAGCAGCCCAGAGCATGCGCTGTATATCATAAAAAAAAAGATGGGGAGCTTGGTAAAGGTTTGAATTCTCCTTTAAAATAATGTTTTTCTTGTTTGGACTCTTTTTTTGAGTTTAGAGTCCAAAGTTGTCCCAATGGAGGGACAATGTATTCTGGTTCTTTCCTTTACCTGCTTATAGACATATACTATTTCTTTTTTTAAATACTTTTCTAGACAATGAAACCATTGTTTATCTTTTAGAAAGGTCTGGAACGCTGGATAGAATGAAGTAAACAAAGACACTACGCAATTTGTAAAGCCGCTGTTGATTTGGCAACATTACGGCAGCATTATATATTTTTGGTTTCAAATGTCCATCTCTGGTTCTACTAATTGGAGTGAAAGTATTTATTTTTTATCTTGTGAAACTTAAAACCATATTTTGATCACACCTAACAGACTAATAATTTGTGTTGCAGTCAATGGGTTTATGCTTTAGGTTAAAAATCTTTACATATAGTATTATATTTTATGGTTTAAAACCTTAGTTAACTGTTTTTGTTCACAGAGGGAAAAGCGGGCAGCACTTCATAAACAAAACTCCTGCGTCTAGGATTTCTGTACTTGTTTGTACTTTATTCTGCAGTGTTAGGTGATAGAAAAAAGGAATCTTGTTTGACTAGAGTTTATTCACCTTTGAAATGATCTCTTGGGGAATGCAAGAAAGTGTCTGGAAACTTGCGTCTCAAAATGTAACCTGAAGAGTGTTATAAAATTACCTCCAGATAAGAAGAATGAGTCAGTAACAAATGCTTTGATTGATATGAAACATTTGGTTTTAATATGGATGCTGTAAGGCTTGTGTCTGACCACAAATTGTATTTTTTAAGAGAGATTTCCTGCTGCTTTTAAATCTACTCTTTGTGGCAAATTGTAAAATGTCATAATTCAGTGATAGAGGTCTTATAAAAAAAAATAAAAAAGATTGGAATAAATCTCTATAATACCCTCAATAATAAAAAGAATTACTGTAAACTAACAAAATAAGAGTACAAAGATTAACAAAGAAATATCAACCATCCTGAATAAATTAAGTATTGATATAAGTATAGTTACATTGAGACCTACAATTTTGTATTGAACCTGGGTCCTTGGAAAACTTATATTTTACATTTGGTATTGCTTGAGAACAGAATGATGTAACACATATAGTCTTGACATGCACAGACTCTGCTGTATTCCAAATGGCTACACAGCCTAGATAAAAAACATTTATTATAGTTCTCAGCATAGTTCTAGTTCATAGTGCACATCTATGACCATAGCAGCCCTGTCAGGTAAGTGTATAGGTGCACTAAACTAGTGTGTTGTCACTGGTGTACAATTGAATAGCACTTGGTGGATAAAGGGCTGGCATACTAACCCAGAAACCACATGGCTAACTCTCACCATGCACTAATCTGACTAGATAAACCCCTTTTTGGCTGTGTATATGCCATATTGCAGGAGACGTCAATGTTGAGATTAATTGAAAATATACCCTACTTAGAAATATGGTTTACCTTCACAAAAGTCTGTGCTGACTTGGAACTATAGGCCTAGTTTCAGCGGCATAACTACTAAGCACTTCAGAAGGACCTAGCACTCGCCAACAGAGTCAGACTGGGCCTGTAAAATTCCAGTGGGCCCCAGCATGCTAAACCTGCTCCCTGCATGACACCTTCTTTGCTGCCTCAAACCTCCTAGTCAAACCTCCGGTGTGGTCGCAAGGAGGAAAAAGGTACGTGTGTGTGGGGTGGTGAGGGGGCTTGCAACTCAGGAAAAAGATTCTGGAGGGGGCTTTGTGGCTGTGTTGGGGCCGCTCAGTTCGACACTGCTCGCCACAACCCCTACAAGTGACCTACCCCACCTGCTCCCCATTTCCCACTCATTTGCTAGCGGGCAAGCTTGCCTTGCTCCCCATCCGTAACATGCCAGTTAAGGACAGTTAAAGAGAAATATACAGGAATAAAGTGAAACGGGGGAGCACCTTCCGTTGATGAGAAAAAAATATCCGGATGGTGTGCAGGGTCAGTCTAATCAGACTTAAATATAAGGGAAAGGAAAAGAAAAGAAAAAAAGACCCATATAATTGCACCCTCCCATCCAAGAACGATACAGCCCAATCTGACGTAGTAACAAATTACATAAAACGTAACATTTATTAGTAAATTAAAAAATGTGTAATTCAAATCAGTGGGTTAAAATTGTGAATCCGGCAGGGTTCCTGACTATAAATACATGATAAGCAACCAATGACCTACTGCGGTTGGTGCCTCAGGCACCACACTATTAGGTAGGTTGATCGTGAGTATTGGATGCAAAAATCTCTTCACTCTCGGACCGCTCGTGCAGAAGCTAACTAGCTTGTGCCTCAGGCACTGTACTATCTGTCTAGAGCTGCGCGGCCATGGAGAAGAAAACTGGTAAAGAGTAGCGTGAGCCAAAATATCCTGTGCCTCAGGCACCGGTCGCTAGCTAACTTACTTGTGCCTCAGGCACTAATCGCTGTCTAGCTGTCTATGCTCAACGCGTATCCAAGGTTGCAGATCCCTAAGTTATATGATCGTGTGTTATTAGGGCCCATGCATCTCCCTTGTACCAACACCCCAGTGAGCTTCTTGATCACTTCTCTCTACTTCATTGCCCCAATAACTGAGCGTCCTACCAGTTATAGGTTATTAGTAATTAGTAATAATAATGCAGATGGGCACATACGCTAAAATTGCTCAAACTTTTACAAGAAAAAAAAAAGGATATTCCTTTTGTGTATCTTTCCAGGAAAGCAGCAGAGAGCCATTTTGAGCAATAAATTGCTGTTTTACTTTCCTTACGACAGCAGTTTTTATGTTTACTCAATGAATATAACTGTAAATTTTATGAACAAAATGTGCTATTTATATTTTTATGAAGAAGCACAGGATGGAAGTGTTTAAAAGGAAGAGAAATATATGACTCCATTGCAAAATACATTTTTCTACAGTTGCAAGTAATCTATGTATTTAGTCAGACGGTCTGACATTTCATTTTTGTTTTTAAGACACGTGGTAAGAAAAAATATAATAATTGTTTAAAACAAACAATGATACTTCTACTACTTATTAGAAACCTATTTGGGGAGAAAAATTTTCAAGGGTGTTATGGGCTTGTATGTTATCTAGTATTTACAGTATAACTCTGTTTCATAGTTGATTCAGTTACAGGATATAAAGGGTTTAATTATTCTATGGTTAACTAGCTTGCTACATCCAGTTCTGTCTGCTGAAACTAGCACCTTATGTGACACTTATGTGAACTAACACCTACTGAGTATCTTGTCTACTGCTTTCCCCATAGATCTCAGAAAGGCTATTAGGCTAGAGGCACATGGGGCTGACAGAATCAGATGGCAACCTTAAGGTGGCCATAGATGCAGAGATGTTGCCAAACGAGCGGATCTCTCCCCGATATGCTCCTAGAGTCCAATGATCGGATCATAATGCATCCGAAATGGGCGGTCATATCGCAGAACCACATACACGCACAGATGCGGCTGCAATCTGATTTTTTAACCTGCCTAACCGAGATCTGGCTGGCTTTTGGACAGATATCGATTGGTGAAGTCCTTTGGCTGGCTCCTCACAGGGGCCAATAAGCTGCTGACTCGGTCTGTCTGCAGCTTTTATCGGCCTGTATATGGGGGGCCTTTAGTCCCTGTTTGTCAGGGCCACATGATCTTTAGAGGGGAAAGGGAAGGAAGCTTGACACTGAAGAACAAAGTCTAATAACTGTGTATCCGTAGGGTTCAATAATCTCTTGATTAATATTTAGGCAAAGGTCAAGGCTGGCAGCAAACTGGATGGTCAGGGATAGGCAGAAAGTCATGAACAGGTGAGATCATCAATAACAGTGAGACCTTGGAGTATTGAACCGGGGTCCTTGGAAAACTTTTATTTTAAATTTGGTAGAGCTGGAGAACATAAAAATGTTACAGTACATTTAGAGTGATAATATCAGCAGCAGCGCAGATATCCTGTGGAATTCTCACAGTGAAATGGACATCTGAATGTATAAACTGGGATCATTATTTTTAAAAGAATGTGGAACATTTAAGGCTTACTTCAACTAGAAGCAGAAACAGCAGTAGCGTAATTCAGAAAAGCAGCAGCTCTACATGGGCTAATAAGATATTTAAAAGGCACAAGAGGACAAAAGGGAAGGGGGTAGTCAGGGTAAATAGGTTTGACGGTAAAAAGCATTATTAATTATTATTATTATTATATATTTATAATAATACAAAATGTACATATTTATAAAAATAGTCTGCATTGTATAAATATATTCTACAGAGCTGTTCAACAATTGGTTTTATACTTTTTATTTATTAAAAAGATTACATGCAAAACAACAACGAGTGATAATTAATACAAGAGGTAGGTGGCCCTGCCCATAATTCTACATAACATGAGCAATAGGTATCATAATTAATTATTTAATTTGGACTAAAAAAAGACAAAAGTCCAAAGTTCAACGCTTCCAAATGAACCCGAGTGCACATACATGTACTTTTTTCTACGAAGAAGCCATTTCGGCGAAACGCGTCAAAAGGGACTGATCGGCGGAATTCAACTGCACACAAGAGCGCACAGAGGAGAGGAAAAGAATACCCCCCTTGCTGCTGGAGCGCACATTATACAAAGAAAACTTTGGGAGCGCCGCCTGATACCGTGTCATTGGAGAGGCATCTATACAGGGAATTCAACCCTGGACTAGGACGGCCCCAGTCTTCTATACGCGAGTCTTTTAAAGTGTCTTGTAAGTGCAATATTTTATATTAAAGTTGATTTTAAACGTTTTCCGCACATGCCGCTCTTAATTTTCCTCATCCAGATTGAAGATAAGTCGGAAGTTATGAGGCTATAGATACACGCTAATTTTACTTAAAACATTTGTGAGTATAATCGGAAACGAAACCCGAATCCATGTGGGTACCTCTTAATTAGTTAATTGAAAGAAACAGTTGTCTTTAACACTCACACTGAATACACTGGTTGATGGTGTGGTGAAAGTATTTTAATTTTGATACACGAAAGCCTATCACTACTAATGGGATTCAAGCAAATACACTGATAGTGTTAATTCACTTGCACTTTTTGGGTGCCTAAAATTTGTTTAAATACTACACTATATTCTATTTTTGTTTTTTTGTCTCCCCTCTCGTTTGAGGTGACGGTCAGCTACGTTCCTTTTGGAACTCCGTGTATTGACATACATGTACTTACTTATACAGACAGCTAATTTAACACACACTCTCACTTAATTAAAAGCAACCAGTTGCAGTAACATTATAGAACGTGATATAATTTACACCTGTTTACAGAACCACATTATCGTGAGTAATTATGTAACATTTATAGCTCTTTATTCTGATAAGTTCATTTTGCACCTGCAACCAGAACTTTTTCTCATTTTTCCAGCAGATATGTTGATTAATGTATAAAATCAGAAAGCTTAGCAATTAATCCCTATTTATAGTACTGTGCGTCTAGTTCTGACATTAGGTTAGTAAACAGCTGGGATCAGTTTGTTGGTGGAAAGCTAAAAACATTGCACATTCACTTTTGAATTATATTGTAGTTTTTGGTCAATTAATTAGCCAAAGACATACACCAGCACATAATTGTTCTCAAAGTGATCTGAAGGAGATCTGAAGCAGGTTGGAGCTGACATTTTGCAAAGTGACAAGAGAAAAGCAAATTGCACTTGAGGACTCCTGCTTTTTTTGTTTTGTTTTATTAAGTATTTGATTTTGGCTGCTGAGTGAAGAATCACTTTAGGCTATGTAAGAAACTGAAATACTCAATTGAATCAAGCTGGGCAACTACTTGTGAATTTACAAAATGTTCTTTCCTTCTGACATTGTTTGGATTTTCAGCTGCACCACCCACAGACTACACTTTCAACATTGTCAGGAAAAAGGATGAAATGCTAAGCAGTATTCATAGAAAATTAATTGGAATTAACCCATACGCTTATTTTAGGAGAACCATTGTTAAAGACATGACAGGGGCAGAGACAAATACCTGCCTTTTTCCCAAACTGGCCTAGAAATAACCAACTCACCATCCATTTATTGCACAAACATAATTTAACAATAGATAATACAGATATCAAAAAACATTTATTACCAACATTGTAAACATACAATATGAACAGTGATATACAGTACCATTAATTTATAATCCTCTGCAAGGTCCCTGGCAATGGATCCAATTAGGTGCATGCAACTGTACCAGCCACCAGCCGCTTGTACCTTCTAGCATGATGGGTATGCTGGATTGCATGCTACCCCCAACACCACATACCCTTCCAGAGACCAATGCTCTTAGAGAGGAACACCACCAACCAAGTTCCATTAACCAACTTGGGACTTGGTAAAAAACTCCAGCTTCTCAATAAACTCTCCCCATTGCCAGGGACCCGCCACCCCGGCTGTGACAGCGGGCTATCCCCTCTTATCACCTCTTGGTTAGTTAACCGAATATTCACCATTCCACGTCAACTTAACCCTTGCCCTACTAACCCAGGCCACAATTGTGACAACTAGCACAAAGAGTTAATACAAGAGAGGGAGGGTGGGACTCCTTTTTCTATTCCAAAATGAATGCCCTCCTTAGCCGTTAGTACTATAAGTCCCCTTAAACTTCACCCCCCAACTACATCACTAAACCTTACAACTAATCCCCTGCCAGGCAGTTCTGTCCCGCCCCTGTCATGTACCCTTTGCCAGCATACTCTGTCCAGGGTTTCGCTTGAATGCCAATGAAGAATAATTAGCATTTATTTTAATTATCTGGGCCTTTATTTCCTCAAAAACAGCATTAAAGGGAAATTGCCTTGAACAAATATTTTTTAACTGCTAGCTTCAAAACACACAGTGGCCTACTGACACTTGTATAAAAGCTTTGCTGTTGCTCTTTCTCTTTAATTTTGCTACTATCAGTTAGCTCTGTCTATAAGACATGTACAGTTCCTTCACATTTACCCTATAGACCATCATTTACAGGGCAGCAGGTCCCTGATTTTAGCTTTATTAAAGGAAGCTTTTTTAAAACACTGAATGGGGGCAGCCATTCAAAAAGCTAAAATAGTAGAAAACGCACAGAATACACATAACCTGGATAACAGATACATTCTGCAGAATACAAATTAGATTGAACAGAGTTTATCTGTAATCTACTGTGTATTCTGTGCTTGAATGGCTGCCCCCATGGCTACACAGCAGCTTGTCTATAAACTATTGTTGTGTTTCTGAAGCAAAAAAATTAGTGCTGGGAAATTGAACCTTACAGTATATTGTCATTCCTTTAACACACTTTCATTTTTAGATTGCTGTTTTAAAGACTATCACAAAGTGCCCCTATTCTATTTTAGGTTTAATAAGGACACCTAATTTAAGATATTCATTGATGGAGACTTAATCATAAAGAATTAAGCCCCTATGTCTAACATGAGCCTGGAAGCTCAAGCATACAGAAGTAAGCCCCTATGTCTAACACAAGCCTGGAGTCTCAAGCATAAAGAAGCAAGCCCCTATGTCTAACACAAGCCTGGAGGCGTAAGCATAAAGAAGTTAGCCTGTCATGGTCAGCACCCAATACCAGAACAAATGCCAAGCACCCTGGTCTTGGCTCGTACTTCACCAGTAATGTGACCGCCTTTGGCTTCGGGAGGAGCCCTCAGCTACTCAGATGCCACCTGGACTTAAACAAGAGGTACAGGGCAGGAGTTCTGGCTCGACGGTATAGAAAGTCTTTTAAGGCCAAAGGTCATGGTACAGATAGGTTTAGGCTGATTCGTAGTCAGACAGGCTGGGTCAAGGCTGGCAGATAGCAAGGATCGTCAGGCAGGCAAGGGTCAAAAACCGGGTAATCAATCAGATGAGGATGAGGCAGAATCGGTAGTCAGATAACCGGCATGGGTCAGGATACAAATATCAGAGTACTCAGAAGTCAGGCAGGGTCAAACAGCAGCTTTTAAAGCACAGATAAGGCACCAGAAAATACACCTATCACGGGCAACCACATAATGCACAATGTCCCTAAATACGTTTGAATTTGGCGCCATTGCGCACTGATGTCATACGTATACGTATACGCCTTTAAATATGTAAGCCTCCATGTCTAACACAAGCCTAGAAACTCAAGCATAAAGGAGTAAGCCCCTATGTCTAACACAAGCCTAGAAGCTCAAGCATAAAGGAGTAAGCCCCTATGTCTAACACAAGCCTAGAAGCTCAAGCATAAAGGAGTAAGCCCCTATGTCTAACAAGTTTGTAAAAGTATTTCCCTTTAGACTGATGGTAGGGCCCATAATACTTTTTATATTTAGTATCTTTAGTGTTAATGTTCAAACATTTTTTTACCAAGTAGATCAAAGTTATCTCTCTTTAAACTTAAATTCTATGGTCTATATTTTCACTGTGAATCAACTCATAATTGAGAATTCTAATGAATGAAAAAAATGTCCTTCATGCAGTGCAAGTCTAGTTGCATTAAACTTTAGGTCATTAGATTAATAACAACAATAATTTGCATTTAAATTGGTTTTCCAGGAAAATAATAATATGCACGCTTTGTACTGTCTACTTCAGATATGAATATACACTGTACATTGACCAAATAAACTAAATAAGGAAGACTATAAATTCATCAGCAGTACTGATATTGCAATTATCTGCTTCTTGCATATGTCCAGTTACTAATGCAGTCATTTGTAAAAAAAGTCAGTACATCCATTTGTTCTTCTGTATCTCAGTGTGCTGTTTAAAATTATTGCTTTGCAGTATATTTCTAGACATCTTAGTAGGTGGGCACATGCGTTTCATTCATTCATTCATTCATTCATTCATTCATTATTTTAGTAAAGAAGTTCAAAATAATTGAAACATTCTGAATATTTTGCCATATGTTAAGGTACAGGGTATGTGTATTATTTGCCATGAGATCCCCTAACAGTATGGAAACCATAGAAAACCATATATTTTCCCAAAGTACACATTATGCTTAATCTAAAACAGGTAAATATGTATTTCTACTGCAAATAACCAATCTGCAAAGCTATGCTAAACATAACACTTTTTGTGAAATTTCTCAAAACCTTCACAAAGCTTGCATTGTACCCCATTATATACCCCACATTTCATAATGTAACAAGAAAAGAAATCTCATAAATGAACGCAAGGGGTTAACTAAACAATGTCATGCCCAGTATGCACAGATTTACAAAACTATGTGGCATACAGAGACCTCCAAATCCAAATAGTGCAAGGGAATTTTCATGTATAATACTCTAACTGCTACAATACAAGCACTACTACTGAACAGCTTGATGCCTGATATGCAAAGATAAACCAGACTATGCTGCTCACAGAGACCCCCAAATGAATATATAGCAAACAAAATTTCTATGGGCAAAACAAAGTAAACCGGAAACTTCGATTTTTTCAGATTTGAGGGCTGGAACCACAAAATATTTGGATTATTGAACAAACATCAGGATTTGTGGTGAATATCTGCATTTCGCCGCCGGCAAATGAATTTGCGAGTCACCCAAACTTTGGAAGCTGGCATCAAAATTCGCTGTTTCACAAAGTTTTCACCGTTTTTGGCTCATCACTAATCAAGATATCTTCAAAAAGTCAATGGGACATATGCCAATAACTTCTACATGAACTCAGCAGGTCTGAATTGGAGTACTTTTTAAACTGTGTTTTTCCAACAAAGTCCAACAAGAACTTTAACAAGTAACCCCATCAAAGATGAGAAACAAGAAGCAGATTTTCTTTTAGCTCCGAAGTGAACATAAGAAGACAAAGTTAATGATTGTAGACAGATGCACTTTGTTTTTACTCCACCAAACAAGTTGAATGTACCATGGAGGAAAGCATTAAACAAAGCCGTCTCTATGAGAAAGCAGGCACAGCACACTAACAAAGAAAACATTTTCATTACGTTTAAAGTGTCATTACTATAACTGTAAACTAAGTTTAAAGGATTATTCAGATTTCTTTTCAGGCGTCTTGCTTCAATGGCTAAAGAACTACAACACAGGCAGAACATAAGAGTAACTCTGCAGATCATTTATAGTCATCATAAGACTCAGTAGGCCGACTAAATGTTTATTTGTATTCAGTAATTCTAACCACAACTGTGGCTCCCATCTGTTAAATATAAAGTTAACTTTTATATCTTGTTGTGTGAAATTGTGGAAAGCAAGTACAATTGGAATTCCAGAGCAGGATACCTGTTTATATTCTATGTTTGAATAAGATATAGCACAACACATTTGGCCCATACAAGGCAGCGAGCCATGAATATAAACTCACATTTCCTTGCTTGCAGAAATAAAACACTTTTGCAGACTGACACCAGCCAGAGCAGTGTTCTGCAGATAGGAAAATAAGGAATGGTTTCAATTAATCTGAAGGCAGAGGAAACAAAAAAACAGGGTGCTGTTGTGTGGTGCATTTTGATTTTAGGGGCTATTTACAACTTCTAGTGCAATTGTGATCAAGCAAATCTTTCTTCAGACGTACTTGAAAAATTCCCAATAATTAAAAGTGCTTCTATATAGTTGCACTTGGTGCCACTCCTGATTTCCCCTGGTGACTGCAATTACACTGGAATTATGGGAAAAAAATCATGGTGAGTATGTCCAAAATGGTTCTTTGCACACTGCATTTGTGAGTTGTAAATTAATCCTTTTTTTCTAGTAAATGTGTTTAGAAATCTGTAGTCTTTCTATGGTCAGTAAAATGCCAAAATTGAGTGAAATCAATTAGGAGGCCTCCTTCCTTTTCCCAATGAAGCAGCAGATATGTTATCTTTAAAGGGGTGGTTAAGTTTTAGTAGGTTATAGAATGGCTAATTCTAAAGAACTTTTCATTGGTCTTCATTATTTATTTATAGTTTTTTTTAAAGGGCACTGTTCAACCAAACTTTTTTAAAGGGCATTGCTCAACCAAACTTTACTCAGTTGTTGGCGAAGTATAATTCCCAGAATGATGTAACATATAATGAAGATTGAGGCATGGGTGTTGTAGTCCAGCAATGTCATGTTCTGAATTGAATTAAACTTTTACAAAGTTTTTCCCCAAATCTCCACAGCCAGGGACTGCTTTAAATGTAAACAATCCTCCAATGAGAGTCCCAGCTGAGCTGTGTCTCTTTGTTCTTTGTTCCTGCAGTTGAAGTTGGAAGCTTTAAGCCCAGTTTCTCCAGCACTGAACAAGTCTATCCCTTATCCACATATACAATTAGAGTGATAAATAGTGAAGAAAAATTTAACAATTATCACTATATGTAATATAACAACAAGATGTCTGACATAGTGCTGGGAATCCATATTCTCACTGTTCAGTTCTATATACAAACATTTATGGTGAAGTTTTTGATCAGTACGTTTCTCATTGGTAATTTCTCTTGCACCTACAATTAAGCTTTTTGACAACTTTTTAAGAAACCTAGGGGGCACTGTGACCTTACAGCTGGGTTTACATTTCCCTTTTAATCCCTTTTAATTGCCTTCTTCTGACTCTTTACCAGCTTTCAAGATACAAGATACAAGATTCCTTTATTTGTCAATACAGACTATATAGTTATACAGCGTATCGAAATCAAGTTTCACTCAGGCCCCCTCACCATAGTGCCTTTGCATTAAGAAAGAGAAGGAGCATTTGTGGATGCACATAGGGTGGTAGGTGCAGGTAACAGACAGATTTTATAATGTTCATTTTTGTTCTGCAACTGTGCAGTTTCCAAACCATATCTTGATATAGCTGCAGAGAACACTCTCGATGGTGCCTTGATAAAATGTTTTGAGAATGGGAGGGGGAAGACTGGCTTTCTTTATCTTCCGTAGAAAATGAAGGCGTCGTTGAGCTTTCTTTGTGATAGAGTTGATGTTCAGGGTCCAGTAAAGGTCGTTTGCCATATGCACTCCTAAGAACTTCACTGACCACTGACCCCATCTATAAAATGCTCTGTAAGGCTACATATTTATTGTTATTGCTACTTTGTATTACTCATAAGCCCTCTCCTATTTGTATTCCAGTCTCTTATTCAAATCAGGGCATGGTTGCTAGGGTAATATCACTCTATACATCATACTCACAAGTTAAATCAAAGTTGAACAACCCCTTTAAGGCTTAGGGCACTTTGGGATATTTGACTGCCACTACCAACTGTAGAAGAATAGTAAAGAGCCACTTGCTGTCGTCATAAATAATAATGCTGCTGGATGAGAAACACATAGAGGTGTCAATAGATCCTCTACTCAAAAAACAATGAGCATTTTTTGCAAAGCATTAATTAAGCAATAGCAATCATTAGTGACAAGCATATGGGGCAATTTGGCCACTACATACCTCCACCAGAGGGCTGCAATACTCAGAACACCCATGTGCCATTAACATTATGGCAGAGAATTCAGCTCTGTCCATAGTAGTCAAAGGTCTTATATTAAACGTGTTCTTTATAGCACTAAAGATTTTTCAGACAATATTTGTATGCAATCATGTTTGTTCAATGTATACATCCATATTTTACAGCCTTGATGAACGTGTCCACTTTATAAATACACATTAATAATAATAATAATAATAATAATAACCCTTACAATGGTTTATTAGCAGAGTGATTAAGCTACAGAAGCAGAGACAGGCTGAGAAAAATGAAACATTTGCCTACAATTATTAAAAGCAAATACCAATGAAATTAATCTCTAACACAAGTAACTCAAAACAACTGGACTTGCTGAGAAATTTTAA
>CM044432.1:30282046-30298928 GCA_024363595.1 Xenopus borealis
AACAACGAGACATTTGGAAAAATAATGACATTCTTCAAATTTTACAGTGAAGTGAAACTGGGCAGTTTCATGTGTCACTTTTGCTAAGATGTTGCATAAGCACCATCAAAAGGACCTTAAGGTAAGAGCTTGGCTCTGTGATTGACAAACCCTTCAACACAACTCTTCCCTGCTCCCTCCCTGTAACCCCAGTTAATCTCACAAGTGTCCCTATCTGTTTAACTGCTTTCAAAAAAGAAGAGATGGGGTTGACAATAAAAGTGGCGAAAAGACAAAAATTCAGATGTAACCCTTTCGACACCTATTATGTTAGTGTTCCACTCCACATGTGGTGCTTATCTGATGCCACAGGACAAACCTGAGCCACTCCACAGTGGTACTGGGAGAAACTGGGTACTTACCTTTTACTTACTAGTGCTGTGCCTCCACCTAGTGGGATTCAGGAATGCACCTATGGGTGGCCCCACTAGGAAAACTGTAATAATTCACACAATGTGTGGTAAACTAAATAACTAAATAATTTCTAAAAGGAAATGTAAATTAAATGAGGGCCACTGGGGGATAATATTTGTTGCTAGATATCACCCACAAAAATACAGATGCATTTAATAAGCACAAGCATGCAGTTAGATGTCTAATGACAAATGATACAGCCTTCTTATATTTATTCACCGGCCTTAATCTCAGCACTTCATTGTATGATTTAGCTATTTCCCTAGTGATTCTTGAGTAATGACTTTGTGATCTTCGGATAAATGAGAAAGTGTTCTTTCTGTATTTCCATCTCGAGATGTTCTTGAAAATGACACACAATCATTTCATCTAATAGGAACAATGAAAGTTAAACAGATGCAGAGGGAATGGGGGTGTTTGCACTGTCAGAGTTTAGTGTGGTAGGTTTTTTGGCAGGAATTGCAATGATAAATGAGAGAGAAGGTACATATTTCTGAGGTTAAACACATCTCTAGTTAGTTATGGCATTGATCTAAATGCTAACATCCCAATATAGACACCTTGATTTGAATACTTCACTTTATTCCTTTCTCGTATGATAAATGAGATGCCTTCTGCGCAGCAAAACAATAGTTCTTCCCAGCCATAAATTGTGCCCAAGAGAAATGACTGAAAAAGTTCTTGAGCACTATATATATTAAAGCCTAACAGTTATAGTATTCTTGAACATTATAGGGCTCAGTCATTTATTAATCTGCTACAAAGCTCAACTGGCACAATTCACAGCTTTCTTACACATAGTGCAATATTTTTAATAGAGAAGTCCAGCATTTCAGGCACAGCAAAACAATACAAAACAATACACCACGAGACAAGATTTGTGACAGTTAGATGATCTTTCTAATTTCAGTGCCCTTTGTACGATTCTAAGGGTACCAAATTAATGGGGTTGTTCACAGTCAACTGTCAACTTTTAGGGGCATGTTAATTATGCTGTGTATCCCAGAGGGATTATACACCACACATCACCAGGTGTATGCTTTTTACTTGTTTTTTCTTGGAGTGAGTAATGGCATCAAATCTGGCATTCATATGGCAAATTTCATTTTACACAGCATCATAAATAAAAGCCTTAGTATGATGCAGAGAGTGATATTCTGAGATAATTTGCAATTGTTTTTTTTTTGTGTTTTTTGAGTAATTTAGCAGCTCACAGGTTGAAATGTTAACACTCTGCTAAGGTCCAAATTACCCTAGCAACTATGCATTAGAGACTGGAATATAAATAGGAGAGGGCCTGAGTAGAAAGAAGAGCAATAGAAAGTAGCAATAACAATAAGTGTGTAGCCTTACAGAGCATTTGTTTTTAAAAGCTGTCAGAAGGCAAATAATTAAAAAACTATAAATAAGAAAAATTGAGGACAAAAGGAAAATTGCTTGGAATTATCCATTCTATAACATACTAAAAGTTAACTTAAAAATGAACTACCCCTTTAAGTGTATGCAGGTGCAGTGTGCTAAGTAAGATCCTTTTAGGGTTGCAACCTATGGTTTTGGGAACAGTTGTTTAGTAAAAACTGACTAATTCCTAATTTGGAAATCCTAAAAGAAATTTTAAGTAAATCACACACCCCACCTCCGACATCCTACACCCCACCCTGCCTGGACTCTTCACCTGCAGACTGCAGCAAGCCCTGTAATTAGTGGCTGTTGGAAGGTACAGGGCTCTGAAGTTAAGTGTCAAATAGGAGGTACATTTTAGCACTCAGTAGTGATGGGCTAATTTATTCAGCAGGCATGGATTTGCAGAAAATTTTCTGCACTTCACCACCAGCATATCATTTTGCAAATCTGCTGCAAAAATTCATTGTCGAAAAATCTGCTGCCACAAAAAGTAAAAATTGTTGCGTGTAAACTTTTTTTGACACCTATTGACTTTAATGCATATAGACAGTTGGATGTGTATAAATTGTTACACGCAGAAAATTGTCATGCATCATAATTATTTTGATGCCCATTGACTTTAATGAATTTGGACAAAGAAGTTGCGCCTTAAAAATGTGTGCATCAAAATTATTTTGACACCCATTGTCTAGTGTGTTTCCAGAATTTTTTGCCATGTCACAAATTTTTTGACAAAGAAAAACAGGACAGATTCGCTCATCGCTAGCCGTCAGGGCTGCACCTAGAAATAATAAATGAGCCCTTATATTTTTCCATTCCTGAAAATCCAAACTAAAAATTGCATTTTGCTTTCTCTAAATCTTGTAAAGATTAGTCACGTTCTTGCATAACATGGTTCAGTGCCTCTGATTAATCCTTTCAACAGACTTCAAATCTCATTAATACTGTGGAAAGCTTTTCTGCCTGCCAAAGAGCCGTGCTTGTAAAATATTGTATTGCGAGCGTGGCATTGCTACCCGATGGAGCATTTTGTAAATGAAACCTGTGCATATGGCAAAATTTGTGTGCCCTGTGGTGTTTGCACCAGAGGAAAACATATACTTCCATTTATTAATAATCCAAATATGAGAAACCAGCTGTTCTATGATGATATTGGGCTTAGTGAAAATCTTCTTAAAGATGAATGAAAGAATTTTGTTACAAAAGCACCACTATTCTGGCCACCAAGTAGTCAAGGATGTTGTCAGGAGAAAGAAAGAAAGATGCTGCTCTGATGTTCATCATCTTAGGAAAACAATTAGAAACCTTTCTCAAATCTTTCCTAAGCAGAAGAACATCAGAGCAGCCTCTTTATTTCTCATGACAACTTCCTTGACTACTTGGTGGTCAGACTTGTCTGAAACTGACCAACAGGTGGGACATTTTAACAGAATTCATTCATATTAAGAGCAAATGTATCCCTTAATATCTTGGAATAAAAAGAAAATAAATAATGAATGTAAATTACAACATTTCTTAGAATTGTCTCCTCATCAATTTTACATTGACTTATTTTGAAGTTTTACTTGTCCTTTAAGTAAGTTGCAAAATCACATGCTAAATTATTGTGTGTCCTAAATACTTTGCTGCTTAACTGATCTATGTAATACAGGAGATGGGGGGGTCTATGTCAACCTCTTACCTATTTAGAAATATATATATGTACACACACATATATACATATGTCTTATTTATTGATTGGTTGGATACAGACTACACATGTACAGTATGTTCTTTTTATTTATTTATTGATTGGTTGATTCCAGTTAGACTTTGATTACAAATAGGGTTTTCCTAAAGGTCAAGCTTTTTCCCCACAGGATGCTGGCCATTATAACTTATGAGCATTATGGCTGTGAGGAGCAATAAAATCTTTATTTGCGCTTGATGAATTTTCACAATGACTACCTATGGCATCAAACGTTAAAGGGGTGGTCGGTCACCTTTAGGTAAATTTTTTGTACGTTATAGAATGGTCAATTCTAAGCAATTTTTCAATTGCCCTTCACTATTTCTTTTTTATATAGTTTTTTTTTTAAATGATGTGCCTTGTCTTCTCTCTGTTTCCATCTTTCAAATGGGGGTAATTTACCCCATTTAAAAATACAAATGTTCTGTAAGGCTACACATTTATTATTTCTACTTTCTATTACGCATCTTTCTATTCAGACCATTCCCTATTCACATTCCAGTCTCTCATTCAAATCAGCGCATGGTACTTTGGACCCCAGCAACCAGATTGCTGAAAGTGCAAACTGGAGAGTTCCTCAATAAAAAACTAAACAACTCAAAAATCACAAATTTTAAAAAATGGAAACCAACTGTAAATTGTCTAAAAATATAATTCTTTATGTCATACCAAAAATTAATTTAAGGTGAACAAGCCCTTTAGTGTTAGCCTGTATGGGAATTCCCCTGCAGGAGCCTATGTAAGGAAGTGATGGAGACAGGGATTTCCTCTTTGACTGATGAGAGGAAGTGGTGAATGATATCAGGGAGTCTGATATTGCACACTGCAACTTATAGTTGTAAATGAACCTTGGTATCATTTATACTTCTACCTTACACCTTCGCTTTTAGGGCGCCTAGATTTGGTTAGTCATTGTCCATTTTCATTGGAAATAAGAATTAAACCATTTGTGGGTGATGGTTGTCCCCCCGGATGATCCCCTAGCTTCATTCATGTAGATTGCCAATGGCAGGTGTTAAGTACAATGAGGCTTTGTGCCCAACAGGACCTCTAGTCTCTTGCAAACCATCATGAACAGCTCTTTACCAGAAGCCAGTGCTTTATGATCATATGACCAAGTCTGTGTAGGAACCAAAAGGGGTTTATGCTCCTATGGCTTTGAATCACTACACTTCCTTGTTTATTGGTTGCTGGGCAGAAGGGAATGCATCTAGTTTGATTTATTAGCATAATGTGTAATGGGAATCATTGGCCAAGAGGCTTATGACCACGTCCTGTCATACTTCTGTATAATGCAGTGCAGAGGGTGGATCTTGTTTATTTATCTTCTATTTTGGGAGGGAGTGACTGTTGCTTGGAGCCTTGGACTTAGGCCCTAGTAAAGGAAAGCCCCCAAGGGTGGCGAGGCCCTTGGTGAAGTCGCAGATACAGTGACCCCATGAATGAGGTGTAGTCAGGACAAGGTAGTTCTCTGAAAAGAACTTTCTAGGAAAGTGATCAGTGACATAACTAGATGTTACAGGGTCCCACAGCAAAATTTAGGCCCCCAACCTATTCAGAGGATCAGAGGTTGTCCTGTTTTACCAATATACTGTGTATTGAAACTTCTGGCTCCCCTGCAGCAACAGGGTCTGCGTCCTCTGTAGTTATCTCTTATGCTGTTTCTGAAGGGATGTCACAAGGTGCTGGCTTTGAATTTTAAGAACCTTCTGATATCCAATTCTTTTATATAGCCACACAGCTTAAGTCAGGCATAATTGCATAACACCATTCCTTAACCCTTTTACGTAGCAAAGGCCCATCTATCAGGTGGTGCCCATGACTCACGAGGAATCATGCCGGCATCAAGGCAATGAAATCATGTGCCCGGCGTGAAATTTTAAGATAAAAGCTATTCCAGGTAATGAGTTCAATGCCCAATTATAGGATTTGTTTTGTGCATTCCTGGGTGCTTTATAATTCATCTGATATTAATTCCTATCTGTACTGCAAACGTGGACTTTTACCAGGAGCTTCCTCCTTGGTCCGCACTTCTCCCACTGGGAGACAATAGGTTCCTTGACACTATCCTGCATTAAGAGGTTCAGATCCAGCCAGTTCTCTGACTGTTTCCTCGCCCAGCTTAGATGGGGTTAACTGACCGCTAAAAGAATAAATCTTTGGACGTGCATGTTCTACTGGTTCATAATCACCAAAACCTTTGTGGCCAGATTTATATAGATTACTGGAATCTTAGCCATTTTATTCTCTTTGATGGAAAAGCCAAATGAATAACAAGAAATGTAATAGTCGACAATAAAAAAGACTAAAGGAATGGGACCTTTTATCCAGAATGCGTTGGACCTTGGATTTTCTGAATAATGGATATTTCCCTAATCTGGATCTTCATACCTTAAATCTACTATAAAATCATATGAACATTAAATAAACCTAATAGGCTGATTTTGCTTCCAATAATAATTCTATCTTAGTTTGGATCAAGTACAAGGTACTGATTTATTATTACAGAGCAAAAGGACATTTTTTTGTAAGCATTTTGAATATATGGATAAAATGGAGTCTATGGGAGATGGTCTTTCCATAATCTGGAGCTTTCTGGACAATGGGTTCCGGATAACGGATTCCATACATAAACTTTTGTATTAATTACTTCCCTCAAGTATGTAGGACAGTAGCTCTGAGGCCTGATGCCTTCACTACTTTATGAATAACCTTTGAAACCACTGCATGTGCCGTTAGACTAAGAGCGATTCATTCTACAAAAATATCCAACACTTAAGAGTATTGTTTATTTTATAATAATGCTCAAATACTAATGCTTGCATATTTACTAGATCGCTTCACCCTTGCCACTTACTGGATTTCCACACTATAAAAGAGCTAAACTCTTACACTGAAATGGTATTAAGTCTCCATTGCTCTGCATACAGTTTCCTTACACCTGTTAAAGTACTGTACTCTATAGGGAAATTCTTTCATCAAATGAGAAATGGTACACAAGCAGACATTATTTTTCCCTGTACAATTTTCTCTGCTAATTGATCTAATGAACTCGATCCTCTGCTAACATTATAATTGTAAACAATTGTCTGTCCCCAGTGTGGTTACAATAATAATGTTGCGATGTTTAATCACTGCAGTAGTGTACCAACATGTATAGCGATTTGAATACAGTTAAGCACAGGAATTATATTGTGACCTAATGTAAGTACTGACACCTGCAGTAGTTTAAGCATGGAATGCAATCTTGCCAAAGGGAATGGAATTGTTCTTGAACAAAGGACACTTTGAAGTGCTTATTTATCGAAAACTTAACTTGATCAGTCCCCATAAGATCAGGCATGCATGAGTTGCAGTTGTCTTGGGACCTTATTCTCATTAGCAGCCATTTCAATGAGCTGCATTGTGGTGTACCCAGTAAACGGCACAAAGCAAAAAAATAGCGGTACAGCTATGGGATCCATTATCCAGAAAGCTCTGGATTATGGGAAGGCCATCTCCCATAGATTACATTTCATCCAAATAATTCAACATTTTTTTGAAGCATGACAAATTCTGAGGCAAATGTTTGATGCTCAACACATTGTTTCACCCATAAGTCTATGGGCATCATTTTCGCTGCAAAACTTGGGGGAAAATGTTGCTTATCACAAGTCACAGCTAATCTATATGCAAAAGTAAACCTTATGCCGTTCTTTGAGTAGATTCCATGGAAATCGCAGGCTCATTTTAGAATTATGTGCTGTCAAGATCAACTGTTGTGCATATTGATGACTTTGATTCAAAGTACTTACTGTACAGCCAAACATGCTCCTTCTGTTTACAATTACACCAAGCGCCATTGTGTCTTGTGAATTGCAAACTAGTGCACCTATTGTTGCAGAGGAACCCTGACACTACTGCCACCCTGAATGTGATGAGAAGTCCAGGGCTCCCACTAGGGCCTAGAGAATAATGCGCAAATGTAATTTTGATAATGAGTGTCTCAAATGATGCAACACCAGCTATGACAATTTTGACCACAAAAGAGGGCATTTTAACTCACTGGGCACAACTGCAACAGACACAAACCCTCAAGTGGCCCCAATTAACCCCGAACTGTGAGAGAAAAAAAACACAACACATTGCAGATTTTATGGTATGAAATTGCATTTCTCAATGTGTAATTTTTACCTCTACCATTAGAAGCATATATTTGATGATTGAGGGTACATCACTGAACAAAACAAATGCGTAATTTGTTAAAGTAAAGTACAATCATATCATTAACTTGTGTTTTTTTAAATTCTTTTTATAATTGTAGTCCTTTTCTGCTACTGCAAGAAATCTTGATTTCCTTCCTTGTTGGACAGAGGAGTCCTGTGTCCGCTCCGCTACAAGTGAGAAGGTACACTATAAAATGGCATGCCTCCGCCGAGGGTCAGGAAAGACTGGGCTGTAATACCTCTGCCTGGGAGCTTCTCCACATTCCAACAAACAGGATTATGGTTGAAAGGTTTATTTGTAGAACACTCTAATTTTAAATAACATGCCGACATATGTATCTCTTCACAGTTTGTCTTCGGTGGATGATGTTTAAAGTCACACAAATGATCAGTAAGTGCAAATTCACAAGCTTCAAATAGGATCTCTGTATCCCTGAGCCTAACTGATGGAGTGCTGAAGCTGGTGGCCTTGTCACTGCAGCCTAATAACCCTCCTGGTCTCCTCATCGTAGTTTATGGCTGCTCACTAAATAACTCCTGGGGGCTGATTTACTAAAGGTCAAATTTCGAAGTTGAAGTACTTTTCACCAAATTAAGCAATCCTGTGATAAAGTAAAATCGTTCCATCGAACGATGAATTCGTTCAAATCGAACGATTTTAGAGTATGATTGAACGATTTTACTTTGATAAAAAAACAGATAAATAGTCTAGCAGTTCCCCATAGGCTAACATAGCACTTTGGCAGCATTTTTTTAAAGAGACAGTACTTCGATTTTCGAAGTCAAAGGATTTTACTATTTCGACCATTCAAATCGAATGGTGGAATGGTCGAAGTAGCCTATTAGATGGTCAAATATTTCAAAAAACTTTTTGAAATTCAAACTTTTTTTTATTCGAATATTCACTTCAACCCTTAGTAAATCAGCCCCCTAATCTTGTTTAGAATGACTGTAACATAACTGCCCTTGCACCTTGCCCCTTCTTTTGTTCCAGGCCCTATGGAGCACCACTGTACTTTCTCTTGCAGTGTTAAGTCCAAAGACACTGAGCACATGGGACCTTCCCCTTTTATAAAATAGAAAATACAAATTTTATAAAAAAGTTACATCTATCTAAAGTTACAAAAATAAAATAGTTACATCTACTGACCAGTCACTGAATTGCCAGCACAAAACTTCATGCAGGAAAAGGAAACAGCTTCCCTTCTATAACTGAGGGCACAATCTAGCTGACTAAGTAATGTCCTGGGTCTAAGTGCCCCAGGGTAATAGATTCATAGTTTAAATTTAGCTTGTGAAGATTCTCAATGCAAAGGTGGTAAACTGCTCACAAGCATGATGTGTGAGGGATAGCTTTTGAAAGGTAAGCATCATGGGGAGCTAAAATGGGAAGTTGAACTTTAGGTTTGTCTAGTTATTTTTTATATGGCCATATGAAATCAGATTAGTGCTCACCACAATAAACCGTAATCCAGAGTGCTTTATTATGCCTATATTATCTTTTGTATATTACACCCACTTAAGGCCTAAATTTGCACTGACAAAATCACTCAACAATGCAAAATTTTGGGCTAAATTGTTGACAGAAACATTTTAAAGGTGAGGACGCATTTTATTGCCAATAGATTAGCTTCAATAGTGCAAGCTAGAATGCTATATTTATTCTGTAGAATGTTTAACATACCTGAGTAAAAAGCTCTCTGTTTGTGTAGGATAGCAGCTGCAGTATTAGCTTGGTGTGATATCACTTCCTGTCTGAATCTCTCCCTGCTAATGTATAGCTCTGGGCTCAGATTACAGCAGAGAAGGGGAGAGGGGAAGAGGAGCAAACTGAGCATGCTCACGCCCAGGGCAAAGAGGTTTAATCTAAAGGCAGGAAGTCTGATACAGAAGCCCATGTGTACACAACAGAAGAAAATAAATGCAGTGTTTCTTTTGACAGAGGACTACTTTGAGGGTTTACTGGTATATTAATATTAATATCAAAGCACCACACAATATGTTGGCGCTATAGAAATACATAATAATAATAATAATATTAAAGAGGACCTTTCTGATAAGGCTTACTGAGTTTTAACCTTTCCTTCTCCTTTTAAACAACTTTCATGTTGGGATTCTGTGGAATATCCTGCATTGTGGAATACAATTGTAACATTTATGTACAGTGTTTCTATTAGTAAAAGAGCCCAGGGGTGTTTTGGATTATTAATAGGCCCTAAAATATGTCAGCAAACCAAATGAGATCTATGTTTCACGCTTGGTTGCAGATCACTGAATTAAATTATTCCATATCCAGTACCAGATTTGTCCAGTTTACTAAAATTATTTTATTATCAGAATCAAGGTTTTACCATCGGCATAGCTTCTTAATTTTGGTCAGCTGCACATTCAGTTGAATCATGTTAACAAGTGTAAGTTCGTCATAAGGGAATAATGGAAAGAAAATAATTAAACTCACAGCTTTTCTGCTTTATTGAATGCCTTGGAAGTTTCAGTCTTTTATTGGCTGGAACATTATTTTGTGTTCAATGTTGGCGTTAGTCATTAATAATATATAGTCAGTTTTGAAGAGATTGCTTTTACTTTGACATCTGAGGCATGTCCTGTATTAACAGAATAAGGGAAGTGATTCTTGAAAGCCATCCACACTACAGACTCTCTTATTAGGGCTGCTCAGCTCTGCATAAAAGTGAGCCAGGTGACCTAAAACAGAAATCTATATAAAGTGACCTTTACAATAGGAAATTCAGAAACCACAGACACAGACTGTAGTATAAATTCTTTTGCTACAAAGAGATATGGCTTGTATTTATGTAACTGTGGTACAAGCATGGTACAAGTTCTTGTTCAATGAAATCCACTTCCATTTTACTCATTATTTTATTAATTTTAATGATTTCGACTAACTCCCATCCACAATTTTACCTTATTTATTCATAAAGTAATTTGATAAATTGGGTGCAGGAAAAGACTATAAAATCTTGTATTTGGCGCCAGAAAACTCTTTCAGATTCTTTGCATGAAAACCACAACATTTCAGATTATGGTATGAAACCCAGAGCAGATCATGATATTTTACAGTTGTAAAAGTGACAACTGCCATTGACTTCTACATGACCTCCGCAAGTTAGCGATGGAGTATTTGAATTTTTAGCAGTCTTTTCCCCTTTATAACCATAACCAGAAAAAATTGCATATCAGGAGTAGAGTGGAGTGCCGGTGCATGTACAGTTGGAGCAACCTTCTGTTTCGCAGCAACTGCACATACAATGAAAGTCACTGAAATTGCTGAAGCACCGGTAGAAGACCCAAAGATTACCGAAGAGAAGAACATGGCGCCCGTGAACTCCGATGCCCTGAATTTGCACCAAGGGGAAATGAAAGTGTTAGGGACATTTACCAAAGGTACCACTTAGGGTAGGGGTGTAGGGGGTTTTTCTTAGCAAGGGTTTGGTTCTCCTTTAACACAGTATATATTGTATTTTACAGTAAAACAAATTTCTGTGCTTATATACTGTACTTGAAGAATAAGTTGCTTTAATACTTTTGCCTGATTTTTCCAGAGTTTCCCTAAAAAAACATAAAATAGAGGTTGCCTGATTTTTCCAGAGTTTTCTGGTGTTTTTAACTGATGTAACTCTATGAACTGAAGAGGTGCAGCATAAAAAGGACACTATAAGGGGAAGAAGTACCATATTTCTAGCATTTGCCCAAAAATCCCTAAAAACAAGATAAGGGAAACTGCACAAATGTTTTATGCTATTGTGCAATGGTGTCTCTTTCTAAATTGTCATCGTAATTCTTGCATAACGTTTCTTGATGCACATCCCCACAACCAAATTAATTAAAAGCTATAACTAATTAACACTAATTAATGCTGTCTCTCTGAAAAAGGTCCTGGGGACTGTGCATCCCAGCAAATTTAAGACTTGTATCTCTGTGGATTCTGCTTGCACAACATACCATACGGTACAATTCCTAACACAGTACAATTTAAATACAGTGAAATACATATTTTTTTGCACAATTCATTTGCTGATGTTATAGGGTGATAAAATTAAAATCCCTTAAAATCCCTTTTCTACTTGATAAATGAGACCTTTAGATTTAATTAAGAAATGCTAAATTAAATGTCTAAACATATGCTACAGAATTATGATATATATTTGTCAACCAAATGATGCAGTATAATTTATAGGTTGCACCTGCAAAATTAGAATTTCTCAAAATTGAAGAAATATGAAGTAAGGTACTACTGAATACTGAATTCTAAGGCTAAGAAAATGAATCTCAGCTTCATAAAGTGACTGCTATAAAGAAACTTGGGCTATACATTTCTTTGTTCACAAAACTCCTGTATATATGTTCTCACATTTCACAGTAAGAGAACATTATTATTTCCAAAATGTATTTAAAATAATTTGTTTTGAGTGTTGGCAATGTCTTGTGCCTAATGCCAACATGGTTTAATTTCTTTTATAAATTTGCATGTTTCAACCCATTTCCCAATCATAGTATTTTGTGCAGTTAATGAAAGCTCACATTTCTTAAATTCTCTATTTCATGTTAATGAAAACATAAATTGAATACTACCAGGACCTTATTTATTCTGTTTACTGACTGTGTGCCTTTCATTTATATGGGGAAGTAAAGGTCTCTTTGACTCAAAGTCAAATTAATTGAAATAATATTTTGCCTGGACAGGCTGATACACTGATGATTTATAAATATATAAATATGATTTATAAATATATATTTATAGATTTCTGCATAATTTCTTTTTCTGATTTTCTTATAGTTTGCTGAACAAAATGGCTTAAGGGAATATATGGCACAGCTAACAATTTGTAATATATTTTCTAATATGCCATAAATCATAAATTAATGCTTAAATTATAAGGGTCTGATTTATTAAGTTGATATAATTGAAATATCAGGATTTACTATTTTGCAATTTATTTTCCAGCAAAGAAAATAAATATCCTGATCCTGTCTCCCCCTTGCAATTGGCATTGGAGAGTAAGGATAGGATTCTGATAGATGAGATCTAAGCAGTTGAGCCCTCTCTGATGAACTGATACAGATATATTTTATGTATCCAAATGTATCAGGGCTGGAACTAGGGGTAGGCAGAAGAGGCATCTGCCTAGGGCGCAATGATTGATGGGTGCTGAGCAGGTACATTTCAAGCTGACCTTCCTACCCTAGTCCAGGCTCTTTTGTTCCTGCTGCTACTCCCCGCGATCGTGCCTGCTCGCTTGCTCCTAGGGCGCCCAGTGTGCTTGACCTCCTTCTAAAATGTATAGTGAACCTTTTTTATATACCGATTTTATTTATCTATGTATACCTAAATATAAGATTATACCAATATTCAATTTACTTCTACAACTTTACAATTACCATAAATATTATTCTCCATTTACCTTAAATTTATGAATTGTGGCGTAAAGGTGACTAGTCCAATCATCTGTGAATATTTGCCTTAAATATCAATTAATACTTTAACAAAACATTGAGATCAACTGAAAAGTGGCTTTTGCAGTGTGCATAATATATGGTAAAGCAGTAGTTTGGGGCCTGTGAAAGGAGGGATATATCATTAACAACAGCTTTGTTAATTATATAATTAATTGTTAATTATGTCAATATGTAATACGCACAATATAACAGCATGTTTTTCAATCAACAACTATAATAGTATTGGATTAATTCTTAATACAACAAAGGTTAAAATGCAACATATTACATGGAGGCTTATTTATTGAAGGTCTGATTTTAGAGGTTTTTGAAACACAACTAAACTCACAAACTCTAAAACCACAATTATCATTGAATTCATTATAAGATCTGAATACAAAAAGTAAGAGCGAAAAAAATGCTGAATGATGAGCTAAAAAATATAAATTATCCAGAATGCTCAATACCTGGGGTTTTCAAGATAATCTTTCTGTAATTTAATTTGGATCTCCATACCTTAAGTATACTAGAAAATTATGTAAACATCAAATAATCCCCACAAGTCCTGATATGGACCCCTTCATTGATGTACAGCAAAAACCCTGAAATTAGATCTAAATTACCAAATCTAAAGATGTTGGTAATTTACCCGTTGACAAAGGTACCTGGATTAGACACAATAGAGAGATATTGACACAATTTACATATGGTCCAAAAAAGTTCCACATGGTTGCCAGTGTTGCCATCTAGTGATGGGCGAATTTATTCGCCAGGGGCGAATTTGCGGTGAATTCCCACTGGCGAATAAATTCGCGAAACGCCAGCGAAAATTCGCTAAAAAAACCGAGTCTCGCATCATTTGTGACGTGACAAAAACAACATGATGCGCGTCGAAAACGTGTCGCGACTCGTTTCGTGAATTTTTTCGCCAATTTATCGGCGAAACGGGGTAGATTCGACCATCACTATTGCCATCCTGTCTCATCTGAGTAACAAATGTGCAGCTCGTAGTTATGCTGCAATTGGATTATGGGGAAATGCTGCATTATGGGTAAAAAAACAGGCAGTTTGTGTTCAATAAATCACCTCTAAGGTTGCAGTCACAGAGCAGCATGTAACATACTATTCTATTTTTCTTGGTGACACAACATCACATATGTGGCGAGCCTTGTATTATATCCATAAAAAGAAAAAAGGGGATACTAATATATCCAAAGCTCTCCAGCTATTTTTATTTTTCACAGATTTGCAGTTTAGCATTTTCAAAATGAACCAAGGGTAACAAAATATAAGTTCCATTTTATCTGTGTTTGAAATGGATAGTAAAATAATAAGTTTGCAAAAGCCAGATAAAACCTGCATATTTCTTTAAAATGATACTCTGGAGCATAAGGGTACACTTCATATTCTGCTCTTCCATAAACAGGGCATTTTTTTTTGCAGAATTCAATATGTATGCAAATAAGCATCAATGTGCCTCAGATTTGAGTCATTATATTCAAATTAGTTATATGACATGTGTTAGGAATTTAGTTTCAAGCCTGACTCATATTCAGCTTGAGCGGCTTCCAAAAATGAAAGAAAGAAAACAAATGAAAAAGAACTTTAAACAGATTGTGTCAGTTTTATAGGTGACTTGTATCTTTAAACATGATTTCCCCGGCCTGATTTTGTAATTGCTCAGGGTTTCAATTTCATACATATTTTATTAAAAGAAGTAACAGTAGAACTTTAAATGTATTGCCATCACAATGTGTATGAAATACTGTCTTGTTGGCTTTCCTCCCCCCCCCAAATCACAATAAATTGTCCTTAGACTCCCCCATGTTTTATTTAATTTGTATACCTCTTCCTGCTGCAAACGAGTGAAAACTACATCAAGGACTCATTCTTGTCTCTCTTCCATTTATGTGAACATCATTGTATTAGGAGGTCCCTTGGTCCTAGCCAAACCATTAAATGTTTGGAATATTAGCCTGTATTGATTTGTTTATTGTTATAATGCTTTGTTTGAAAGTGAATTCATTTTGTGTATTATGGGGCAGATTATTAAGGTTTGAATGGTAAATTCAAATGTTTTCTTGTGTCAACTCTCACAAATTTGAATTTAGAAGTACCAACTGAATGTAAATTTGAAGAGATTGAGATTATTACACCTTGACCACTGAAACAGTTCTAAAGTCAATGGCAGAGGTCCGTTGAAACATTTGAATATGTTAATTGCCTTCCTGACATTCGAGTTATTTTTGGAGGAAAACTTGATTTGAATTCAATTCAAATTCAATTTGAATTTTTGGGTTGAGACTATTCGATTGAATATTAGTCTTTAAAGTTTTTTCTTAAATATCCTCCCATTCAAGGTGTGAGGACCTTTGAATTTATTATTATAAATTATTTATTATTATTATTATATTTATTAGTAAAAAAAAAATTCACTACGTAATCATCATGGTGGGCACGCATCAGGATCCCAAAAATTAAAATAGTATAAAAACTTTTATTTTGAATTATTTATAAAAAAGAATCAGAAAGCCTGCTTTTTATACATAATGTGAAATAAATGGTTTTGTACTATTTAAACTTTTGGGCTCCTGAATTCTACTCCTTGGTGTTCCAGACTGATGCCTGCCTACCATGATGATTTCCTATTGAATTTCTCCCCTATGCTGAAGGTCTGGGGCCAAAGAACCAGGACCCACTAAAAAAGCAGTGAGCTTATATACTTTTAAATCCCTAGATTGATCATTGATCCATCGAAATTTGAACTTTGATAAATAAACCCCTTAATTTAGTTGCTAGTACAGTTTTATAGAATTCACCCATAATCTCTCAAAGGGGCAGACATTATATTGAAGTTATTGAAGGTATGGTTTAACAGATTGGATTGATGTTTAGTGTAAAAAAAAATGCAAAAAAGCTTGCTGATTTTTTAGTAAAGCAAAACAGGACAGATTCACTCTTCACTAGCAATTGGAAATCTGTTTGCCAGGATGATGTAGCTGCAGATGAACAATTAATAGCTTCAAAATTATAGGGGGTCACTTATAAACATACTCACAAGTGGCAGTACATAAAATGGATGTAACAGAGCAGATATTGATGCAATTTACAAAGGTACTGGTGTCCAATCATGATCTTGCACTACCACATGAATACAAATGTCTCCGTAAAAAAAGGAAAGTAATGCAAGCCCCTAAAAATGTCAGTTTCATTGAACAGCAAATTTATTTGCCAGACAAAATTCCGCACTTCATTTTTGAGAAACTGTTGCAAAAATTCGCTGCAGAACATGTGGTGACAAAAAAAGTCACAGAGAAAAAAAAGCTCATTGACTTTAATGCATTTGGACAAAAAAGTCACCAAGAATTATCGTTAAGATAAAATAGTCACCATAAGATAACACACCCATTGTCTTTAATGCATTTGGACAAAAAAGCTGCTGAGACAAAAAGTCGCCATTAGAAAAACGGTAATTAACTTTAATACATTTGAAGTGAGAAAATATTGTTGCTCGTAAAACAAATTTTGAAGCTCATTGACTTCAATCCATTAAACAAAATTTTAACCGTTTCCCAAATTTTCATGAATGATTTGCTATCCATTTGCACCCAATTCATGTTAAAATGTAATTGCA
>CM044432.1:30298938-30311265 GCA_024363595.1 Xenopus borealis
AAATCAGCCATGAAGCAACACTTCTGCACAGATGCCCCATCTAACATCTGCTGACTTTGTGAACTCAGTCAGTAGAATGGAGAAATCATTATTGGGGATAACATCACCCCTCCCTGCACCTATCCTGCCTTGGGCCAATTGCATTGTGGCATCAGAATGATAGGGGACTTATGTATTTGATATTAAACTTACTTATTCTTACAGTCTGACACATAACCATTCGCCCGTCATCAGAATAGGCTGTTTTCATACAAATGTGGTCATTTAAATGTGGCATATAGAAAATATATTAACAACAGCTCAGAGCACATCCATAATTATGATGGAATTGTAGGAGAAATTTGCATTATAGGTAAAAAAACATAGCAATTTTCCCCCATTTAACTTTTCACACTGACCTCTATAATGCTGTACAGCAGCCCAGTGTTTATTTATAGGCACTGAAAAATTGTGTCATGGGGCACTAGTTTTTGTTGAAGTCCATATAACTATTTTGTTTTACATTTGCATCTTTATTGGTTCCTGGGAAACATAAACTCTGTATGATGACAGGGTTATTTGGTTTAGAATGTCACTGCTCCTTTTTAAAGCATGGGACTCCTAAGCAGAATGACCAGTGAGTTTTACTTTGCATTGCCAAGTGCTCATTTGATTCTATAAACCGGAAGAGTCTTCGGTAGCTCTTTACCAACTGCTGTATTTATAACCATATTTTACATTACTAAATCATGTATTCAGTTTTACCTTTTCCCCCAGTTTCTGACAACTGAAATAATGAACTCTGGATGTTCAGGAACTACTTGACAACTAACTACCTCCCTGAATTTGGTGTTTTTTAAAGGAACTAAAACCTAAAAAAGGTTATGACTAGAAATGCTGTAGTTCATAAAGACCGGCCTACAAGTTCAGTATGACAATAATGATGCATGCTTACAAATGCGCTCTCAGCTGATTCCCAATTTCCATCTTATTAGACTACTGTCACGGTCGGTACCCAACACCAGAATAGATGCCAAGCACCCTGGTCTCAGCTCGGCTTCACCAGTCGAACCCTATGGATTCGGGAGGAGCCCTCAGCTACTCAGATGCCACCTGGACTTAACGATAGATGCAAGGTGATAAGTTCTGTATAGGCAGAGGGGCACGACTGTATAGATTCTTTAAGGTCAAAGGTCATGGTACAAGTAGGAGTAAGCAAGTTCGTGGTCCGACAGGCTGGATCGAGGCAGGCAGATATCAAGGGTCGTCAGGCAGGCAAGGGTCAAACCATGTAATCAAACAGAATGGATGAGACAGAAGAAGTAGTCGGTATTCAGGCAAAGGTCAGATCACAGATTGTACAATAGTCAGGAACAGGCTGGAGTCAAACACGGGAAATCAAGCAGAATTCAGAAAACAGGTATAGCACAAGGCTCAGGAAGCACCAGGAAACAAGTCCTATCACGGGCAATGGTACTATTACAAAGATCCCCTTAAATACTCTTGAATTTTGGTGCCATTGCATCAACTTGCGCGCAGACGCCATCACGCAAGCGCATCCATAAAGGAAATGAGACGCAGGAACGCCATTAGAGGAAGACGCAGTGTGTGGCAGGCGTCCACGCCAAGGAGGCCACAGGTGTCCCTGCCATCTCCCCACTAGACCACCAGGTAATTACCTTACTTTCTTTACAACTACTCTTTGGTACCGCGCAAGAAGCTTTATATAATATTAAAAACATTGGCAGAAAGTGCTAAAGTTGCTAATGAAAAACCTATTTGCAATTTGTGCAAACTTTTCCAATCTGTGCAAATTTAATATCGTTTTTGAGAACCCAGAAACTGTTTAGCGACAACTCCTGGCAGTTGAAGAAAGGTTGCAAATTTTATAGTTTGTACCAGTGTGCAGTCTATGTAATACAAATTTTTATTCAAAGTTGTTTGCTCCATAAAATTACGCCACCTTCAAGCTCTTCTTAAAATGCGCAATGTAATCATAGTCTAAGTAAGAATATAACATTGTGAAATGATAATTTTTATTCTTAATTGTGCAAATAGTTTTTCTCTTTTATTGCATTCCCCCATAAATCTGTAATAGGTGAGATGATAGAGATGATTATTCATTTTCTCATTATGCTCTGGTTTGAATGCTGCCATATACTGTGAATCTGAATTAATTACTAATCAGACTTTCAGGATGAATTTCATATTGGGGAATATATAGTTAGGGTATGTATTGTATACTGGTAGCTGGTCCCTCAGAGAAGCCCAGAGTATGTGTTGTATCAACAGAAAGGAAGGACGTTTTGGAGGCACAGTTTTTCACTGGTGGTCTTTGGCTGGTGATGAAGCCCAAAATATATGACGAATCACAGCTGCATCTGATTCCTCAATCTTAAAACAGAAACCAGTGTAATCCTGCTGCTGGTTATTTAGCTCCCCTTGTCATGTAACCCTAAGTTTATAGCTCCAGGGCTTTCCTTTCTGATAAATTAAAGCCTAGCAGTTAAGTACCATTGAACTTTTGTGTAGGCTGAACAACAGAACTAGAGTGGACCTCTGGTGGTCCACTGGGACTCTAGATAGCACAATGGACTATAACAATCATTTACCATTTGGGCCTTAAGGCTAAGAACACTTTCCTGACAAGAAAATATCACTCTTTAAAGCACAGATGACATACGGTTAAATTGTATAAAAATTATTTGATATTCTTAGTTTTTCCAGCTGTGGTGCTAGAATTTGTTCAATAAGGTGCTTGAAGTTCAATAATAGCTGGAGACTCAGAGATTGGACATACCTGACTGCCATATATTTGTCCTTCACTAAGTCTATTCTAAAATTGGGTGAATCTGTCCCATTTCACCAAAAAATGTTTCAAACCGATAAAAATTCATGAACACATTGTCATCAAAGAGCATTTTTTCATTGTGAAACCTGGTGAAAAAAAAATGGCAGTCACTAGCTTCTATCCCTAAAACACATACTCTATCCCTAAAACACATACTCTATTTAAAAATAGAATGAGCACTACATGCAAATTTGTGGTCATATTATGATATTGGCCAGATTATTGTTTGGATTTCACAAGGCGACCCGAACAAGTTACATCCCTAAGAAAAAACACAGTTATGGTGAAAAAAAAAGAAGTGGCAAGCCTACTTGGGAATCTGCAATGAGTTTGTACTGTATGTTCTCACAAGTTTCCTCCCAGACACCAATATTATGCAGGTTAACGTATGCAGGTTAACTGGTTCCTGATAAAGTTGACCTTATTGTGTGTGATTGTAATATGAACTTAGATTGCAAGCTCCACTGGAAAATGGACTGATGTGAACAATATATAATCTTTGTAAAGTGTAAAAATGTTTTTCTAAAGGTATTTCTAAAGTTAAGCAAATGTGTGATAGAGTATTAAATTCTGGAAAGATATTAGCTGGTTAAAAAAGCAAATGAAATTCTTTGCTGCCTGAATTTGTCCCATTACCTTTAAGGTCTGAGTAGTTTAATCAAATGGAATATATTTCCTGCAGTAGTTTGTCATGAAAAAAGTGAACCAACTAGGTTTGCCGCATTTGCCATTTAAGGAAAACTGTACCTCTAAACAAATGTCTCTTTAAATAAATATTGCATAAAACAGTCTATTTGTAAAACCCTGATTCATGTAGATAAACAATTTTCATAAAATATACTTTTTTAATAGTATGTGCCATTGGGTAAGCCTACATAGAAAACTGTCATTTAAGAACTAAGGGCCACTTTGTGGGATCAAATGATTCAGGTGCTGTGTTAGGTCACATCAAAGTTCTGTCTTTTACTCCCACACTGTGAAATCTGGAAACATTTCAAAGCTGGAAACAATCAAAAGAAGAATGCATACAGTTCCAAATCTATAAAAAAAGAAAAAGAAAAAAAGGAGGCCAATTAAAAAGTTTCTTAGAATTAGCCATTCTATAACATACTAAAAATTAACTTAAAGATGAACCGTCCCTCGTCCTGCAGTCTTAAGGCACTCTGAATTGTATGGGTATGTAATTACCCTGTAATTCCATTTGTTTGTTGCTATGAAATTAACATTAATGTAATCTGGAGGCTGTCAATTCTGAATTGATTTTTGTCATTTCCAATTTCATCAAATTATCATTCTGCTTTCATTAGAGAAACTCTATATGCTTTCTGCAGCATGTTATTGAACTGCTTCTAATTAGAGAGGTAAATGTTTTACACATATACTTTCACATGTTAATGGATTTATGTTCTTCTTTTATACAGGTATGGGATCTTTTATGCAGAAATTCATTATCTCAAAATCTCCGAATTACAGGAAGGCTTCCATAGACTTCATTTTAATCAAATAATTCACATTTTTTAAAAGTAAATTTTTTCACTGTAATAATAAAATAGTACCTTGTACTTGATAGGTATGGAGATCCACATGAAGGAAAGATCAGTTATCCACAAAACTGAGAAATGTTGTTTTCAGAAAAATATCTGCTCAATTAGATGCCACAACACATTTTCAAAAAGTTGTGTAATGCTAAAAAGCATCCCATGGAGGCTGGGTCTCTCAAAAGTAAAGAGGGTTACACTACTGTGTGGGGGCAAATATTAAAATGCTTTAAGATTAAAGTTCCTTAAGTAAAATTGCAAAGAATTTGGTCATCAAATTTCATCATTTACAGTACATAATATTATTGAAAGTTTCAAATAATCCAAAGAAATCTCTGTATACAAGGGGCACAGCCAATACTGGTGGCTGTAATCTTCAGACCCTCTGGCAGTCCTATATATAAGAAACCATATATAAATATGATGTGTAACCCCATCTAGGCTATGCTAGACTATGTCCGTGTAAGTATATAAAGAACTGGACACCAGAACAAAAAACAAATAATACCAGTCGTTAGTCTATTAAAGCAGCACAGGGTAGCTATACTCACATACTGCATATGTCACATATGTGTCAGGCAAGAGTCACAGCAATTTAGAGATGGAACCCCCTGATCCCTGTACAGACAGCTTAGCATACTTCCAGATGTACCCTCTGTAAAATTACTTAGATCCCCAAATGTTGGATCAGGGAATAATCATAACCTGCATCCCTATAAGTTCTGTGATCCCTACACTACAGGCCAGTCTTACATGAGGGGAGAACTACTCCCTTGCTATCCATCCTATTTGAAGCATATGCTGCTCTTGCCAACTAGTGCTGCCTAACTTTTCAAAAAAGTTTTGGTATGGATAATTACACTGTCCTGACAAAACCTTATTCATGGGGTCCCTGTTCTCTATATCACCAAGGGGTTCACCACCCTTGGGGCCTTTCCTTTATGGGGCTTGAGTTTCCTTGCTCCCCAGCACCATTCAAGCTGTTCCTCAGGTGGAGGCAAAAATTAGAAGGATTGCACCTTGCCAAACACTATATAAAAGTATGTCAGGAAGTGGTAATTAGCACATGGGTCGATAAAACACTTATGCTAATTCAATACACGAGTTCTTGCCCAGTAACTAGGGGAACCAATCCTGTAGGGAATTAAAAGACACGGAGGCCCCTTAACCCTATGGGTCCCTACACATGCTTTTCAAGGAAGGTCTTGCTTAATTCAACAAGACAATACTAAACTGCATTCTACACTGCCGGGTGATGTTGTGATGGCTGATTCTGTTGATGCTTTTAAGAGGGGCTTGGATGATTTTTTGGACAGACATAATATCAAAGGCTATTTTGATAATAAATTCTACAGTTAGTATAGCTATGGGAATATATGGTTTGTGTGAAAGAGTGGAGATGTGTGTGTGTATGCTGGGTTTTTAATTTTGAGTGGTTGAACGTGATGTACTCTGTCTTTTTTCAACCCAATTTAACTATGTAACTATGTAACAACTCTCTAATCTGTAGTGCTGGTCTAAACTGCCTGCAACCCACTTCTGAAACATGAAGCATTATAAAATTATATGAAAAATAAAACACTTCTCAGTTTCAACATTAGCTATATATTATTACATATTAAATATAAGGTGAGAACTAAACCCTTAATAAAAAAACCCTACCCCCCTCCCCTCCATGCTCCCCCCAGCCCAGCTGCTACCCCTGGTAAATGCTCCTAACTCTTTACTTACCCCTCGGTGCAGATTCAGGGCATTGAAGTTCACAGGGGCCATCTTCTTCTCTTCAGTAATCTTTGGGTAGAGGGCAGCATATCGGCACATATGCAGTTGGAGCAATCATCCATTTCACAACAACTGTGCATTTGTCAAAAGTCATGGAAATTGTCGAAATGAAGGAAGAAGATGCAAAGATTAACAAAGTACTGGAAGATGGTGTCCGTTAACTCCAATGCACTGAATATGCACTGAGGGGTAAGTAAATAGCTAGGGGCATTTACCAGGGGTAGCAACTAGGCTGGGGGAGCAGGGAGGGTGTCTATGTATGGTAGGGGGTAGAGTTTCCAATAAGGGTTTAGTTCTCCTTTAAATGATTTGCAGACCATCCTATTCTCTTTTTTATATTGTACAAGTACCAACTTTTTGTATTAATGGGCACTTGCGATGTTTCAGATACATTGATATGCTGGAACTTATTTACCTGTTTGATCAGATTAAAAAAAAGAAGCTACCGCTGTCTGCCTATTGTATTGAATGAAAGAAGCAATACCTGCTGTGCCGATTGGTTAATATTCGAATACTTGCATACATGAATGAAAGAGCTGGCATAGGAGGCTCAAGTAGCAGCATAACCCATTTACATTGTGTCAACGAAGGCTTTCTTTTATCCAAGTCATGATATATAGTATCTACCCATAATAAGTCTAAAGCAGTTGAAGAAGTTGTTCAGATGAGACTTATCACTACACAATCCAAAATTTATTTACTTTTTTAAAATTATGATCTAATTCTTAATAAAGCACTTTAATAATAGCACTTTCTAAATAAGCTAAAAGAACAAATGTTTGTCCCTTGATCTGTAAGTACATTAATTGCGCATTCATTTTTGTTGTGCTTTTTTAAATCTTTACATTTAGTATGGGACCAAGGCAGCAAGATTTAACCATTGAACCTTATAATTACTCCGCTGCTGACAAGCAGTGCACATTTAAATGTTGGAAAACTTGCTTTCAAGATGCCATGTAAATTAAAACCGAGAGTGGCTAACAGTTTACTAGAATATTTATTTTATCGCTGAATTTTAAGTATCAAAGGTCCATGTTTACCATTACTGAAAATGCCCAATTTACATTTACTAATGAATAATTCATGAAAAGGACACACAGGCTGGACTGCATTTGCAAATATACTTTAAATAAGGTTGCTACAAATGTGTATGAAAGTAAACAAAGAACAGAAATATATGTTGGTGTTGTATGTTCACTAATGCAAGAAACTATGCTCATGGTGTTTGATAAGCATTGCGATGTTATCGAGACAGGGATGTATAATTCCATTCATTTGTCAGCCATTTGCAGTGTTCATGTTATGTTTAAGAAGAAACAAAAAATTCCTGCTGAATGTGAATTATGGAATTGATTGTGTGACTGTGTGTGCAACCTATATAGGTTACTTAAGGAGAAAACATTTAATGATATATCAGTTCAGTCAAATCATTCTAGCTGTCTGTATAGGCTGGATAAGTATTTTTCTAAACCCCTTATAATGTTTCAGGTAGGGGAGATAAGAAAAGGTACAGGAATAATAGAATAAAATCATTTTAATGCTGTTATGTTGGGTTCGAAAAGACAAAGGAATTTTGGGCTACTGTTTTACGTTAGACTGATCTAGAATCAAAATGCTACAAAAAAGAAGGGAAGCAAAGAAAATAATAATTAGAGACTCATTCAATGAACAGTGTACATTATTTTTTCCCTCCTCAAGTGCTGGAGTGAACACCTTTCTTAGGGAATGCTTGTGCCCCAGGGAATGTTGCGCTTGAGTACCAGATTAAATATCCAGTGCTTGGTGTAAAGAGCAGTGCCATGAGGTACAGCAGAGCCATACCTTAGTAGGGATGGCGCGAACCGCCGCAAAAAAGTTCGCGGACGCGTTCGCGAACTTGCGACAGACGCGCGAACGGTTCGCGAACGTCGCGAACCCCATAGACTTCAATGGGAAGGCGAACTTTAAAAGCTAAAAAAGACATTTCTGGCCAGAAAAATGATTTTAAAGTTATTTAAAGGGTGCAACGACCTGAACAGTGGCATGCCAGAGGGGGATCAAGGGGAAAGAACAATCCATTATTTTCTTATGTCAAAAGTGTTACAAAGTATCTTACCTGCACCTGTTAGCTGTTCTGGACTCTCTGCCAAAAGCCAAGTTCAAATCTTTGCTTCTTTTTCTGGCTGTTCAGTGAGGGTCTTTCCAGTGAAAGAGGGTCCTCCAAAAAGAGGGTCTTTCCAGTACAAATGAGGGACAGGGGGTTGAGCTCGCAAAAGAGGGACAGTTGGGACTCGGGAGGTATGCACATTTTTTTTTTTTTTAGTCCAGGGGGTGTGTGGGGGTGGTCCAGGGAGATCTTCCTGATTGGCTGCCATGTATCTGCTGGTCTGGGGTGAGAGGGCAAAAAAATGCGGCAAAAAAAAATGCGCCAAATTGACGCGAACCCAAAATGCGAACGTCGTGCGACGTTCGCGAAATTCCGGCGAGCGCGAACAGCGGATGTTCGCGCGAACAAGTTCGCCGGCGAACAGTTCGCGCCATCCCTATACCTTAGGGCAGGAAATAAGGACAGGAACCCAATGGCCCTAGGGCAGTGTTGAACTGGGGTGTCCCATGCCTGGGGGGCCCCTACCCTGTTGTAAGCTTTAGTTTCACCAAGCACCACCCCCACACAATGCATACTGTCCAACACTGCTCTAGGGAGGTGCCTTCTCCCTCTGCCGCTTTTGTATAGAGTTCTGCCTAATACTGACAGTTCTATGTGTTAATGACTCCAGAGTGTTTATTAATTGGTAATAGTGTCCACTGAGTGGAGTACTATAAGGGTATATGTAGTGTACAATGAAATATGTGTTGATTTACGTATTCTTTAAATGCTGGTATAAAGAGTAAACAGTATCTCTTGGAATGTGATTTTATGAGTTCAAAATTGATTATCAATTTTCATTAACTTTTTGTGGATGGTAGCCATGCATACACCCATAAAAGAGTTAATGACTGTAATGAATAAAGTTTACCCTGGTGGTCCAGTGGTTCTCCCTGGTGGTCCATCCACCATCCTCCTTGCTGTGCTCGCTTCCCTATGAGTTTTATCCTCCTGGTTGATGATGTCATAGCGCATTGTTGCAAAATTCAAAAGTATATAAAGGGATTTCAGTGTTTTCACAGTGTTTTCAGTGTTTGCCCGTTGTTAGGTTCAACTATGCTTGTTGCTGAGGCTTTTATTCCTTGTGAATTCTGCTTGATCCGTTGATATTGACCCTTGCCTTCCTGCTTGATTACCCCGAAATCTCCAATCTGACCTTTGCCTGTTTACTGACTATCCTACAACCTCCAACCCTAATCTTGGCCTGTCTTCCAAGTGGCGTTCCTCCTTCTAGTATCCTTGGTGAGAGGATGGTGACCCTTTACTTGTACAGAACCTTTAGCTTTGCTCCCCTCTTAGTAAGACCTGGCAACATCCAATTAGCTGAGGGTTCATCCCTAGGTGAAAGGCAGCTGTTATAGGCAGAAACAAGAGCTGAGACCAGTCAGCCTAGCAGTGGGTCTTGATTTATGGTGCCGTGTGTGACAATGACAATTTAATATTCAACAAATTATTTTCTGCACCAGAACAATTTGTTCCAGCACAGAAAATAATTGTCTAAAGTATCAATCCCTGATCCGAATTGCATTTGGAGATGAATAATTTGGATAGTGGTTAGCATACAGCACAATGAAGACTGAAACGTTGTAATAAGAAACTTTTTCTCTTTTTCACCATATTTTAAGTCCTGTGAGTGCCTTGCTTTACATAATATTCTATATGACTTTCCTGCAGTGTGCATCCAGGCTTTTTCTCCAGTGAGTGAGTGCAGCTATTTATCCTTCATATATATATCTTCATATATATATATATATATATCTGTCTGGATGCCATCACAACTTGTGTATAGGTGTAAGTTGCCTGGGTGCAAATAAAGCCCAAAAAAGATAAATATATACCAGAAGGAGGCTCGCACTGAAAGGTCTTACGAAAAAATAACAGTGTTTATTAGTCAAAAATAAGAACTAACATTTTGGCTAGCACTCTAGCAGAAAATAACAAACAGTAACCTTTAAAACCCCTAGTGGCGCTAAAGAGGAAATGGTGACATAATTTTACAGAGTAAAGCTAAAATGTAGTCAACAATATCAAAAACAAAGTTAAAACAATAAAGAGGCACCCAAATGCAAAGAGCGTATCTGTTTATACATATTATTGTGACATTCTTACAGTTTACAGCTAGTGATAGGTGAATTTGGGGCATTTCGCTGAAATTTGCGAAACGGCAAAACCGGCTTCCGTTTTTGGTTCAAGAAAAAATCAAGAGAAAGGCAGGCAAGCCAGTTGGGGATGACTTAACAAATATCACACTGGAGATTCTCCATTTTCTCCCTTTACCCAAAGCTTACCACATGTCAGGAAATGACAAATGTACAAATTGGAATATTTATCCAAGTGGATACCTGTGTCACTTCATCAGTATTAGTGATGGGCGAATTTATTCGCCAGGGGCGGAAAAATTCGCCGCCAAAAATTAGCTGGCAAAAACAAGTCGCGCGTCGTTTTTGATGCGACGCACCGAAAATCATGCGACGCGCGTCGAAAACGACGCGACGCGTCGAAAACGACGCGACGCGCCGAAAACGACGCGATGCGCGTCAAAAACGACGTGCGACTCGTTTCGCTAATTTTTCGCCAAAGCGGTGAAGCGAAACGCGCCCGTTTCGCCCATCACTGCTCAGTATATGTTCAAGTGCTCTGAGCAGTCAAACGCTATTGTGATCTATGGCGTGACCATGTCCCGCAGCAGCAGATACACAGATACAAAGACTGATAGCTAGGCATGTGATATGTTATTTTTCTGCCTACACATTAAAGTCTTCTTTATTTAGTGGCCAATCAGGGTTTGACATTAATGAACTGTGTTTTCAAGGACAAGGAAAGTCTCAAATAGAATAAGGCTAGAAATGCTGTATTTTGTATACTAAATATAAACATGAACTTACTGCACCAGAATCCTAATAAGACAAATGATTTATATGCTTTCAAAGTTGCCTACAGGGGGCATCTTGTAACTTGGTTATACATCTTTGCAAGACCAAGACCCTGCACATGCTCAGTGTGGTCTGGGCTAAGTTTAGGATTGTCATAAATGATCAAACAGCACAAGTCAAATAATATCTGCCAGAAGCCAATACAGCAAAACTGATTAATAATTAATTAAAAGTTCTGTGTTGTCATTTAATCTAAGGTGAATTTTATAGTTTTTGTATTGTTTAATACAAACTTTCTGTAACCCTCCAGAACCAGTGGCTGCAGCAAAATAATCCTCCAAATAGAATCCCAGTTTATCTGTTTAAATCTGGCTCCATGATCTTTGCCCCTGCAGTTGAAGTTGGAAACAGTAAAGGGGATGTAAAGGCAAAAATAAAATCCAATACAAATCTCTACACAGACTGCTCTACAGGGAAACAAAGCTGCTGGAGTTCTGCATGGCTGGGCCGTAAGGCCGGGGTGTAAGGCGCTGTTCATAAGTATGATTGTTTCCCTGCACAGCAGTTAAGGACCGTCTGACAATTCCTATCCACAACAGTAAATGAAAGGAGAATTTCACTGCATAAAGTCAGGTTTCTTATACAAATGGTATACATTTTTTATTAAATTATATATAAATAATTATAATAATTACATAAAATAAATTATCTATTTTTTGCCTTTACATGCCCTTTACTGATATATTTATGTACGTCTTGGTGGATATATTTATAAATGAGAAACTTAGGTAGAAATGTGTCGCTTAAAATTTGAGGGGTCAAAGATCATAACAGACATTTAAAGAGGCAGGAAGGATTGAGCATAGGACAACTATCATAAGTGCAGAGAATTCATTTTGTTACAAGCACCTTTAATGAATAGTGGTTTAAGTGTAACTGAGGGGGGAAATTGAGTGAATGTAACCAGGGCCACCATCGGGGGGACAAGTGTCCGGGGGCTGCACTTTTCGAAGAGCCAGACCCCCCTTACGAGCCCTGAAGGGGTGTGGAATGTGGAAGTGCCGAACAGTCGAAGTCCTGGAGTGGCGAAAATACCCAATGTCATGAAAGGAGCTGATACTGTCCTGAAGCCACGAGTTCAATTCTACTGACACCAATTTGTTTTTTTTTTTTTTTTTT
>CM044432.1:30311435-30334871 GCA_024363595.1 Xenopus borealis
GGGCCCCAATTTTTTTTAACTTGTAAGAGGGGCCCTGGCACCAATGCTTTTAAAAAAAAATTATGGTGGGCCCTGGTGCCAATGTTTTATAAGGGAACCCTGACCATCAATATGTGTGGGGGGGGGTCACTTTTTATTGCAGATGGTTTAGTGGTGGGGCTTGGGAATTTGATTCAAAGTTTGTCACAAAGAATTGACTCCAAATAGGTTCTAGAAGGTTCCCCATAGGCTAAAGCAGCAATTCATCAGGTTTCAGAGGGTCAATGGTCGAAGTCAAATTTTTAGAGACAAAATTGAATTTTTTGCAAATTACTTAGTCCAAGTACACAAAAATAGCTCGAAATTCAAATTTTTTTCATTCGGATATTCACTTCCGCCCTTGATAAATCTGTCCCTAGGAGTCTCCTTTGAGCTTTGGTCTGGATACTCGGAAATTCACCAGTTTTCAGATGGTGAATGACTGAAGTTGAATTTTTAAAGAGACAGTACTCTAATTTTTTTAATTCAGATTTTCACTCGGCCCGTGATAAACCTGCCCCTAGGAGTCTGCTTTGATCTTTGGTCTGGATACTGGCTATGCTTTTTCCTCTTTTGGCTGTCTTTTCCTCTGGCCTTTGGGTCTCCCACTGTTTGACTAATATGGTTCCATAAAATGAATTGGGTTTCCAGAGAAAGCTTGCAGACCCCCAAAACATTGGTGCACTCAGGGATTGGTGTAGTTCTTCATCTTTTCCAAAAGGCACTAGACATTGCTGGTAACCTATATTCTAGGTCTAATCATACTGGACCTACTATATGCTCTATAAAAGGAAAAAAAAAAAACAGCTCCCCACACACCGATAATATAATGATATAGCTAACCATCCATCATGGGTGACATGTTTTGTCTTTCTTCTTTCATTAAATGCATGTGTACATGTCTATAAAAAGGACTGGACAATTAAAAAAAAAAGGCAAGTGTAATGATGACTGTTATTGATGCCAAAAAGGAGAAAATATTAAATGGAAAAATAATTCAAGTCATAAAGGGGGTAACTATGTGGGAGCAAACCCCTTGGCTGCTTGGGCCTGCAGAGAGAGATGACATAGTAGCAAACCTTTCCACCCCAGAGCCCTTGTTCAAGACCATGGGCTTTTACATTGCTGTTATATTGTTTTATTTTTAAAAAATTACTCTGAGTTTAAACTTTTATGTAGTGTAGCCTTAACACAGTAAAGTCATTTAGTTTCTTAATTAATGTGTCAAGATAGGGATACAACTAATCTGGATATAAACTCTGCATTGGGATTTCTATTTCAGCAAATATTTGGTGTAAAGTGCATCACAGGCTGAACTAAATTATACACTAAAACTGACATAAACTTCTGCTAAAACACAGGCAAAAGTAATTGTAAGGAATAAAATGTTAATAGATGAGAGGATGAGTGATAGAAGGGCAAGGCAGACTAGACAAGCATGAAAAGAAAGCGGAAACAGAGGATGGGTTGAGAGCACATATTGCACTTGTCATTAATATGTCTAAGCTTAATGCTGTGTGGAATGCAAGCACGTCTGAAGGGAAGAAAGAGCTATTCTCACAGATAAAAATGAAATGACTGTAACTGCATGAGCAAACCATTTACTTGTTTAATTTGTATAATACCATCATTGCACTGTAGGTGCATTTCTATTTCAATTTACATAGTGCCACATATCTATGCCTTAATTTACAAATGATCATGCAATAAGCGTTAAACACTGCAAATATCATAAGTATGGAAGACTTAATTTCCTTTACTGATACTGCAGCGAAATTTGCAATTTTGTCAGTGCCAAAATGTTTCATGAATCTGTACTAGAATTTTACTGTGCATTTTATTTTGCTACAAAAAACATTTTGTATGTGGGAAAAAAGCAAGTGAAAATGGGCATCAAATCCAATGCATATGGCACAAGAAAAAAAGCCCATTAACTTCAATGCATTTGGCATGATAAATTGATTACAGTTTGGTGAATTGTTCTTGGTGAAGATTTGCTAGCTATAAAGATGAACCCACACTACATTTTCTTACCAAATAGTAATGATGTTTTAATATGCTGGCATATTTAGAAATCACTTTTGATATGGTAACTAGATCTGAGCAGACCCTGCTGCTGGGGGCCTACAGATAGAGAAAGCCCTTTAAGGACCAATGTAGGGTTTCCACCTGTCCAGTTTTGATGTGGACAGTCTAATTTTTGGAAGGGCTGCCCACGTCAAAACTTCCAAATTAGGTAAAACTGGGTAGGTTTCTCTTAGACAGAATCTGTGATAACCATGTCATAGCAGCACCTCATTCTGTCGCCCAGCCTGCCCATGAAATCAGCTGTTCACCAGCGATGTCACTGCCACATCCCCCTGTGTAGACCTCATAGTACCGAAAAGTGCCAACCTTAGATCAATGCCTTCTACCATAATCATTGTTGAACACCAGCAATTTTTGTCCTCTACCCCAAAATTATTACACCTAGCACTGTTGGGAGCAGCATTTTGAGGTTGTAGTTGGTCCGAGGGAACACTTGTTTTCTGTAGGGAGGCCTATGCATCCCAAGTTACTCATCTACTATGATTCTTTATAAAAAAAATGGTGATATTCTTGTGCTGGTGACACATATATTAAAGGTTAAATGAGTTTTAAGTGGTTAAAGTAATTGAACTATATAATTTGGGTTTTTGGAATTTGTTAACGGAAAACGCTCTTAGAAATGTAAAATAAATGGACGGTTTCTGTTATTCCATGGGTAAGATGTCCATTACTTTATATATTCTTTTTCGCTATTTCAAGCTCTAATTTTTAGTGTGTAGTGATGCTAATTAATGACCACACTTTACCAAATAAATTGAAAAGTGCTAGTCTGGATCATTAATGCCACCATTAATTTCTTAAAAAAAGAGTTCAGCTCTACTGCCCTGTTTAACACAATGGTCATCTGCGTTGACATAGCAGGAAAGTTAAAAAAAAATGAAAATATTCTGAATCCTGGGATTTCTTGGGATGTCCTGGGAATTCTTAAGAACTCTGTAGCTTGGTGACACTCCCTATTTTTTTGACTTGTAAGTAAGTGACAAAAACCTAAAATAAATGAGATATATATGGCATACAATTAATAATTTTACCCCACGGAATGTTAGCTCTCTGGGCTGATATAATTACCAGCCACTCAGTTTGAAAAGATGCTCCACTGGGTTCAATAAAAGACATTGAAGCAATAGAAAGCAAAACGATGGCCACTCAAAACAAAATAATAGAGCTTTTTCTAAATTAAAATAATAATTAAGTCTTTTATTTTTTAGGACTTGTAGTCAAGCTAATACAGTTATAAGAAATACAGAATAAATTTTTAGAAATATGACTACTTCTTTGTTCTACCCTCCACAGCCAGTCTATTGGCTTCAATTATAAACCATGCCGTAAATTGATTGATTGAGGAATTGACATGAATAAATGCTGGGATGCCAATAATACAAAGGCTGAAACTGAATGAATCATTAAAAATCCATAATAGTAAATAATGTCCGGTGGCATAATTAAATCTACAGTAAATAATGGTAATATGATCCCTGAAATGAATGTGCATATTTGAAACAAAAATGTGACTTGGAATATTTCACACAACTCATTTGTATTACAAGAACTCAAATAGCCTGCTCAGTTATTAAGTATATGTCCTTCCTAGAACTGAAAAGCATTTATAATAAGATGCAAACCAAATATTATTTTCTGTTATTTTATCTTGGAAATGTAACAGGGTAATTTTCTGTAATGGAAACTGCGTGGGCAGGAGAGACTGTAGTCATTTATTTCCAAGACATTTCATAAGTAATACTCGTGCTGTGAGGGTCACATCTGTGGTTTCACAAGGCAAAATGCACAAAGCACTGCAATTGGTATTGTGCAAATTAACATGATTAGAATGGAAAATAAAATACAAATATTAGAAGACAGACATAAAAACACTTTATATTGTAATGTGCAGTTGACCAAAGAAATCACCTGTTTTGGTTAAAAGAAAGCTAGTAAGAAATAATAGGGTTTGGATGTTGCATTGTAATGTACAGGGGACCCTGGGAAACAAAGCCAAATGGTTAAGCGGCAGGGCATGACAGGGACGAATAGGGCCCTATAGGAGTGGTGTTGGATTATGGGGATTGCAGTAGACAGTTAGGGTATAGGAAGAAGGAGCAACAGAGGGTATAATAAGGTTGGAGTAAAACAAGTGGCCAACATTTTACCTGGAAGGTGGAGACAGCTCCCTCCACCCAGCCCAGGGGTTACAGGGAACAAGAGGATGGATGGGACAGTGCCAGCTATATGGGGAAGGGCTTGGTGGGCTGCACTATGGGCAGCCAAAAAGGGAAAAAGAAAACAGAAGGGGGTAGTTCAAGCATGAGAGAGAGAGACAGAGAGAGATTAGTCATTAAAGTGGACCCGTCACCCAGACACAAAAATCTGTATAACAAAAGTCCTTTTCAAATTAAACATGAAATCCCATTTCAAATTTTTATTAAAGCAATCATAGCTGTTTTATGCTCATTTAAAAATCTCATCTGTCAATCAATATGTCTGCCACTCCTCTATGCCTTAGGCATAGAGGCGGGGCAGATAATTACTTTCACTTTCCATTCAGCACTTCCTAGATGTCACTGCTCCCCACACATTCCCCCAGTTCTCTAAACCATTTAATTGTGTAGCCAGGACAATGGGATAGACATCGGCTCCCCCATTCAGGAGCACAAACAAGATTCTGAGATGATACAAGGCTGCCTTAATAACAGTGTCCACAAAATGGCTCCTGCCTGCTTGCTATAATTATGAATTCCCAGACTGAAGAAAACAAGATTAAATTAATTTATATAGTGTAATTAATGTTCATTTTGCTTGACTAATGTGATGAAATATGATTTTGAATATTTTTTTGGGGTGACGGGTCCACTTTAATACAGATAATTACTACATGGCAGCACAGAATTTAATAATCAGCCCTGTAGCATCAGCTTCTTTGATAGGCCAACCTCATTTTCTGTTTGATAATTTGTAATGACCCCTAAGCTTGGCTTCTCAACAGCTGCTCAGTGCCCACTGAGCATGTGTGTATCACAGACACTTTCCAAGATGGTGACCTTCTGTGATAAGTTTGAAGTCCTGGATTAGTGCTGCTATTCAGAAGCTGAAATTAGGTTGGTGCAATGAGGTCATTATATAAAATACAGCATTTTTAGCCCTATTCATTTGAAGGGTTTAGTTCTCCTTTAAGGATTGGAGCCCAAAACTACACAGCATACTCCAGGTGAGGCCTTACCATGTGTAAATTATGTTTTTATACCTAGAGTTAAGTCCCTTTTGTGTACAAGACAGTACTTTATTTGCTTTAGTAGCATGAAAATTAGTTGCATGGGTTGTTATACACTAAAATCCCAAGATCCTTCTGAGTTAAAAAGGGCCCCACACGATACCCTTACATTTTTATTTCTAAAAAGGCCACTACCTTGCAATTATCAATGTTAAACTTAATTTGCCAGTTTGCTACCCACTTTTCCATTTTGCATGGAACTTATAGTTTTGCACAATTTAGGATCATCAAAAAAACAGAAACAGCACTTACAATGCCTACCTCAAAGTCATTGATATTTTTTTTTTAATTATTGGAAAAAAAATTTAAAATTATAACAAAAGGGCAAGGTGGCCGTCGCTAGAAAAAAATTGTCAAAACTACACTTCGCAGGGACATTGGCAATTTATTAAAAGTCATGGACAACAATTTTCTATTGAAAGAGTTTATCGTTAACAAAGTTTTGCACCCTTTCGCCAGATGAATTTTCACTAAGGTGAACAATCTTTACGCTGAAAATTCACCAAAGTGAGAATTTTCCACCACATAACCAGAGTCTGCTTTGCCAGGTTATACCTGGAGAACTGATAAAATGAAGCTACATCCTCCCCAATCTTATGTTAGTGACATATCCTGTATACCGATAAATATATATATTTTTTTTAGCCATTTGAAGGTCATGCCACATTTATTTTAGGGTGGCTCATTTCTAGGACAATAGAGGATCTCTTTGCTCTAGCACCTGCAGTAGCTCTGAAATCGAGAACTGCGGCTCCTACATAGATGCAAGTGCACATGGACAGCAGGACATAATTTGATTGTTCAGAGTATATTAACTCACACATCTTACACTAAGGAGGAGTAAACAACTGCTCATACTGCAAGGATCATTATTTTAGGAAACTGGCTAGAAATTAATGTAAAGGAACTGCTTATTGCCCGGGCTTAACTTTTTGCAAAGCAATGAGATCCAGTGCAGTTCATACTCTGTTACTAATGGTCAAGAAGGGAATTACTGAAGCAGAGGACATTCTGTGGATTATGATTGGCACATGAATAAAAGACAACTCTGCAAATGTATGTTTTTATTGATGTGTTAAGCACTTTAAGAAGGTTTTTTTGTTTATTTATGTTTTATTTATGGCACTTGAATCCAATAAAGGCTACCATTTTACAAAGAACTAATAAAGACAATTCTTTTAAAGCCTTTACCAAATGTGTTTCATAACTAATGGAAGTAAAATCAAACTGAAAACCAACTTAATCTGTAACAAAAAAAAAACAACCAGTTACAATGTGGCCAACATCCAGAAACCTAATATATGATGAATCATAATTAGTTAAAAAGTTGCAATGATCACAGCAACACAATATCTTATTTTATTTTAGCATGCTGAGGCTAGCAATAGTTCTGCAGATGGAACAGTTTCTATCTCTTTTTACACATAAAGCCTAATGGTATGTGAAATGTGCAGATCTGCTGAAAGAGCACTTTGGATTATTTAATGCCTTTAAATCAACATGATGCATACGTTTATCCATGTGGTGGCCTGACACAAATCAAAAAAAGTTTGTTGAAAAAAGTATTACAAAATGTGACAGATAAGTCAATGCTCTATATGAAATTCTCTACAAAGGACACTTGCTCAGCTTGTTTTTCAAATGTATTATGATGTTTATTTTATCAGTAATATTTTCTATACTACAACACATACTCAAAAAAGGGGGGTTGTGGGAGCATTCCTACGCCCAGTTGTTAAAAAAGTGTAAAACAAATAGTAAAGGCAAAGTAAAATTGAATGTATAAGTGAATATAAATGAGTATAAATGAATATTTAGAAAAAACGTGCATTTGTGTGCATAGGTAAGAGTAAAGGTGAAAATAAATGTAAGCAAAAAGAAGTAAATTAAGCTAAATAGAATGGAGTAATAGGTGTAGTAAGTGTAATAAATGCAGAAGTGTACTAAGTGCAATTAAAAACATAGGGCCACCATTAGTTGAATGGAGTAGGTATGGGGTATAAATACAAAAAAGGGGGGTTGTGGGAGCACTCCTAAATAAAAAAAAATATATTAAAGTATATAGTCCCGTCTCATAAATAATTTGGTATAATTAATATGAGTTAATTGGAATGGTTATCCAGAATGCTCGGGACCTGGGGTTTGTTCTATAATTTGGATCTTCATACCTTATGTCTACTAGAAAGTCATGTAAACATTAAATAAACCAAATAGGCTGATTTTGCTTCGAATAAGGATTAATAATATATTAGTTTGGATAATGTTCAATGTACTGTTTTATTATTACAGAGTAAAAGGAAATCATTTTTGAAAATTTGAATTATTTGGATAAAATGGATTCTGTGGGAGAAGGCCTTTCCATAATTCAGAGCTTTCTGGATAACAGATTTACTGAAAATGGATCCCATACCTGTAATTAAACTGGTTGAAAAGTTGCTTAGAATTGCCCATTCTATAAATGTCAGGGGGCCTAGCGTGGGGAGAAGTCAGGACTAAGGAGGAAGCTAAAGGGTTAAAGTCCAGATACAGTGTACAGGCAGGGTTCAGGCAAATCTCAAGGTCAAGTCCAGGCAAGGGTTCAAAGGCAGGCAGAAAACAGCAAAGTCCAGGCAATGTCAAAGATCAGGACTCAATTCAGGAAGAAATTAGGAACACCCAGGAACAAAGTTAGCAATTACTATACTCGGGCATTGAACCTGGTTCCATGGCGTCCTATTATTTTTAAATTTGGTGACAAAAATTAGCGTTGTGACGTTGCCACGTAGTGCGTCCATCGCGACGCAGTGACGTCACCGAGCCAGCATCACTACCCACTTGGCGGCTATGAGCGCCACCATTTTGGGAGCGACACTGAAGGAAGAACACACACTGCCTGGAGCTCCTGGTAAGGCTCCGGGCTGCATTCATGACAATAACATACTAAAAGTTAACTTTTAGTAAACCTAAAGGCAATCGCTTGGATGCAGGCACACATTGGATTTTGATGTCTAAATGTGATAGTTTGAATTTTGACACCATAATCTGCTGTAGGTACTTGCACACTGGCTTCCACAATGGTTCAGGCAAAAGAAAGGACTGATTTTTCGGTCTTGGTGTAGAAGCTGAATTTATCCGTTATCTAAAAAGCATCACATCTGGTATTAGCCACAGGAGCAGATTTAATAAAGGGTGGCCGTCGCTACCAAAAATTTGCTAGAAATCCCATCCGCAGGGACACCGCCAATTTACTAACAGAGGAAATTCCCTATGGAAAGAGACCGTCGATAGCTAGCGAAACTACCAGCATTAGGCTGCAGAGACGCAACTTCAAGTTTTGGTGAACTAGTGTAGTGGTAGCAAATTTTCACCTCGCGAAGTGGAGTGGAGTGTAGCAAAGTCTTCTTTTTCTGAAATCACATCAATGGAAGTCGTTAAAGATTCCCCAGTTCAATTTTTTTTAATTCAGAGCTTTCTAATCAGTTCTGGATACAGGATTTCATATCTGTTACTTCTTTTTTAAAGTATAATGTTTGAAACAGTTATCATTTTACACTATGAAAATATGATATGAAAGTTAAAATCTTTATAATAAAAAATAAGTAAAAAATTGTTTACTTAACTTACTGTCCTCTTTACAGTAGATAAACATTTTTATTGGTGCGAGCAGAGTTCATAGATTGTGATTTAGGAATCATTGGAATATTGTATTTTAGGGTTTTTTTGAGTACTTTGGAAACTGCACTATTTACAAAAAGCACATTTTCCTCTGCTGCACATTGCCTTAAGGAGAAGTACCATTCGACTTGATACATGTTGACTATTTTCACTCCAATCAGCCAAAGCTATTTCACGTTGGCTTTAGGGTAATGAAGTTATTGTTTCTATTGATTTGTTCTATTATGAAATAATGAATCTTTGGGGCACTGTGAAATTAGGTTTTTCAGGTTTTGTGTTAAATTGTTTTGCACCAATCTTTAGGAAACCCTGCTAAATAATCCACTTATCCTTTGTGCATCCTGGGCCTCTATACTTTAAAAAATCTTTGCTGAGGAATTAGTCTGAAAATCTCACATTCTTTTTGAGTTTTCTGTATTACGTCCATATTGATTTGTTTTCTACAGCTCTAAAGCACACAGTGTATATATAGTTTGTTTATATAGTGTTAGTCTGAAAAGAAAAGTCTTTGTCTGGAACATTATAGAACAAAAATATATTATGTTACTTTCATTTTAAATGAGAAGAAAAGACTGGGAAGAACTCTTGCCCCTCCACAGGGCTCCTACACTTTCTGACTGAAAAACAGGGTTGGCTTGGATTGGATCATAGGCAGTAGCATAGTAAATGGCAAATTGGCTTTGAGTGTAAGACGCTAACTGCTCTGCTACACTGAATTTTGAAAGTTATAGCTGCTGTTCAGTGAGTCACTGGTGGTGCCAATCCAAAGATGCGGGGCAGTCCTAAGGAGGGGGTCGAGGTTTCCTCTCAGGCTTTTGCTCTCTTTTAAGGCAATATTTATCAAAATGTGAAGCCAGAACTACTTTAGGACTTACCACAAATGTGGTAGAGTTGGAGTGAGCTTCTAGAGTACATAATACATAGTTCCAATTGTGCACTTAATTTAAATTTAAAACTTAATGCACTTAATTTAAATAATAATATTCGCTACCTTCTAATGGTAATTTTGTTATCTGAGTGGATGAGGCTTGTGTCTTGGCTAAGATAGTCATTTGAGAGGTGAGGCAACTGATAACATTGTAAATTTGGGTTGAAGAAAGGCAACTGTCCATCAAGTTTAACCCCTCCAAATGATCCCCCACATACAAACACACACTACTAATTTAAGGCCTTTAGTTTACTATAGCCCTGGAGTTCAGCGTCACAATGTAGCAGCACACTCCAAAGCCACCTCATAGAACCGACAGCTCACGGATTAGCGTAAAAATCAAACCTTTATTTTAGCATTTCATTGACAGACAAGGCGTCTTTATTTTAACATTTAATCGACAGACCTCAGACGCCTTGTCTGTCGATTAAATGTTAAAATAAAGGTTTGACTTTTAAGCTAATCTGTGAGCTGTCCGTTCTATGCGGTGGCTTTGGAGTGCGCTGCTACATTGTGACGCTGAACTACTGGACGTTCTTCTTGGTGACGGACTTGGGGCGGCTGCACTCGAGTCACCTTGTAGTTGGGGTAAATCAAATTAGAATTTTCTAATTTTTTTTGGTCAAAACTTACAAATTTTAATTTTAAATCACCAACTCAAATTTAAATTTAAATGTGAGATTTATCACACCTCGACCCTGGCAACAGTTCTGATTCCAATACGCACCAAATTAAACCTGACGAGTTCATTTACAAGTCAATGGCAGAGGTCTGTTGAACCATTTCAAGATGTTGATTGCCTTAATGACATGAGTTTTTTTTCGGAGGAAAACTTGATTCTAATTTGATTAAAATGTTTGTGTCATTCATAATTGATCGAATATTAGACGTTCATGTTTTTTTCATAAATAGCCTTCCTTTCAAGTTGTAAATTCAAATTCATTTTTTTTTAAAAGTCACATAATTCAAACCTACCCATATGTTTTATGATTTGTAAACTATAAATAAGAGATTGCCAAAGCTACATAGAATGGGTGAGCTACAAAATTCTTGGCAAATGTGTTTTAGAAATGCAAAAGTCTGCAATTCATTATAAAATCAGCTTTGTGTGTGCACACAGGCCAATGCAATACCTTTTAGTGTACTTACAAAAGACAGCAAATGGTGTGCATAGACTTCTCCTCTGTCTGAAACACCCTGGTGCTGTACTTGCCTTGCACATTAAAAGTGGAGATATATACAAGAATACGAATATATAAAGAATATAAAGCAGAGCAGAATATTGAGTCGCATTTTCTTATTAAACATTTACAATGAATACAAGGTTATTTACAGTAAGTATCAAAGTATCATATATTTACAAATTCCTATTTAATTGTACATGCAGCATAGATATTACATCATAGATATTACATTAAACAAAGTGATGGGCAAATTTAACACATTTCGCTTTGATGCATGACAAATTGCTCAAACACATCTTTGACATGCTACACAATTTTCATTTTACACATTTGCATACTTTTAGAGGCGCATTTATCAAAGGTTGAATTTCAAATTTATGTTCTGTTGCAAAGCTAGGAGTCATTGATAAGAAATTTAAGTTTATTTGCCACAGAAGCTGATACTACAGGGATGATTGTTAAATTCAGATGCTAGTTGTTCTGTTTTCTGAGCTGCCATATAATGAGAATCTGATTTATTCCATATGCAGTATACTGCGAGTCAGCCCTAGGTTCAGGTCACTGACAGCAGTAGAAAAGAAGATGGGGAGTTACTGGGGGGATCTTTGGAGGCAGCATCAGACTGGAATACTGGGAGCCTTTACTTCAGGGGGTGCCTGATCGGAAGGGGGGCCTGGGGGATCTGGGGCCCATGAGGGCCAGGGCCCACTGGGTTTTTTCCGGTGTTCCGCTGTTCCCTCTTTGGAGGCCCAGATCCTCACTGCTTAAGGGTTGTGGTTGCCTTAACCCGGTGCAGATCTATTACAGAAAAGTAGTCAGCACATCGATTCTTGCTTTATGTATATGTGGTGCACGTTCACATAAGGCCACTTTCCTTTGGTAAAACTGTATAGAAATGATTTTTTGAACAGCACCATTCAACTCTTCTTATAGTTTAAAAGCCTTTATTAGTGCTTTTGTGGACATCACAGCGACATTTCAGGCCATGAGGCCTTTATCAAGTTTGATGTTTGTGGTACAGAACCACAAAATATAATCTTTAGCCTAGCCTATTTCTTTGTTGAAATGTAGTTTTCCTAAATCAAGATGTGTTTTTGCATATCGTCAAATTGATGCAATGAAGTGGATATTCATTACTATAAAAATCATAATATTTAACAAGAATAAAGTACATGATTATACACAAAATTTGGCACTGTCAAATGCTAAAGCTTTTATACATGTGATATAAACACACATTGCACATTAAAAGAAGGCAAGCCTGTTGATGGAGTTTGCAGTCCTATTAAGTACTGTCTATCTTATTCATGTTGTCTTTATTGCCAGGCTGAATAGTGGGAGGCACCTCTCTGTTTATCTCTGTTTATGAGCTGTAGATTTTATTCTTTCAGCTTCCATTAAAATAAAACTGGGAGCAGAGTTCATAAAAGTCAAAGCTGACAAACTAAAACGAGCCTTAAGTCAGCAAATTCTAAGCAAAAAGTTGGGCATTGTTTTAGTATAACTTACTATTCATTGCAAGAAATAGAATCCTTATGGAGTAGGGCACTCACATGTAATTATAAAAGTAATTTGTTTTATTCTGTGGCTGCAATCTAATTTTCAAGTTCAGTGATTTGAGCAAAACCATTGCCAAATGACTACATGCATTCATACCTGATATCTAATGTCTAAAGTGTTTGGAGTATATTGAATGTGTAATTAAAAGTTAATTCAATAACACACACTGAGGCTTATTTACTAGTTTCACAAAAGGACTAAGTATTATTGCCCAAATAACTTTTGAACCAGGTGCTGTTGACTGGATTAATTAACACAATAGCCAAATAATGGCTTCGATCTCCCAACAGGAGGCAGTATTTATTAGTTATTTTAGAAAGCAAATATCTCATCAGTTGCCAAACCGTGTCAGGTTTAGTCACAGAGTTGTGATAAGCAAGTAGGAGTTTATATGCTGGATAACCTGGAGTATAACCATATCTGGAAGATCTGAGATGGAAACCATGAAACTGTTTTAATAAACAAAATAAAATAGCAAAACAGGTTTAAAAATAAATAAAAAAACTACATAGTGGCAAATGACAGGAAGAAGCAGAGAGGTAAGGAGGGGAACACAGGGACCAGGCAGGAAACCAGGAACCAGGCAAAGGCTCAGGAATAAGGTGAACAAGGAAGGTGGAGAAGCAAAATCTCAGCTAGAATGATCAAGCAACAAACAATACCAGAAGCAGGCTAATATAGGTCCTTAATTGAAAGCACATGGAGTTAACAAGGTAGGTGGTGGAAAAGGAGAAGGAGGGTGGAATACAGTACTTCAGTGTACATTAGCACTGTCACCAAACGTCTCTGGTGATCAGTAGGATATTACACAGTCCAAGTCATACACAGACCAGTGTTTGTATCCCAACAAGTCATGGCATCTGGTCAGGCATAGACTGGCAATCTGGAGCAGACATTAATCACAGTAACCATTACAGCTTTACAACAGTCCCTCAGTTGTTCTCAGTCACAGCATCACTATTAAGACAGAGACCACCTTCTTAAGTCTCTCCTTTACTTAGGGAGCTTTTGGCTCATACAGGTATCACACAGGGTTAAGTTCCCCAATGGTCTGAAAATCTCCAGTGGTTGGGAATCCCCTTCCGTGCCTAGTGCAGGACCTAAATTGGATATGGGAGGGGGTCCTATAGGGCATGTCTACCAACATTGGAGATAAATATCTGGAGAGATTTCTGGAGATATTGCCCATAGCAACCAATCAGATGTTTGATTTTGTTTTCTAACTTATAGGTTGCTGTTTAAATCTAATTGCTAATTGGTTGCCATGGGCAACATCTCCAGAAATCTCTGCAGATATTTATCTCCAATGTTAGTAAACATGCTCTTATGTCGCAATTGGCGTTTGCCCAGGCAGATTCCAGATTTGGCTAGAAGGTGCCACTGTTGCATAATTTCTTTAAAAAATCTGAACTGTCATGTGCTGTCTCTTTCCATTTCACTCTAGTCAGGACTGCATGGGCTTGAGTAAGATGCATCTGCCCAAAGGATGGCAAGGACATTGGTGTGCATTGGTGCCCAAGCAATGGGCACTTGACCATGGAGGGTTTAGTGGCAGTGGAAAGACTGTGAAAGGGAGCAGCCTGGTAACCTGGATTCCGTCCGAAAGAGGGCTTTAATGTACTCGCACTTCAGGTAATGCTGGGAGTTTGCTCTGCTGATTTAAAGGAGGCTTGATGTGCTCAGCTTGGAAGCTTGGGAGCCCAGCCTCCAGATTTAAGATGCTGTGGATGTCTGTACCGGCTCTGTGTGAGCTCTCGGTGACTTCTGCCTGAGGGGTGATATTGGAATGGCTCCAACTTGTACATGCGCCTGCTACATGGGAGTAACTACCTTTGTCCAACCCAAGAGGTATTTGGGGCAGGTAACACTACCTGGGGAAAGTTTAAGAGCTAATGGGGGAAATGGACTGCAATTCTCTTTAACCTCCTGGAGTGGAGTGTGGGACTGTTCCCTTTAAAGACTATGCCAGGATTGGACTTACCACAAGGGTTTCACCAGGGCAGTCATACTATTGCTATTGATAATTGTAAGTGCAGTTTTGCATTTCTCATTCTTTAATTTTATATACAATTAAATGTATTCACCCCACTTGTGCGTCAAGTCGTTATTCCTAGTGAGATCATCTGTAAGTTCCATTCATGGATCCCACTAGGTGGAGGCGTTGCCTCAGAGAAGTTCCCAGTATCTTTCATATAGTAAAGGGGATTCAGGCCCTGTATTGGTAAGAAACATCACTTTTGTTAAAGGGCAAGGAAAGGCAAAGAAATGAAATCCAATTAAAGAATCAGACGAAAAGACAAATAACTATAAAGCTATAACAAATAAATAATGAAAACCAATTGAAAAGTTGCTTAGAATTGTCCATTCTATAACATAATAAAAGTTACCGTAAAGGTGAACCACCCCTTTAATGTCTGCTACCACAAATAGTCCACTGGTATGGCAAGCTAAACAAAGGAAGGTTTTCTCAACAATATCATCAGTTCAGTTGAAGAAAGGACTTTTCCTGACCACAATATTGGTTGTTCAAAAAAATTTGATCCAAACTTTAAAATTTGACCATTCGAAAGTACCGTCTCTTTAAAAAATTCGAAAAAAATTCAACACTTCGCCACCGTAAACCTGCGGAATCACTATTTTAGCCTATGGGGGTGCTTTTAAGAGTTTTTGGATTTTTTTTTTTAATTAAAATTTTTTGGCCAAAATCGTTAGAATCGTTAGATTTAAAGGATGCTTTCAAAAGATTTGAACAATTTTTATTCAATCGAAAATGGACCTACTCAAACTTTGAAATTCAACCCTTAGTAAATCTGCCCCATAAGTCCTGCTGCTGGCCAAGAGTGCTTGATGAAATCTTTGTAAGGGATTAAAGGAATAATGTTGAATTTGAACCAGAGGTTATATCTGATATTTCTCATTCGACATATCACTGTCTGAGCATGGATACTTCTAATTCAATAGCTGTAGAAAAGAGAAGTTCGGAAACTGCTAAAACTAGAATCATTAGCCAAAGCTGGGCCACTTCCATTTGGCTTAAAAATTGAATTTATATGAGACAAAGGGTTTGTGACAATGCACTTTATTGGAAAGATTTTAATAGACCTGCACATATTATTTAAGAAGAAGATATACAGATGCAAAAAACTCCATAAATCATAAAAATCTACTAAATGTATGTCACATAATGAACCACTTCTTCATCCTCTGATGTTAATGTGTGAATATTGGTAGTGATGCTTTGGGATGAATGCGGGCCTACAATTTTATGTTGACCATAATCTGTTCTGGACAAAAAAATATGCCAGCACTATATTATTTCTGTACCTTATTGGTGAGTAATAAATGTATCACTATAACAAGATTATACAACTTTAAGGTCTTAATTTTTCACAACTTGAAATAAAAATATCATGTACATTTTTGAGGACAGATTCATATGGCCCCAACAGCAAAGTATGAAAATCAAGTAATTCATTATTACCGGAGATGTAATTTTTCTTTGGATAACTATCCAAAGAATGGGGAAACTAAATCCGGGGAAGGGGGAGCTACTGCACAATTTTGAAAAATAACCCCTGGCTGGCAAAATTTTATTCCTGAACCAAGTAGTGATGGGCGAATTTATTCGCCAGGGGCGAATTCGCGGCGAATTCCCGCGATTCGCCGCTGGCAAATAAATTAGCGAAACGGCAGCAAAAATTCGGCAAAAACGACGCGGCGCGCGCGAAAACGACGCGACGCACGCGAAAACGACGCGCCGCGATCGATGCGACGCGGGTCGGTCGCGACGCACCGCGATTGACGCGCCGCGCGTCGGAAATTACGCAACGAGTTTGACGCGACGCGAGTCAAAAACGACGTGCGACTCGTTTCGCAAATTTTTTCGCCAATTCGCGAATTTCTCTGGAAATTCGAGAATTTTTCGCCGAGGCGAAACGCGGGAGATTCGCCCATCACTACCAACAAGTATATTATTCCTTAATTGTAATATTGCTGTGTAGACAGCCATCTTAGGTTTTGCACATTTTGCCTGATTCTTGCTTTCACAGAACCAGTTTAATGTTTTCAAATATTTGCATAGCAGGACAGTAGCATGATGCAAAAGCTCTTTTGAAAAACTGATTGCAGTGCAGATTTCTGCTGGACCAGCACTACCAATAGATGCATTTGAAAAAAACATGTTTTCTGTGACAGATTCCCTCTAAGGTTGGCCAAGGGCCAACTTTTCTTGACCTACTCATTACTACAGCCTAGCGTATAGCAGACAACCGTGAATATTTTCTTCCAACAAAAAGAGGCCAACCAAACAGGTTGATATGTAGCTTAGAAACCTTATTTTCTGTTTAAATAAAATTATATAGGGCAACATTGTCTATAATATTTGCTTCATTTATATTCAATACATTAGTTGGAATGCTATGACCATAGAAAAATGGTTCAGCAGCTGGAATGGAATGAATTGCTTGTCATACACTGAAGGTAAAATCCATTGTAATGTGAGTATGGTGTTACAAGGTAAACCCAGATGAGTGCTGAAACTTTATCAAGGTTGTTAGCACTATAGGGATGGGGACCTGAGTTTGATTCCGACTAGGCAATATTTTTCCTTAGTGTGCATGGGTTTTCTTCAGGTTCTCTAATTTTCTCCATACTCCAACAAGGCAGGATTTCTGATAAAATTGATCTCACAAGTTCTACTGGAGCATGGACTGATGAATAATCTTTTAATGTGATGGTGCTTTACTGTATATATATATATATATATATATATATATATACACACACACAGATACAGGCATTGCACACATTCCATATGAATATGCATATTAAAACAAGTGATAAGGCTATACCTCTTGATAAATCATAAATCATACTGTACCTTTTAAAGTAACGGCCTTTATTTACTATTATAGGATCATGGGAGATTATCTTGTTAAAGGAACACTAACCATTTAAAAAAAAAATACATTTTAAAATGAAAATAAATGAAAACAGAGATAAATCCTCTTCTGAAATGGTGATATGGCGACAATCCAATGTGCGGCGCTCAATTTCGAGCGCTGCATGAGTGCTGCACGTTGGATCGTCGCCATATTGCCATCTCAGAAGGGGAGCGCATGCAGAGAATCCATAAGTAATTTCTTATTAAAAACTTACCGATTTTAAAGATTTATCTCTGTTTTAGTTTATTTTCATTAAAAAAAATGAATTAAAAAAAATAAAAATAATGTTAGTGTTCTTTTAAAGCTGCCCAAGGCTATACTCGAAAAAAGCTGAATTTCCCATGTACAGTAATTGCTGGAAATTCTGTTCTTAAAGTTACCAGGATGGGCAAATGCCACCTGAGATCACCTTGCCTCATGGCAGAAACGCCCATGTATAGGATCAACTACCATGATGCTAAAAATGTTGTATGTTTGTAATAGCTAGCACCAATGTGCTTGTTGGCTTATTGCTGTGAAAGAGGTGCTAGAAACTGAGTGGTTAACAGTGGACCCCGCAGTTTCCAAGTGTAGGTGAGCAAGTGTAAAGTATAGGCCTTTTTTTGCCTCAAGCATGAGGACACCTCTTCCAGTTGTTGCATGCTCATTTTGTCATGGCAACAATAGTGGTACTGCTTTTATAGGACAGGTATGATGGGATGTTATGATGAGATCTGGAAATAACTGGCAAAACCCCCCACAAAGAAGATTACACTGATTTTTTTTGCACTTTGTTATTAAATGAGGTACAGTGTTTCCCACCAATTAACTGCCTAGATAGAGTCATGTATTGTTTCTTATTTTAGATGCTTTTTAAATATTATAAACTACATAAAGTACTCAATCACCGACTCAGACAAGAATGATTTCACAAAGTCTCTGAGTAGATTCTGTGTTAAATGAATTCCATCCATCCTTTTATAAAAAATACTTTGCAATGTTAAAGCTACCGAAGGTGGTTATTTCAGTACCACTTTATTTTATAGTGAACAAATAGCTGCATAATAAAATGTAAATTAAAGTAGGACATAGCCAGCCATCTATGGAATATATTTCATGCCTGCTAGCTTCCAGAGTTATTTGCTTATAAAGGAACTGTAGCAATACTCTAATCATAAAGGGAAAAAAGCAATACAACTATTGTATATTTTACTTTCATTATCTAGTGTTTAAAATACCTATATAATGTTAACTTTTACAACTGACATCACTTTGAATGTATACACATTGTAAAATTGTATGCATGTTGCTTTATTTGAACATTCATTAGAATTCTAAGGGATCAACTATAAATGAAAAACAATACCTGCCATTGTTATATTGTTAAGTAACACGAACTTTTTCCATTTGCATCAAAGTAAAAATAATTTTATAAAGCTAAAATAAATGCTATACAAAATCTGAAATTTGCTGTTGATGTAATAATGGAAATGTGATAATAAAATGTTATTGAAATGTCATTGAAATAATGGGTCTTGAATGACATCAAACTGATTTAAGGCAGTAAGATATCAATGACTTTTCACTTTAGCTTGCTAATTATTCATTTTTTGTCCTCTCAAAGGGGCAAATTCACTAAGATCCGAAAATTCGCTAGCGTTAGCTTCGCTAGCGTTCGCCGCACTTGCCAGGAATTTTCACTCCGGTTGGTGAACGGTAGCGTAGTTGCGCTAGTGTTACTTCGCTAGGCAGAGCGATTTTATACTCACGAAGCCTAATTTGCATACGACGGGAACTTTGAGTTATAATAGAAGTATATGTTACAGCCACTACATTCCACTACACAAGCCCAGGAAACCTTTAATAAATTATATAAAGTTGTCCTATTGCCCTACATGTGCCCCCTGTATGACCAGGCGAAGTAATGTCCAACGTAAGTGCTAACGTTAAGGAATATGTTGATCTTAGTGAATTTGCGAATTTACGATCCTTCATCAGTGCGCAACTTCGCTAGCAAAAATTCACCAGAGCCGGTGTTAATGAATTTCCGAAGTTACGAATTGACGTCAAGCTGGCGAATTAGCGCTAGCGTTAGACGCTTCGCGCAATAATGAATTTGCCCCATAGTGATTAACAGCATTTCCCTAATTATGAGCTGTTGAATTGATTTTAATGGGTTTTTTTTTGCAAATAGATCTGTACTTGATCCTTTGCTTTTCAGCTTGTTTATTATTGACCTGGAGGTGGGAATTGAAAATACTGTTTCAATTTTCGCTGATAATTCTAAATTGTGCGGAACTATAGGTTCCAGGCAGGATGCTGCCACTTTGTAGAGTGATTTGACTAGATTAGAAATGAGGTTCTATGTTGATATATGAAAGGTTAAGTACTTGGAAAAAATAATATAAAGCAAGTTATACACTAAATGGCAGTGTTTTGGGAGTTTCCTTAATTGAGAAGGATCTAGGGTTTTTTGTAGATAACAAATTGTCTAATTCCAGGCAGTGACATTCTGTGGCTACTAAAGCAAATAAAGTACTGTGTTGCATAAAAAAGGATAAACATTATTATGCCTCTTTATAAGTCCCAGGTAAGTCAAATTGTCCAGGAGTATGCAGTGAAGTTTTGGGTGAGAGTGTGAATAATCTGGTTAAAGAAAAATATATATTATATATATTACCAGTTTGGTAAGACTCTTTGATATGCAACTTAATTTGATATAAACTATGTAAGTATTCATTTTGGGGGTATAGTTTTTTTTTTGGTTTTTCTGGAGAAAAGCCACTTGAGAGGGGACCTGATTACTCTTTATAATTACATTAGAGGGCATTATAGACAGATAGCAGGAGATTTATTTTTCCATAAAATGGATGATCAGACAGAGGCCACCCTTTTAGACTAGAGGAACTTATATTTGCAGCAACATAGGTGATTCTTTACAGTAAGGACAGCGAGGTTGTTGGTGAAATTAAGAATTAAGAAAACTGGTTGGTGTCAAAGTTCATTAAAATCATTGTGAATTGTTGGGTGCTAATCAGGCAGTATAAAGTGGAAGCCTCTTTCTGTGGCTTTTCAGGCAAAAAAGTTAAGCTATACAAAGGTTTATTAAGACACCTTAAGGTTTATTAAAGAGATTTTAAAATGATGTCCTGGGGAATCACATTATATAGAACTACTCTCATAGTTTTATGAAGGACAGATCAAAACAATAGGAAATTGGATAGTGGTGGTGTTGCAGTACATTTTCTTTCTAAACCAAGATCTGTTCATCATGGCGGTGCTTTTTGTTCATAAATAGAGAACTGGATGAAAAATCATTTACATTGAGCAGTTGTCACAGGTTCATTGTTTTATTGGGCTTAGGGTCTAAATTGTATTCAATCTTCTCATTAAGAATGTAACACAGAATTGTGATCTGGGCTCCTAATATGATCATTGTTAACCTTCAAAAGAACCACCAAGATTTTCCCTAAAATGTAGTAAATTGCATGTGAGCAATGCAAATATATTTCCTCTGTGCACAGTTAAGATGTGTATTGAAAACACATTGCCACTCAACCCACAATGAAAATAAAATATGCAGTCTGTTGTTTATGCTAGTGAACAGTAAATGCAATACCAGATCTAACTGAAAAGCAGACATTATAAACATACACAAGGGCACTATATAATAATCTCTTGGATGCTTTATTTATAGTCATTTTTATCCTTTTGAGGTAGATTATTTTTAGCCTTTCTAAAAAGTAGAGTTTACTTGACAAATGATAAGGTATGGGATCCATTATCCTGAAACCAGTTATCCAGAAAGCTCCACATTACGGGACAGCCATATTCCATAGACTCCATTTTAACAAATAATTAAAAAACTTTACCATTTGCTTTTCCTCTGTAATAATAAAACAGTACTTGATACAAACGAAGATATAAATAATGCTTGGTGCAGGCAGAATAATCCTATTGGGTTTAATCAATGTTTAAATTATTTTAGTAGACAGAGAGATTCAAATTACAGAAAGACCCATTATCCAGAAAACCCCAGGTCCTGAGAATTCTGAATAACAGGTCCCATACCTATATAATACGATGCTGTTCCTCTTGTATAACCTAGACACTAAAATAAACATGTTTTATGATCCTAACTTTTTTTCTATATTAATAATCTTGTTAAATGGAAAAGCTCAGAGCATATATTTTATTTTAATGTGAAAGTTCGTTTGACCGTGAGCATGGAATATTTTAGTTAGTAGCAGTAGTAGTAGTATCATTTTTCGTAGCACATATTTATTAGAAACACTGACCTTTAATTCATGCATTTAGCCAAAGTATATGTTTGGTTATCAAATTCAAGTGAAAACATTTACAAGTAAGCTCTGTTGTCTCCTTCACCTCCTTTCCCTTATAAATGGGACCAATAAATTAGTGCACATAAACTTTCCCATGGGCTCACTAAAAACCAATGAAAGTTGTAAACTTTTAAATGAGTTCTAAGAGCTTTACCCAAATACAGTGTTATTTTGGTCAACAGTCCAACAGGCTTAGTCTGTTCAGAATGAGGAAAAAAATCCAAAAAAAAAAGTTGGTGGCCTATTTGATCAGATATAACTTAGTTGTATGTAACTGTATGTGACGTACCCTACACAGATTATGTCAAATAACCACTGTACAATATAATGGGAATGCAGGTGGTATGGGTTCTATTAATCCACACTTATGCCACAGTTTTTAAAACAGAACCAAACCCTAGAAATGAATATGGCTAGAAGTTCCATAATTTATAAACCAAGTTTACTGAACCAGCCTAAAGGTTCAGCATTTATATTGTAGTAATGATACAGGCCTTCATGAGTTTCCCAGAAAAGAAGATGGGGAGCTACTGGGGCATCTTTAGACACACAGATCTTTACTACTAAAGGGCTGTGGTTGCCTTGGGCTGGTATAGAAGCACAAAACATAATGTACAACATTTCTGCCCTACTTCTTTAGCTAAGCATTAGTTATCCTTTAACTCTTAAAACACATTTTTTGCAGAGCAGAACAAGTTACTGGCAGGGGAAGGGGTAAAGAAGACCCTGTGAATGGAGTGAGTTATGTTCAGTCTTAATACTTGTGTATAAAACAGGTCTTCTTCCTATATAAAACAGTTCAATGTTGTAGCACAATGGGTTATTTGCTGTGCAGATTAGAGAACCCTTCATGGCAGCCACCACTGTTACAAATTAGTGTATTTACATAAATTAAAGAGGATGTGAAGCAAACACAAATTTTCCAAGCATAGCATAACAGTGGAAGATATTTAGCTTTACATGCAGCTAGTTTGGTTAAGGGCCCCTTACGTTTATACTGTAGATCCTTATTTTTATTAGTAAAAGTTGCAAAGGTTGGAACTGTAGGGGACAATAAAGTATTTACCCTTTGTTTGCAAACAGTCCCCTAATGGTTATAGCTAAGTTAGGTCTTAAATCACAGTTAGGAGGGGAAACTGTTTCCTGATCCTGTGTCAAAGTATGCTTCTGGCAGTTCTTTAACTGACCGGGATAGTGTAGATATCCTGGATACGACCATTTAAATACGACAGATAGAACATGGGCAGGAAGGAGGAGAAGATTGGAGCCTGAGTGGGGGTAGGCGCAGTAGGGTAAGTTAGTTGTATGGATATTCACTTTTTCTGTTGGCTCTAGGAGTAAGAGCTAGGTTCAGGGAATTTAGTGTAGCACCCCAGAATAAGGATCAACGTTTACATTCTAAGCACCACTTATTGATTTCACTTGAAAATTATAGTTCTACAGCACCCTGCCTCCAAGATTATGCATGGGCCCC
>CM044432.1:30337863-30354592 GCA_024363595.1 Xenopus borealis
CAAGAATGTGCATCAGCCTATTTGAACAATAAACTAGACTTAGGCCTCTGCCTGCTACAATTAGACAAGCAGATTACTGCTCAGCCGTGCACATGACAGAAATAGAAATTCAGTGTTCCTCACCCAACTAGATTACAGCAATAACAGAGAGCCAGTATCCACAGTCTGGCAGAATTCTCAGTTTTTTGATAACCTTCTCAAAACTCCGCCATCACCAGTCACCAGAAGAGAGAGAATTTAACACCAATCCAGGCAGTTATGATCAACAACAAAAATGTTAACTACAGGCTAATTAAAAATTAGTCATTTTAGAAATTCAGATGTGCAAGTTATGGAGTGACAGTGGGTGTAGGCTGCAAGGGAACCCTTTACATTCTGAACTGAACTGATATTCTCAGGCAATTTGCAATTGTATTACTTTTTTATTTTCTTTCTGGGGAGTTATTTAGCTTTTTATTCAGTAGCTCTCCAGTTAACTTTGGGCTCACCTTAGCACCAAACGCAGCTGCATCTTGCATTCTACCTTCGTTTGACACTTAGAGGACGGCCCAATAAAGGAACAGTAACACTAACAAAATTACATTTTTAAAGGAAAGACAATATAATGTAGTGTTGCTCTGCATTGGCAAAACTGGGGTGTTTGCTTATAAACTATAGTTTTACCAGTGTAGCACACCAGAACATTATATTTTAATTACTTACTAGGATGCTTTAATTTTTTGGTGTTATTGTTCCTTTTAAGTACTGTATCATCAAAAAATGTATGTGTATTAAATGAATGACAATATAATGTACAAGTCCCCTGCACTGGTATAAAAATCTTTATATAAAGATTATATAAAGATATATAAACAAGTTGCTGTGTAGGATTTAAGCACAGGGTACACAGTAGATAACAGATAAGTTATAAAGAATCCCATTGTATACTACAGAGCTTTTCAGTTATCTGCTGTGTATCCTGTGTCTTTTCTCCTTTTTCTTCTTTGAATGGCTGCCCCCAAGGCTACACATCAGTTTGTTTATATAAACGATTGTAGAGTTTCTGAAGCAAACAGTTTCAACATTGCAACCAATGCTACACTATATTTACATTGCTCAAAAGACTTTCATTTTTTCATGTCATTGTTCCTTTAAAGAAGAATTGACTGCCTCTAGACCTGTTGAATGATTTTAACTGGAGGGCCGTGAGTAGGAGCCCTAAGTTAATGTTTTTATAATTAAAAAAAAAATTCCACTGCCAGAATTACAGAATGGGTTTTCAAGTTAATTACCTCAAGTGCAGAATGTGTTCTCTCGGCATCAGGCAATACATATACAGATTCGAATCGTGTATTCGAAACTTTCAAATCGAAGTAAAATCGTATTTGATCTGGTCGATTTAAAGTTTTTTGTTTTTTTTAGATGGCATATGATCAAAATTGAAGTTTTAAAGAGACAGTACATGATAAATTTCAACATTCGAAAGGACAAATTTTTTCAAATTTTAAATTAATTTTGGCCTATTTGATATTCGAAATTCATATTTTTTTACTTCAAATTTTTACTTTGACTCTTGATAAATCTGCCCCTAAGACAGTTTGTGCATAAAGCTACTGTGTGTGTGTATAAACAGGTATGAGAACTGTTATCCAGAATGCTTGGAACCTAAGGTTTTAATTTGGATTTCCATACTTTCAGTAAACTTAAAAATAATTTAAACATTAATTATACTCAAAAGGATTGTTTTGCCTCCAGTAAGGATGAATTATGTCTTAGTTGAAGTCAAGTACACCTTACTGTTTTATTATTACAGAGAAAAAGGAAATAATTTTGAAAAATGTGAATTATTTGATTAAAATGAAGTCTATAAGAAAAGACCTTCCTGAAATTTGGAGCTTTCTAGATAATTGGTTTCCAGATAAGGTCTTGCACTGCTTACACACTTATTAGTTTTTTTCCCCTTTTTTTTTTCACTATGATGTGATCAAAATGTCGGAATACCTTTTTTTGTCTATTAAAATCTCTAACTACTCTAACTAAGCCTGTTGAGTGCGGTATTTTTTGTACACATTTTTCACATTTTGCCTGCACCCAAGGCCATCTTTCATTATTAGAAAATAATCCAAATTCTTAAAAATTATTTCTTTTTTTGCTGTAATAATAAAACAGTAGCTTGCACTTGATGATAATTAAATTACATGAATCCATATTGGTGGCAAAACATTTCTATTGGGTTCATTTAATGCCTAAATGATTGTTTGCAGACTTTATGTATGGACACCCATGTTACAGAAATGACCTCTATCTGGAAACCCTGGGTCTCAAGCATTCAGGATAATAGATCTTATAGCTGTACCACACACTGTGCCAAGACTTTTAAATACATACATTTTATTATTGTTTTTGGAAATGCAAAATCTGAAGCCTTTTTGCATATGCAATATTTTACCATCACCCAGGCAAAAGTGATTAATATTTTAGAGTGCATTCCTGTGATTTAATGGCAACAATGCACAGACACATTTTGCAGCCCCTTAGAGCTCCTACACTTGTGCATCCACGGCTCTCAACTGTGACCTTAAATTTTATATATTTTCAATATATAGCACAAGATTTTGATTGGTGTGTTATTGGTTATGTAGTAATCCCTGGCTCTATCATCCACAGTAATAAGGATTACAGGATATGATCTGCCAGTCTTCTACCACATGAGCAGAAGGTGTATTGCAATAAATCAACCCATTATTTGTGGTGTTATAATCCACTTGACTTTCTATGCTATTCTATTCTGTCACAGAATGTATTTATCTGTGTATGTCATCGCAAAGTCTGAGTCTGCAGTCACTTTATACAATAAACAAAAACATGTGGGTGTGTGAGCACAATTAATGTGTATAGACAAGCAATTTTCATCTGTTTTTTTCCTAGTCACCCATGGCCAGCATTCACCACTGAATTAATCACCCTCCGGCCAATGGACAGGACCTCCTCCAAAAGTTAAAAAGTCAACTGCCCTTTAACTCAACTATCTTTTTGTCCTCTCTGGAGGCAGATGGATGGATGTAGGTCATCAGACTTATGACTGCAGAGGCCTCCTCAAAATATAATCTGTGCCAGCTCCCATTTGAAGGAGAGATGCTCTTTGGGGAAAAGCTGGACACAATCATTAAAAAAGTTCCAGGAGAAAAAAGTGTTTTTCTTCCTCAGGAAAGAAAAAATAAGAGAGGTAGATATGAGCATCCGTTTTCCAGAGATAAGGAGAGATTGTTTAGATCAATGAGACAATATAAACCTGGAAGAGAGTGCTCCAGACAATCATCATGGAGATCCGGTTGATAGATTGCGTGGGGGAATACCAGAAGATCTGGTGATTTTTCTGCCTCAGCCTTTACGTTACCGCAACAATGAAGTTGCCTGGACTCAGACGGGAGTAGGAGGCAGGTTAGACTTCTTTGCTTGGGTCTGGGCCGAAAATATTCAGGATCACTGGGTATGCGACAATTCAGCATGGCTTTTTTCTAGAATTTGCAAGAAATCCAAAAAAGGATTATTTTTAGTTTCTTCATTTTGAAGGTCAGAAGAAATTCACGCCTTGGTTCAAGAATACATAAATTAATTATTTGTCTCAGAAGCAGTCGAGGCAGTTCCATATTGAAAAAGAACCAGAGGCTTCTATTCAAGACTTTTCTAAGTAAAAAAAGCCTCAGGAGCACTGAGACCAAAAGTTGAACAAATTCCTGGAAAAAAGGAGTTTCAAAATATAGTCTCTGGGTTCTATCATTGTATCTATCATTGGGTTATCTCAGTCACCAAGAGTTTTCACCATGATTTTTGACGACATACTGGTGACCACAAAATTGCAAATAGAAGCAGAAGACAACATAAAGAGAGTAAAAGAAAACACAAGAAGCAGACAAGATCTTTCAGTTCGCAGAGTCCTCATTGGAAAATCTGACGGCAGTACATCTGCCAGGAGTAGAAAATCAGAAAGCTGATATGTTATGTCATTATAGATCCTGCAGAGTGGAGCCTTCACAAGGAAATCTTTCAAGACCTGGTAGAAATGTGGGGGCTCCCAGACTTGGATGGCATCAATTCAAAAATATTGAATATTCTTCTCAAGATTCCCATGCAAACAAGCAGTGGCTTTAGATGGCCTAAGGCAAGATTGGTTCGTTGGGTTGATTTACATTCCCCCCCCAATTCCTCTCATATGGAAGGTACTGAGGAAAGTACTGTAGATCGAGAGAAGCTATAGTAGTGATTCCTTTTTGGCTGAGGAGACCATGGTTTCTATTGCTTCGCAGGTTAACCTTGGAGAATTCCCAGTTTGGCAATCCCAGGGGTTGTTTCAAGAGGAGAATCACATGTCCTTGATGGCCTGGGGATTGAAAGGGAGAGGCTTAAGAAACTAAAGTTAAAGAAAGAGCTTGTTGAATTTCTTCTGAAGTCAAGAAAATGTTCAACGTCTACACAATATTATAAAATTTGGAACAAGTTTGTACAATTCACAATTGCTGGGGGTCAAAACCCCACCTGTGTAACAGCCTCCAATAATAAGAATAAGACCGTGCATTAATAGAATTTCACCACCATGGTATCTTCCTTTTGTGTTAGATGCATTAACACGAGCGCCTTTTGAACCAATAAAGGAGACTTCTTTTTGGAGCCTGACCTTAAAAGTTATTTTGTTGGTGGCTGTCACCTCAGCCTGTCGAGTGGGAAAATTTTCAGCTTTATGTGCGACAGCATTTCACTACAGTCTTCAAGGATAAAGTAGTACTGCAACCTGCCTTTAAGTTTCTTCCTAAAGTAGTGTCCAAATTTCATATGGATTTAGAGGTGATACTCCCCTCATTCGTCCATCTCCAAGAACAGAAACAGAAACTGGTTGGCATACCTTGGATTTAGTCAGAGCCATAAAAGTCTACCTAGAAAGGACAAGTGACTGGAGAAAGTCAGAACATTTGTTTGTGATCCCCTGTGGCTTTAGAAAGGATCAAGCTCCATCCAAAAGAATGTTAAATTTGTGGATTATAGCGGCTATTGCTAAAGCATATAATACAGCAGGCAGGAAGGCCCCAAGAGGTCTTAAAGCCCATTCCATGAGGGCATTAGTGAGTTTGTGGGCGATGGAATCCGTAGATCTGCAAGATGGTCATCAGTCAACACTTTTATAAAACATTATATATTGGATGTCCTAACCTCACAAGAAGTAATAGTCAGGAGAAAAGTCTTGGAATTAGTTGTACATTTTGCTGAATACAAAGCATATCTTTCACTGCAATTGTGTTGTAGTCCCTCCCTGATACCAGCTTTGATTGTTCCCATTAGAGAAAACTGGCCATAGTTGACTAGGAAAACTGGAAATTGTTTATAACTCACAGTAATTTCTGTATCCTGTTCACCTTCCATGGCGGCATACACCAGGGAATTCCCACCCTATGCGGACAAGCTTATACCGAAGACGGGTGAGTAAAGGGGGAGTTGACTTTTTAAGTTTTGGAAGGTGATTAACCCACTGGTGAATGCTGCCATGGAAGGTGATATATATAATATACAATATTTTAAAAAACTGACAGCTAGAATAGCAAGGGTATGCAAAACTAGAATAAATGCCATTCTTTTATGAATGTTAAGTCTGATGACATAAAATGGGTGCTGTGACTTTGTCATGGTATGAACTATAATTTCTAAGCAACTGAATTCTACTTTGGTAAATAAAAGAATCAGCTTCTATAACAAAAATGACAATTTCTGGTGTATTCTAAACTTTATAACCCAGTGTGCGTATATACCTGGTTTGTGGTTTGGCTTATACATACTGTATGTATATTCCCATTGTTGGCTACTTGTCACCTGGGTCAATAATTATAATCTGCTTGATAAAACCAATTCTTCCAGCTTGCAATTATATTACAGTTCTGAGTTCAATGTGAATTGCCTGGCAGCTAGTACTGTTTGGTCAATGCCTTGTTAAAATCATCACCTTCATTGTTAGTACAGTCTCAGGATCTAATTCTCTGAGGTACTTTGGCAACTGTCACATGGGAATCTTTGTCACCAGTATAGGCAAAATTGTTCAAAAATACCTGTTTATTCCAAACCAACAAGAAGGTATTTTTGTGCACTGATACATTTCAGTTGTTTTACCTTCACCAATTCCTTTGGTTTGCAATAAAAAGGTATTTTCAGATACATTGATGCCTGCTCCAGATGTGATTTCACATGGGGGATATGAAATTACCCCTACGGGAGAACAGCTAGTTATATGGTTTCAAGCACAACAACCTTGAACATGCGATGAAGACAGGACACTAATCACATGGGTGCCATGGGTGCCATGGGTGCCATGTCTATTGTCTATAATTGTTTCCAACATCCCACCTCCCAGCCTAATGAAGTTTTGCATGAAGAACACCAAAGCCATGGTAAGGTAGAGGGAACACTTTTCCGAAAGTGATTGTAACACAAGGTTTTGGTCCACTCTTCTGCCTTTTGGCTTAGGGTGGAGCCCTCCGCTATTCAGATGCCATCAGGTTTTACTGTGGGAGAACCTAGGAGAGAGTTCTGAGTGAGCAAGTAACGTAGTTAAAAGCCAGTCCAGGAAATGTAGGGATCGTTGGGGTCAGAGGCCAGGTCAAACACACCAGAATTGCAGTATAAATTCAGAATCCGAAAGAGTAGTAAAAAACCAGGCAATAATCAGGACAGGCAGCAGACAGGACAAGAACCAGAGACAGACAGGGACAATTGCAATACATAGTTGAAACACTCCCAGGAACTTAAGAAAAGACCTTTTATGTTGGGCAATGATGTCCAGGGCCCTTAAAATATTTGAATTTTTGTGCCTCATTGTGATGACATCATGCAGAGCCGGCATAAACCTGGAAGTAAGCAGCCGCACATAATATGAGAAGTATGCATTGGCGAGCATGGATCAACACTGCGGGCTTCGCCACCAGGAGCTTGGCAGGTGTCCCTGCCAGCCCCTTGAAGCCACTAGACCCCCAGGGTGAGTTCTTACAGTGACAGGGCACACAGTGGAAAAAATATTACTGGCTTTATGTTTTCATTAACTGGCTTTTTGAACTTTTTTTTATAAATCATTGCTTGCAGCAACCAACACTGTTTTTTAAAAGAGCATGTTGCTGTCGAACATTTGACTAACAACAAGAGAGAATTGGTTCTTATTTACATTAATTTCAATAGCAGCAAATTAAGTGGATTGGACTTTGCTTGACAGTGGCAGAACTACCGGGGGAGCAGGGGGTGCAATTCCGCACCCCCTCAGGGCCCCCGGCAGCTTCTGCACTACCGAATTACCGACCGCAATGGCCGATTTCCCCCTGCAGCAGGAGGATAATTTCATACAAGTTAAGTTACTGTTGTTTGTAATATCATTTCCAAGTGAGGCTGTGCTGGAAGCAGGTTTAAGCTTTGCACAATGGCTTGGGTTTTTATTTCTGAGAGATTATATTATTTAATATTCAAAAATTCACATTGTTGAAATATAAGCCTATTAGCCTTTTTCCAACATAACAAAGCTGCTCTCCTTATTTCATAGTAGTTGCAGAATTACCATGCCTATTTTTAATAACAATGACTAGAGATAAGGGTTTCTCCCCTTAAACTAAGTCTTAAACTGTCTATTCTCAAAGTGGTTTTTTCCCCCGTATTCTTAACATCCTTTAAATACCAAAATCACTGTAACATTCTATTTGCTTCCATAAACAGTACAAAGCCAGTTTGAATATAAAGGCTTTTAGAAGATATATTAAACAATACAAATGTTTAATCTCTCTCCTTTGTGGCAATTTTGACATCCCTTTTATGTCCTAAAACATTCTTTGCCAAAAAAATGACAAAGGAAAGAGAAAATGTATCAAATGTGTTAATAGTTAGTAATTTATTTTAAGCAGAATTCTGTGCAAAATAGAATTTATGAAATTCGAGAAAATATAAATTTATGAAAAATGCAGCAATCAGTAGTTTTGAGAGTGTCCTCATGTTTTTGTTTCTTTTCTACACATTTGGTTCATGAGGTAGTCATCTGGTTAGAATCCATTAGCTTCCATCTTACTATGCGCAAACAAAACTAATCAATATCCACCATCCTACATAGCATCATATAAATGTAGGGAAGTTCATAAGCGCCCATGCTTCTAATTAGATAACTGGTAAGGGCCCAACTATTTTTTATAAAAAAAAATTGCATTTGGCAAGGGTCCAACAGAATAAATGGCCCTTCATCAGCACATTCAGCTGCAATAATGTGTGAACAGAGCTTCTTCCAGAGATATCCTCCAGTTTTTTACAAGTGTTCCTTTTTAAGAAATATTCTTTGTTGAGATGTTCTGTTGTGTCATGCTTTTATTCCTAGATTTAATAATAGAAAAAACTAAGATGTTGGAGGAGTGAGTGAAGAATCAGCAATGAGATCTTTGCCTTTGTTTATTCAACTCTTTAAAGATGAGTGTTAAATGTCTTAACTATGACTTACAACTCCCACCCTATCTTGAGTATATATTGATGGATGCTGGGACTGGTCGACCAGTAACATCTGTGAATGCAAGGTTATGAAACAGTGCTGTACATGAATCTGATATATATTCAGTCACACTTAAGGTACAAAGAGGAAAGAAATAAAGTAATAAATTGTCATTTTTGTAAAATAGGAGAGATAAATGGGATTTTTTTCTTAACTGAAACCATCTAGCAAAGTATTTGATAAGTTCAGAAACCAAAATGATTTTTCTAACATTTCCTTTACCTCCCAACTTAACTTTCTCTCTCATCTGGAAAGATGTACATCTGGCGTAGCTTTACAAAACAAATGTTAAATGTATTTTATTTAAGGGTGTACTAGTATAGGATCTATTATTCAGAATGTGGGTGCATGCAGCTTAGTTACCAACCATATACAAAGTATTTTTTCTTATATTATAACAGAGAAAAGGAAACTTTGAATAAATTGTAATTATTTGCTGAAAACGGGCTCTATGGGAGATGACCTTCATGTAATTTGGTGCTTTCTGGATAATAGGTTTCAAGATGATGAATCCCATTCCTGTACAAAGAAAACAGTTTAATTATGGTTACCAGTGACACATGATTAAGGTAAAAGCTCTGACTCATTAGGAGAAATATGAAAAGCTTGACATTTTATTGTGACGTCTTAATTGTTGCTCATCAAATGTTCAGAAAGTCCTGTATACCCTGAGCCAAGTCCTTTAAACAAAAAGGCAGCATGAAAAAACTAAATCCATAGTTGTTTCATCAGCTTATCTGACCCTTCAGCTGTTAAAGCACTGGCATAAAAAGACTCATTCTCAAACAAAAGATTTGGTGATGTTTAATATGACAGCAGAAAAAGGTCTGGGATAACTGAATGTAACATGGTATCTAGTATATAATGAATCAGGTTCTGCGCAAATGTTGAAAATAAACCATGTACTTACTAATGTCACTAATATTTCTAGAATGTACAGCAGGATCTTACTAAATCAATTGTCAGGTCTAACCACAGGTGAGTTGCTGGCAAGTAAGAACCTTGGTGCTGTATAACATGGGTACTGTGGATATTTGAGGTTTTGATAGGCTGGAAACATGTTATGAAGAAGAATGTTTTAATATTGAAAATGATGGCAATAAAACAGAAGAACAAAAGATAAGAATATATAAGTTCTCACACAAGGACAGTGGTCTAGGACATGCAACAGTGAAGACCATTAAGTCCATTAAACAGGTGAGGTCGGGGGCAGGTTGAAGACAGTAACAAGACCATATGGCAGGCTGAAGACAGAGGGTAGTTCATAAACAAGCCTGTCAATTACCTGAGGTCCAACAGAGAGCAGGTAGCAGGAGATCCAACATAGAGCAGGTAATGGGAACTGGAGTGGAAGAATATAGGCATGGAGAAGGAACAGGGAACCAGGTGGAGACTCTGGAACAAGGCAGGAATCAGGAACAAAGGCAGGAACAGGTAACCAGACAGAGTAATCACAGCTTTGTAGTAACAGGAACTAGATCTGGTGGTAAGGCTTCATGATCAAGAACTCACTGTAGTGTGAGACAAGCTTATATAGCCCCTTGATTGTGAAATTACACACACATGGGCTTAATGAAGAAGGAGGTGATGAGAGAGAAAACAAGTGGAGACTAAGGGCTCTTACACACGAGCGTTTTTACCTGCGCTCACCTGCGTTCCGTTTTTATGCGTTCAGCCGCAGGGGAGCGCAGGTATAGACGCACTTTCAATGGGGCTGTACTCACACGAACGCATGTAGGCACCGAACACAGGTTCAGACGCAACATGCTGCATTTTTCCTGCGTTTGGCGCCTACATGCGTTTGTGTGAGTACAGCCCCATTGAAAATAATTGAGTGCGTCTATACCTGCGCTCCCCTGAGGCTGAACGCAGAAAAACGGAACGCAGGGGAGCGCAGGTAAAAACGCTCGTGTGTAAGAGCCCTTAACGTGAAAATCTGGGTTCCAAATTCTCAGTGGCTAGAAAGAATAATGCACTGCCACAAAACCACACAGTTCAGAGTTCAAATACAGGCAGTTCCTTACAGCAATAAAGGGAAACAATGAAATATGCCTGTAAGCAGAACAAGGGACAAATCCCTGGTGTTATTTAAGAAGTGTGTACAAGAATATGAAAATGTGCTTTATCTTTATGTAGTTTTATATTTAATACAAAATGTAACGGCAGGCTATTTAATTTTCTAATAAAAATAAATGCCATAAATCTCTGGAAGAAATAACACATTTGAGTCAGTTGAACCACAAAAAAGATTCTTGACTTTTAATGAACAGTAATGATATTGAAAGAGTAAATTAAATGTAGTAATTATGCTTAGAATCTTTAATTCAGAAGGGATTGCAGTGACACTAAAATGACATTCCTCTAATTTCATTGGCATGAAAATGAGGTAGCCTCAATCTGATGAGTTCTCAAGCTCGTGTGAACCTAATTTCACTTCAGATAAAGGGAACAATAAAGAGACATTTGCTCTTGCTTTAATCAGCTGTATCAAACACTTTTGCTCTCTTCCTACCTATTAAGTTAGTGAGACTTTTGGGTTATGTGACTGATTGGCTCACACGCTGAGTGCTTGAATACTTAGACAGTTTGATCACATACAAGGATGGACTAATTGCACTGATTTGGCCTTGGAGCCGTGTGGACCCATGCTGTTTCGGAGCAGCTGATGACTTTAAACATATTTAGAAAAATCCCTTGTCCCAGTTTTACTTTAGGCAAATTGGTGCTGGTACTGTATAAGCTAAATAAGTAGGTTGGGGTGCCCAGGCATATAATACACTGAATGCACTGTATATAAACTGGCACATGTGTAGCCAGCTTTAGTCTTTTTTTTCCCCTCAATCTCAATAATCTTTGTCCATATTGGAAACTAGAGCAGACTTTGCAGTTCGGTTTGCTATTATGTGTATTACAGGTATGTATATTATGCCATATTTGCATATCATTGTTTCTTTCAAAAACATTCCACAGTCAAATTCTGCATTTATTTCATTTTCTGGCATGGCCCGTGACAAATGTATCATTTTAGAAATGCTATACAATACTCATTTGTCAAACTGCCACCCAGACTGGCATCTCCCTACTTGGAGCCATTTCTTGTGTACTGACCTAAGCATTGGTCTCCTTGACTTCATTCATTCAAGATATTACAACTAGTGATGGGCGAATCTCACGCGTTTCGTTTCGCCGAAAAATTCGCGAATTGGCGAAAAAATTCGCGAAACGAGTCGCACGTCATTTCCGACGCGCGTCGCGTTAATCGTGGCGCGTCGCTTCCGACGTGCGTCGCGTCATTTTAGGCGTGCGTCGCGTTTTTTGGGTGAATTTTTCTGTGGCGAATTTTTGCTGGCGTTTCACGAATTTATTCGCCAGCGGCGAATCGCGGGAACTCGCCGCGAATTTGCCCCTGGCAAATAAATTCGCCCATCACTAATTACAACCCCCAAAACTGGTAAAAAGGAATATCTAATTTTATATATACTGGCACTCAACTTGCATCTGATTCAGATACCAGTGGAGTGTACGACTGGCCATACCATGAATGACTTTGATGTAGTTGGCCAGCTTAAATATATTGCAATATATGGACAAACAATCCCTGTTTTGTTTAAAGGGCAAGGCATTTTTAGTAGCTTAAGGCACAAAATGTTTCAGTGTCCTTAATATATCGATAATGGGTTGAGTGCAGTGGACCTCTTGTATTTGTCTATGTGAATTTTGAGGTCACAACCTCATTGCACCACAGTTAATGTTTTTAAAAATTAGAGGTGAGCACAACTTTCCCTTTTTGTTATAGTTTATACAGGAGCAGTGGGCAGCTCCATGTTGTAGCTTCCATCCTTTCCAGCTATAGTCAGGTGATTCCACTAGGGGCCAAAAAAAGGGCAACCAAGTTTGTTTGGGAGTTTTACTTTGAAAGCAGCAAGTAAGTTGCAGGTAAAACTTAGTCTCTTTGTAAGATGTATAATGAAGTAATAGAATTCTTAATGACTCATATGCAAGTTGAGCGTAAGACGACCAGTTTTACTGGGGATGACTTCGACATTGTTGGCCAGCCTGAATATATTGCAATATATGGACAGATAATCTCTGTTTTGTTTAAAGGGTAAAGCATTTTTAGTAGCTTAAGGCACAAAATGTTTCAATGTCCTGAATATGTGAGTGCAGAGGATTTCTTGCATCTATATATATCTTGCATCTATATATACACATATACACATATATACATATATATATATATACACATATATACATATATATATACACATATATACATATATATACATATATATATATATATATACATACATATATATATATATACATACATATACATATATATATATATACATATACATATATATATATATACATATACATATACATATATATATATATACATATATATATATATATATACATATATACATATATATATACATATATACATATATATATATATATATATATATATATATATATATATATATATATATATATATATATATATATATTATGTAAGATAAATACATTATACTGTACGAGTCATTTACTATATACATGCACAAGGCTGAAGAGGGAGTGTGTTGTTATAGTGATCATGGAACTTTGAGATGACATCTAATATCCTACTATTTTACAACAGGGGGTACACATTGTAGGGGATCAGACAATTATTTAATCCATTCTTCTGTCTATGACATCATCCAGCATCTCTGAGAGAGGAAAAGGACCTAGGGGAATGCCTTGCTTTGGAGCCAAATACACATGGTTACAGAAGCAGTTTAAAAGGAAGACCCTGCTGCAGCAACAGACAGAGCTAAATTTGTGTAAACAAGCTGTATTAAAGAGTGAAATTGTGTTTATGCTCATCTTGGACAAGTTTTGAGGTTCAAATATTAGAGAGAGGTTGCCCTGTGTCTATTTCAGTGGTTGGTTGCAACCCCTGTGTGTCCCCAGTGTGAGGAACAGGGCTGGAACTAGGGATAGGCAGAGAAGGCACATGCAGCAGGTGCAAAGCTGGGGGGGGGCACAAGGCACATACCTTCTCTGTCACCTACCATGTTTGGTCCCCTCTCTCCCCAGGCTGTTCTGTTTATATGTCTATTTTCACTGCTGTGCATGTGAGAATTGAGGACCACAATAAGTGTATGTTCGCGCAATGCACATGCCCAAATGTGCTGTGACCGGCCAAGTTACCTAGGGCACCTGGCCTGGCTCTGGGGAGGACAGGTGTTTCTCATGAGCCTGCCATGTGGGAGCTATAGCCGATATCTTAAAGGAGAGAGACATAGGGACAGGTAGTGCTACCTGGGAAATAAGAGCTCTGGGGAAAGTAACATTATTTAAAGTTAAATTGGTTTACTGCACACTGTTTTTTATTTTTTTAGTGGAAATCCCCTGATGTGTGTTCCTTAGTGCCCACTAGGTGGAGGCACTTTGCTGTAAATCCCAGTTTCCAGTATCTTTCATAGGCAAAGAGAATCCAGGGCCCTAAACTGCAAATGGTCAATAGCTTTTTAAGATAGTATACTAAAATAGGGTTATAATTGTTTGTTATGATGCATACGTTTCTGTGACTCGTGACATTGTATCCCACCACACAGATAAAAAAAGTGAATACATTTATTTGTTACCCACTATGCTGCATTGGGTTTAGAAAGCATTTAGTACAGTATTATATTATTGTTTATAGACTACAGACAGTCGGGTCCCTTTGAGTGTTCTCTGTGTACCTTGTTACTGTGCAGCTGGTTTGCAGTGCCCTTTCTTTACTAGCATACAATTAATGGGTATATTTACATATTGTAGGTAGTGGTTCTCACTTGAATTGAAATCTTATTTATTAAGATGCAATTTAATTTCTTGTATGATGTAAATTTGCAAGTTACACGCTCTTATAATAAGCTTCTGTCTGCTGTGTGTTCTCATAAATCCTTTCTTTGACAGTCTTGTTTTATTGGAAACTCATTTTATTTCTTATAGGAATTGGTGCTAAGTTTCATTTTGTTAAATGGTCAGGCCTTTTTAACCGAAGCTGAAATGTATAATACATTTTTTCATTGGTTTTGTTTCTGTGCACATATGAGTTTTTAAATTATTTGCTTCATCAGTCAACAAAATCGCTGTCTGTCTGTCCTATATATATACTCCTCTGTCTATCAATCATGTTCTGTATCCCAAAACCCAGGACACCAAGGTTCTGATCAATCTTCTGCCTATAACAGCCGCCTTTCAATATGGGAGGAGCCCTTCGCTACTTGGATGCCATCAAGTCGTAAAGTGAAATAACCAAGGCGAGGGTTCTGGCCAGCCAATGGGAACAAGAACATAAGACAGGAGTAATGGGGCCAATGGGGAACAAGCAGATCATAGTTGAGGAACAGGCTGGGGTCAAATCAAGCAGTCAGCACTGCCCCAGGTATTATTACACTATCCTATATCTACACTATACTCAAGTTCTCATGATCCTGCCTTCTTTAAAAATGTAGATGGATTTGAAATTAGTGATGGGCGAATCTACCCAGTTTCGCTTCGCCGAATTAGCTTTAACGTCAGACGCTTCGCGCTTTAGTGAATTTCCCCCCATGTGTTCTAACCACATGGAAGTCTGGCTTACCTTCCAAAAATTACCAACATTAGCAGAATGGTAGAGTATATCACAAAGGGTAAGTAATCAATAATTAATTTGGGTCAAAAATAATTGGGTTAACAAAATACATTAAACTGACCAAACAAACATTAGCCCATTAAAACTTACCTATCTATAGTATATTTACAGTACTTAGTCTAGTGACTAATGATTTTTTTTTCACCAGGCATGAATTTGTGGCGATATTATGCTTTTAGCCATCTGAAAATTTTTCCTGAAACACACCCATTGACTTCATTGTGTTTGGAGTAAGAAAAAAATGCCAACTGACTTAAATGCATTAAAGGGGAATTAAAGTGGTTAGCGCCAGGGGGTTGGATTCCCCTTTAAATGCATAGAGTGAGAAAAAAAACTTGAGATTGTGCACAAAAAAAATCAGTCTAAAAATGCTGATTGACTTTAATGTGTTTCACAGTAATACTATAATAATAAGATATATTCATCATAGACTTTAATGAGAGCAACTGATCTTTGAAATACTTAATATCATTGCCTAGGGGCAACAGAAAGCTATACAACACTTTACAGAAGGAAAGCTACCAAGGCAGTTTATTGCTAAAAGATTAGCCACAACAGTGCAAGCAAGAACACATTTTTTTCTTTAGAATGCTTTTCCATACCCGAGTAAACAGTTCTAGACACTCTTTATTTGTTTAGGATAGCAGCTACCATATTAGCTTGCTGTGGCATCACTTCCTGCCCACGTCTCTCCGTGCTCATAGCTCTGAGCTCATATTACAACAGGGAGGGGGAGAGGAGCAAACTGAGCATGCTCACGGCCAAGCCCTGGAGGTTTAAAGGAGAAGTAAACCCTGTCGGACTCAAATGCCTCTCCCCCTCCCCCTTAGGCCTCCTCCACCCGGGGCAAATACCCCTAACTTGTTACTTACCCCTCTTTCTAGATGCTCTCCAGTGGAATTCAGGGCTGCCATCTTCTGATGAGCATTTGGGACCAACAGGGTCTACCTCTCCTTTCAGCTGAAAACAGAAATTCTGATTCTGAAGCCCATGATTACAAGGCAAAAGGAAAGACATGTGGTGTTTCTTTTGACAGAAGATTCAGAGCAGCGTTACTTTGAGCTTACTTAGTTTTAACCTTTTCTTCTCCTTTAAAAGGGAAAGGCTGGCATGGTGTATGCTACCATTGGCTTACTTTTCTCTTAATTTATTGTCTTTTTTAAGTTTGCTCCAGAAACATGGAAGGCATAGAAGTTCATAGCGATTTAGATAACTTTTGCCTACCACATTAAAAGTCCCTTTTGTCTTTAAACATTAGGCAGCAATGTGAAATTTAAAATGATCTATGCGTATGCATGATGTACAAACATTTCAAAATTGACTGTGCTTATTACTTTTATTATGAAAACAGACAGAACTATAATTATAACAATTAGCAAGTTAATTAGTTTTGCTTACTCCTTAGGACTTCAAATTAATACATTAAAAGCTGTAAGTCTACTTAATCATTAACATTTAACACGGTATTCATCCCCAGTGAAATCATTAAGTAAAAACATAAATTAGTCTATGAGAAACAATCTTGAAAT